>OOIL02006568.1:1059621-1113341 GCA_900332095.2 Cuscuta campestris
AAGTCGGGAATCCAAACGAGGGGAATGAGAGCAAGAAATTGGGCTTTAACGGGCCGGATCGGAAATATTAAACCTTTTTTGGACTGGGACATCCTTTCTTTTAATCAGCCCAACCTTTTCTGAAGTTTTAGGAGTTCACTTTCAATTTATGAATTTTGATTCTAAAATTTGAAATTTTAAATTTAAATGACAATGAGAGTTGTATAGATTTCAAATCGTGTTTTGTTATGAATGAGAAAATTTTGACTCAATTCCAAATCCAAATTTGTTAAGTTTTTCAAACAAATAATTTGAGTCAAATCCAGATTTGAAATTCAAATTTATATGCCCATTACAAGAACTAGAACTAGTAAATAGGTCTTTCAGATCAATTTCAGGTTTAATTACATCAAGTTTAGGTTACAGAGTATTTGATATTATTGGATTTTAATTTAGAACTGTATATTTATAGTCTAGTGTCATCGAGTTTGAATTAATCTAACATGTTATCAATTTTTTCAAATACTTCAATTCAAACTATCACTTTTTGTTTTACAATAAAAACTAAAGAAACAATATATATATATATATATATATATATATATATATATATATATGTATATATATATATATATATATATATCTATGTATATATATATATATATATATATGTATGTATGTATGTATGTATGTCTGTATGTCTGTATATATAAGGCATGAAAAAGTGAGATAACAATATGTTTTTTTATTAAAAATGCATTTAGAAATAAAAGTTAATGCAATAGAAAAACAATAGGAATAATAATGCTATGTACTACTATGTAGTATTATAACATTACTTTTATCATATTATATTTCATTTTAAAATATATATGGAACATGATTCTATTAAAAAATTGCTTTAGCACGACGTGTTAGTTTTACGTGTAACTCTTTATATGAAAAAAATTAGTACTACCTCCGTCCCTTTGTCTTTGTCCACTTTTGACTTTTGGAACTGTTCATCTAAGCACTTTGACTCATCAAATTCTTTCAATGTGTAAGCCTAAAAATAGTCATGTGTGATCTTGTTTGATTCGTCTTAACATATAGATTATTACTCGGTAATATATAATTTTTATAATTTTTTAATATACAAATTACAAGATAAAATGGATTAAAGAAGTGCATTGGATGGTGTGCCAAAAGGAAAGTGGACCAAGATAGTTTACGGAACACACCATAGGGCAGGCATGTCCAATGCATTGATTTATCTCAACTTCTTTAACGTGTTTTAAGTGATGTTGTACGGCCCAGATGATTTGTCTTAGCTCTCATGCCGTATTTAAGGGAGAAATTTCCTCGGTGGGAATTTATTATACATTTAACTCTTACATGTGCAAATGTTATAGCCCATTGCCCATTGCCGGTATCCAAACAATCTAAAAAGGCACAATAGCCACGGTTCCCTTTTTTTCTCTGCCGTGTTAGTTTTACGTGTAATTTTTTGTATACAAAAAATTAGTATTGGATAACAATTATACAACTCAACATATCTTATTAAGAACGAGGATAGTTTACGGAACACGCCATAAGGAAGGCATGTCTAATGCATTAATTTGTCTCAACTTCTATAAGTGTTTAAATGATGTTGTACGGACCAGATGATTTGTCTTAGCTCCCATGCCGTATTTAAGGGAGAAATTCCCTCAGTGGGATTTTATTATACATTTAAATCTTACACGTGTTAATGTGATGGCCTATTGCCTATTGCCGGTATTCAAACAATCTAAAAAGGCACAGTAGCCATTGTTCCCTTTTTTTCTATGTCGTTTTAGTTTTACTTGTAACTTTTTATATACAAAAAATAGTATTTGATAACAACTATACCACTTAATATATCTTATTGAGAACTAGGATAGTTTACGTTACACGCTATATGGCAAGCATGTCCAATGTATTGATTTGTCTCAACTTCTATAACGTGTTTAAGTGATGTTGTACGGACCAGATGATTTGTCTTAGCTCTCATGCCGTATTTAAGGTAGAAATTCTCTGAGTGGGAATTAATTATACATTTGACTCTTACACGTGCGAATGTGAAGGCCCATTGCCTATTGTCGGTATCCGAAAGATCTAAAAAGGCATAGTAGCCACTGTTCCCTTTTTTTCCTCTGCCATATTAGTTTTACTTGTAACTTTTTGTATACAAAAAATTAGTATTTGATAACAAATATACCACTCAACATATCTTATTGAGATCCAGGATAGTTTACGGAACACGCCATAGGGCTTGCATGTCCAATGCATTGATTTGTCTCAACTTCTTTAACATGTTTAAGTGATGTTGTAGGAACCAGAGGATTTGTCTTAGCTCCCATGCCGTATTTAAGGGAGAAATTCCCTCAATGGGAATTTCTAATACATTTAACTCTTACATGTGCGAATGTGATGGGTCATTGCCCATTGCCAGTATCCAAACAATCTAAAAAGGCACATTAGCCATTGTTACCTTTTTTCCTCTGCCATGTTAGTTTTACTTATAACTATTTATATACAAAAAATTAATATTTGATAACAATTATACCACTCAACATATCTTATTGAGAACCAGGTTAGTTTACGGGACATGCCATAGGGCAGACATGTCTAATGCATTGATTTGTCTCAACTTCTATAACGTGTTTAAGTGATGTTGTATGGACCAGATGATTTGTCTTAGCTCCCATGCCGTATTCAAGGGAGAAATTCTCTCAATGGGATTTTATTATACATTTAATTCTTATACGTGCGAATGTGATGGCCCATTGCCCATTGCCGGTATTCAAACAATCTAAAAAGGCACAGTAGCCATTGTTCCCTTTTTTTCATCTGTCATGTTAGTTTTTGTTGTAACTTTTTATATACAAAAAATTAGTACTCCGTATTTGATAACAATTATACCATTTAACATATCTTATTGAGAACTAGGATAGTTTACGGAACACGTCATAGGGCAGACATGTCCAATGCATTGATTTGTCTTAGCTCCCATGCCGTATTTAAGGGAGAAATAGATTCCCTCAGTAGGAATTTATTATACATTTAACTCTTACACGTGCGAATGTGATGGCCCATTGCCCTTTGCCGGTATCGAAACAATCGAAAAAGGAACAATAGCCATTGTTCCCTTTTTTTTTCCTCGGCCGTGTTAGTTTTACTTGTAACTTTTTATATACAAAAAATTAGTATTTGATAACAATTATACCATTCAACATATCTTATTTAGAACATTCTAACAAGACCAATAATGATTTTAAAATTTAAAATTTATTCTTATTTTTCTTTTAAGTTATTTATTATAGTCAAAAAATCATTTTCTTTTATCACTTTGAAATAAAATTGTGCTAATTTGTTTTCAAATCGAATACTATTGTACTTCCTCGTCTAAAAATTTATTTTCCGGTTTGATTTGGCGTAGAGATTAAAAAAAT
The DNA here is from genome assembly GCA_900332095.2 of Cuscuta campestris. Classification (NCBI taxonomy): domain Eukaryota; kingdom Viridiplantae; phylum Streptophyta; class Magnoliopsida; order Solanales; family Convolvulaceae; genus Cuscuta; species Cuscuta campestris. Next base: position 1,063,053 of record OOIL02006568.1, read on the forward strand.
TTTAAAGTGCAAAAACTTCCCAAGTTTGTCCTAAAAGTGATAATATAAAGTAAATAATGTAGATAAAAATAGGGGTAGAAAGACACATTTATTCTAATTTTGCTGCCAAAATAAGAAAATATATCTTCTAAAGAGGAGTAAAAAAGTTCCTAATTAGCGATACTCAAATTAACATAATGGTCTTCACGCCGGTGGGCGTGATGGACGATTTTAACGCCAGGGGGCGTTAAACACCGCCCCCATGGGCTTCATCCGGGCGTGAGACGCACAACGTCATTCGTTTGACGTGTTTCCTTCTCCTCTTTTTAGCCGTTACCCCCCCCCCCCCAATTCAAAATTTAAAAAAACCCTATAAATTCCCCTAAAAAATCTCTCTCTTACACATTTCTCACTATCTTCCATCTAAAATATTTATTATTTATTATAAATATTTATGAAATATATTTTAAAAATGGGATCATCTTCATCCGACAATGATAAAAGAACTCTCATTTTTCGTTGTTTTGCCATGAGTTGTATTCAATGGTGGGAAGATGGCGAAGAAGAAGAAGCCGAATCCTCCCTATGACGGACCCAACGACAACGTTTAAACCGGGAACGAGGGGCCGCCCACGCTTCACTTCTAAACGACTACTTTAATACTCCATTTGTTTATACACCAAAGGATTTTAGTAATCGTTTTCGGATGAGTCGTTCTCTCTTTTTACGCATACTCACTGATGTTTAACGCGAGGTTCCTTGGTTCACCCAACGCTTTGATACGAGAGGCCGACGCGGGTTTAGTAGTGTCCCGAAGTACATTGCCGCGCTCCGTCAGATGGCGTACGTGACGCCATCTGATATGTTTGACGAATACTTGAAGATGTCTGCTCAGAGCATCAGATCCTGTGTTTATAAATTTTTTGAAGCTATCATTCAAATTCATCATAAAAGATATTTACGCAAGCCTACAACGAGCGACATTCAGCAGTTACAGGCAAGGCATGCCGCTAAACACGGCTTTGTCGGCATGCTTGGGAGTATTGATTGCACGCATTGAGAATGGAAAAACTGTCTCACTGTGTGGCATGATCAATTCTCCCAGGGGAATCATCCCAAGCCTACTATCATGTTCGAAGCTGTTGCTTCAAATGATTTGTGGATTTGGCATGTCTTTTCCGGTGTCGCAGTCTCGAACAACGACATCAACGTTCTCGATCAATCGCCTGTTCTTGACGATTGGATTAATGAGACCGCACCCGACTCGTCTTTTGAGCTTAGAGGGATGCTTTACAAGCGTGGATATTATTTGGCCGATGGAATATATCCAGATTATTCCACGATTGTCAAATCCCTCTCTAAACTAATGGGTCTTAAACGTCAGACCTAAAAAAAAGCTCAAGAGGCGGCGAGAAAAGACATTGAACGAGCCTTCGGGGTCTTGAAAGGGTAAATGACACATTTTAGATCAACTATCGAAATGTTTTTCTCAAACGAAAATGAGGAATATCATTTATGCATGTATTATTATTCATAATATGATCATAGAGGGCAACGGGACTGCGATTTGTCAATACAACCCGAACGAGGAGGTGCATATGTACAAAGAAATCAACGAAGAAAAGAAACGAAGAAACTGCCAAAACTCGAAGCCGATAGATTCACAATGCACTAACGGCGGATTTGATCGAGCATATCTTTAGTCGCTCGAATAATTAGTAATTTCTTTGTAGTGTTGTTTTTTTATGTACTATTTTTTTAATGAATGTAATTTTTTTTAATGAATGTATTTTTTTATGAATGTAATTTTTTTAATGAATGTAATTTTTTAATGACTAGTCTTATTGTGATTAATTTAAATAATAAATTAATTAAAAATTATTAATTTAAATTTAGAAGATGTATATTTAAAAATGTAAAAAATGAAGGTTTGAAGCCCTTGTTTTAAGCCTCGGAGCTTCAAACCCATTTCCACTGAATCTGTGAAGGAAGTTAAAGCTGACGTGACAAAGAGAGAATTTTGAAGCCCCGGTGTGAAGCCACGGGGCTTCAAGAATATTTCGAGTGCTCTAAGGAAATGCAAGGTTTAAAAGTATTTGTGAGTTGCTGCCTTGCTGGAGTGGACAGAACTTTTGCAAGGGATTTATCAGCTCCCATAACGTATTTAAGGGAGAAATTCCCTCACTGGAAAATTCTTTATACTTTAATTCTTACATATGCATTATATGCAAAGTTAATGGCCTATTGTCCTGGAATCAATCTAAAATAGATACAGTAGCCATTGTTCACTTCAATTTTTTCCTCTACCATGTTTGTTTTACTTGTTCACTTTAAAAAATAATATTAGTTGATGGTGTTAATTGTTATGACCAGTTTCATCATTATTTTTGTGTCAAAATGATAAACGAGCCTAACAATCACCAAAAATACATACAAGCTATTTTTGACGTGGAAACCCAAACCAAGAGAAAACCACGAGCCTTTTTTTGCGATACCATGCCAACAAGGAGATTTTATTTGTACATTGTACATAATCTTGACATTATCTATCTATTACAATATTTAAAAAGCCATGAATTCTCATTTTTCTTTTACCGCCCATTTGGTGTTCTAGAGAAAATGGTAATTGTGCACTCTATATGGTAATTGAGTAATTACTCAATTAATATTACCGTGAATATAATATTAGTGTAATTATGCTCAACATATAACCATGTAATTTAATATAACCGTGTATAAAAAATGTATTAAAACCGTGTAAAAAAAGGTAACGAATGCTCAACTAAAAATAGTAATTTAATATAACCGTGTAATTAAAATGGTAACGAATGGTAATTTAATATAAACGTATATAAAAAAAGGTAACGAATGGAAATTTAATTTAATTTAGTTACAGTAATTGAGTAATTACTCAATTAATATTACCGTGAATATAATATTAGTGAAATTGTGCTCAACATATAACCGTGTAATTTAATATAACCGTGTATAAAAAAGGTATAAAAAACCGTGTATAAAAAAGGTAACGAATGCTCAACTAAAAATGATAATTTAATATAACGGTGTAATTGAAATGGTAACGAATGGTGATTTAATATAAACGTGAAATAAATTATGCGAATGGTAAATTAATTATACGAATGGTAATAGAAGGTAATTAAAAACGTATATAAAAAAGGTAACTAAAAAATATGTTGGAAGTTTATACTGGCACTTTGAACATAACCTGTAAAAACTTGGAAATAAACTATTAAAAATGTGTATAAAAAAGATAACAAATGGTAATTTAATGTAATTGTTTATTATGCGAATGGTAATTTAATTTAATTAACATAACCGTGCATTTTAATTTGTAATTAAAAATAGGAAAATGCGTATAGAGTTATGTACATTTTTAAATCGTATACCAAAATGGTAATAAAAAAGGAACACTGAAATTCATAAATTCATGTAGTATAAATACTCTACCTTACCGGGCCAGAAAAGTAAACGAGTGTTCAGGAAACGAGAGTTTTAAAGAGTTTTAATTAATCGGTGCTCCACCATCGTTTTTGTATGAACATGAGAATGATTACCGCCCTAAAAAATGTTCATGAGAATTCCGGATTGTTGATGATGAAGCTAAGGGCGATTAGAGTTTACCACGTTCCTGCTAAATCTCAAGGGCCGGAATCATTAGATACTGTTTTCCACGACTTAGAGGTTAGTTCTACATTGTTTTATATTTTACATATAATAAATCTTTAAACAAAAAAATAAATTTAATTATAGATTAACGTTTTATATTTGTTATTAGGGCAATCGGATCCATGGTCAGGTCAAAGATACTACTATAAGCACATTCAAACAAGTTTTGCAAGAAAATGCGATTTAGTTAATCATGAGGGTCAGAGTTATACGCAATTTCCAAGGCACAAAAACTACCAATCACCTTGCATGCTCCAATTTTTGGGAAAGACCAAGATTCAAGAGCTATCGGGAAATGGATTTCCTAATTTTTGATTCTACTTTAAGAGTTTTGAAGATGTACTCAAAACAAAGTTTGCTGACCAAGTCTTTTTAGTTGGTAAGAGTCATTGACATTTACATAACTTAAATACTTACACATATGAAATACATTTCATGTATTATGATTATGATAATAGAAAAGGTAACATGTGAACCTTTAATATTAATATGGTAATAATATGATACCGTATAATAATAGTACGGAGTAACAATAAACGTAATAATTATTATTGGTACAGTGTATAATAAAAAATGTAACATGTGGAACTTAATTTAAAATTATGAATTATTAATGAAGTAATTTTGTACCTAATAAATTTGGTACATTGTAATAAAAATGGTAAATGTAAAACTTTAATTATTAATTAGTTAATTTCATATTTTACAATTTTTTGTATCGAGTATAATAAAAAAATAACATATGAAAGAATAATAACATGGTTATAATATGGTACCGAATAATAATAATAATAATAATAATAATAATAATAATAATAATAATAATAATAATAAACGTAATAATAGTAATAAAGCTAAGTTAGTTTTGTACTATTACTGTGTATAAAATAAATGAAAGTGTTGACTTGGTTTAAAAAAATGTATTCTCATACCTTATATATGTTACCAAAATTATAAATTATAATATTAATTATTAATTATTAATAAGGTAATTTCATACCTTATATTTTTTTGTACGTGTAATAAAAAAGGTAACATTTAGAATAATAAGAATAGTATGAAAATAATATGGTACCGTATACTAATAATCATCATAATAATAAACGTAATAATAATCAAGGTATGTTAGTTTTGTGCTATTACCATGTATAAAATAAATCAAAGTGTTGACTTGATTTTAAAAAAATGTATTCACACACCTTATATTTTTTTACCAAAATTATAAATTATAAATTATAAAATTAATTATCAATTATTAATAAGGTAATTTCATACCTTATATTTTTTGGTATTGTGCAATAAAAAAGATAACATGTGAAACCTTAATTATTAGTTATTAATTATTAATTATTATTTATTAATAAGGCAATTTGATACGTTATAGATTTTGGTACCATGCATAATAAGAAAGGTAGCATGTGAAAGAATAAAAAGAATATGGTAATAATATGGTACCGTATAATAATACTCCCTCCGTTCCCCTAAGATGTTCTCATTTTGACTTTTGGTGGTTTTTAAAGAGAGTTGAAAAAAAGTGAAAGTTTACCAAAATACCCTTAATGAAAAATGGGTGGAGTGTATTAAATGAAGTGGGTGAGGTGTAATAAATAAAGTAAGTGGGGGTAGTTGTGATATTTTAATTGTTAAAAAATGAAATGAGAAGATCTATTGTGGACAAAGAAAAAGGGCTATTGGGAAGATCTATGGGGGACGGAGGGAGTAATAATCATTATAATAAACGTAATAATAATAAAGGTAAGTTATAGAGTAATAATAATAATCATAATAATAAACATAATAATAATAATAATAATAATAATAATAATGTAACAAATTATAGTGGCTTGAAGATTTCGATATGCAACGAACACAATGTTCCCACAAATTATACGAATAATAAATTATGATATGGATTCCCATCTTGGATTCCCATCTTGTTTGAATCCAATTTCATCTCAATGACGACTTATACAATTATTAATTTAAAATATTAAAAAAAATAAAAAAAAATGTAGTTTACAAAAGGTTGTTTGAAATTTCTAAGCAAAAAAACTTTTGTACCTTAAAATAATAAAATCTCTATATTCTATTACATATCATAATTTATCATTAAAAATGATCTTATTTTAGTAACGTAAGTATGACCCGTGCAGCGCACGGGTGTGATACTAGTAGCCATTGATGGAGCGTTTTAACTCTATAAATAATAAATAATACAAGGAGTATATTTTTAAAGTAATGTGAAAGAGTATAATTACATGGTAGTGTAGGAGAAAATATGGAAATTGGCCTTCTCATATGGGCCACACCATGAAGGTTTGGCAGCGGCCCAATTCTACCCGAATCCGACTTTTACCGACCCGACCGGAGCATGTAATATCCGAGTCCGAACCGAAAAATCAAATATCCAAAACCGATCTGAAAAAATTTAAACCGAACCCAACTTTTGTCGGGTCGGGTTTGGGTTAGTATATTTGACCGACCTGACCTATACCCGACCCGACATGTACCCAACTTTTAATACTCCCTCCGTTCCACAAACCCTTCTGGTTTTGACTTTGGGGAAAAATAAGGAAAATGTAATTTTGGTTGGCTTCTAATTTTGCCCCTGATGTGATGGGAAAAAGTAAGATGTGATAGTTTGGTTATTAGTAAAAGAGTTTAATGTGATAGGTAGGGTATGAAAAAGTATGAGTAATAGTGGTTTTTTTAATAGAATGTGAAAGTGTTTTGTGGAAAGCAAAAAAAAACGAAAGAGGAAGGGTTTTGTGGAACGGAGGGAGTAAGTTATTAGAACCCTAAGTTCCTATATTTTATGTGTTTTTGATGTACATATTTTTAATGTTTTAAAACTTATTGCATTTTTTGTGTTTCATTTTTTTTGTGGTTTAATCTTGTGTGTCCTACATATGTTATTTTCTTTATAATTCGTCTATTATTATTTGAAACTTACTTTTTATTTTTTAATGGTCATAATTATTGTTGTTAATATCTTAAATTTATAGTCGTCTTTAAAATTTTAAACTTATAATGAATTTCAATCTTAAAATTTTCAAGAATACTTTTATAGGTATTCAAACCCAAATTTGACTGTAACCGACCCGACCGAATCTTGAACTGAATCCGAAATCGAAAAAATAACTATCCGAAACCGACCCGCCAAAATCAAACCCGAACCCGACCTACGTCGGGTCGGGTTTCACTATACTCAAACCCGACCGAACCCGACCCGTTGCCATCCCTAGGAGCGGGTCATTGAGTATAGGGCGTGAAAAGGGGTGTACATTTTTGAGAACCAGTTTGGTTTCATGCCTGACAGATCGACTACAGAGGCCATTCACTTCGTGCGGAGGTTAATGGAAGAATACTGCAGGGCTAGGAAGAAGGACCTTCGTATGGTGTTTATTGATCTTGAGAAGGCGTACGATAGGGTGCCAAGGGAGGTGTTATGGAGGTGCCTTGAGTCGAGAAGAGTTCCCATGGTGTACACTCGCGCGATCAAGGATATGTACGGTGGGGCTAAGACTAGGGTAAGGACCTCTGGGGGCAACTCTGAGTCATTCTCGGTAGGGATGGAGTTGCACCAAGGGTCTGCCCTTAGCCCTTTTTTGTTCGCCTTGGTGATGGACGTCCTGACACAAGGTGTTCAAGAAGGTGTCCCATGGTGCATGTTTTTTGCGGATGATATTGTGCTTATCGACGACATGCGTGAGGGACTAAATGATAAGTTGGAACTATGGTGCCTTGCCCTTGAGACGAAAGGATTTAGAATAAGTAGAAACAAGACTGAATACATGGAAACGGAATCATAAGTGGAAGTTAGGATTGACTCTCACCTAGTGCCTAAGGTAGACAAGTTTCGATATCTTGGCTTGGTAATTCAAGCAGATGGGGAGTTAGACGGGGATGTTAGACATCGTGTTGGAGTGGCTTGGGCCAAATGGCGGTTGGCTTCAGGGGTGTTGTGTGATCCAAAGATTTCACCAAGGATGAAAGGTAAGTTCTATCGATCCGAAGTCAGACTTGCTATGTTATATGGGGTAGAGTGTTGGGCGGTTAAGAAGACTCATGTGTGTTGTCTGCATGCGGCGAAGATGCGGATGTTACGATGGATGTGTGGGAAGACAAGGTTGGATAGGATTTCGAACGAAGTTATCTGACGTCAGTTAGGCATGGCGCCGGTGGAAGATAAGCTGCGGGAAGCGAGGTTGAGATGGTTTGGTCATGTGAGACGGCGGAATGCTGACGCCCTTGTACGGAGATGCGAGTGGATTACGGTTGTCGCGGGAAGTAGGGGAAGGGGTAGTCCTAGGAAGAATTGGAAGGAGGTGATTAGGTAGGATTTAGGACTTCTCACCCTGACTAAGGATATGGTTTTAGATAGGAATCTTTGGAGAACTTAGATTAGGGTAGCTAGATAGGTGCTTTAGGGGTTTTTTGTAGTGTGTTTTGTTTGGTTGGAACTTTTTGCTATTGCTTACAGGACTTTCTTTCCATTGTTCTTGGTGCTTTATCTGTGTTATATTGTGATTCTTATCATATTTTTTGTGCAGTTGGAGCCGGGGGTCTCTTGGAAACATCCTCCCTATATTCGAGTAGCGAAAAGGTGAGTGTACACACACCCTTCCCAGACCCTACTGTAGTAGGATTCAACTGGGTTATTGTTGGCCTTCTCATCTTGAAGGTGAAGGTTCCTTTTATTGTAATACCCCGTATTAAGATGGGAATGTGAAGAGCTCAAAACGATTGATAGTACTACTCATACCAACAAGGTGCATCTTCTTTTCGAGAGCTCATCACCTAGAAACTCCAAGGTTAAGCGTGCTTGACCTGGAGAAATTCTTGGATGGGTGACCCCCTGGGAAGTTTTCCTTGGGCGCGCACGAGTGAGGACAAAGTGCGCGGGAAAGACTTGTGTTGGTTTGTGGGGCCAGTCTACAATCCTATGAGCGGACACTTACGGCCAGGGTGTTACAAATGGTATCAGAGCAACCCTGCGACCGTGACGGGCCAGAAGAGCTTAGTTCACCTAGCGGGGAAGATCTAAGAGTTAAAAAAAGGATGCAACGAGGACGTTGCATTCCTAAGTGGGGGTGAATGTAATACCCCGTATTAAGATGGGAATGGGAAGAGCTCAAAAGGATTGATAGTACTACTCATACCAACAAGGTGCATCTTCTTTTCGAGAGCTCATCACCTAAAACCCCAAGGTTAAGCGTGCTTGACCTGGAGAAATTCTTGGATGGGTGACCCCCTGGGAAGTTTTCCTTGGGCGCGCACGAGTGAGGACAAAGTGCGCGGGAAAGACTTGTGTTGGTTTGTGGGGCCAGTCTACAATCCTATGAGCGGACACTTACGGCCGTAGATGTTTGGGTCAAATAATATTTTCCATCATTAGTAAAAATAGTTTTTTAATAAAAAGAAAATTATACTCCCTTCGTTCCCTTAAAAGATTCCAGTTTTGACTTTCCAAATTAAGAAAAGTATACTCCCTTAGTACTACTCATACCAACAAGGTGCATCTTCTTTTCGAGAGCTCATCACTTAAAACCCCAAGGTTAAGCGTGCTTGACCTGGAGAAATTCTTGGATGGGTGACCCTCTGGGAAGTTTTCCTTGGGCGCGCACGNAATAATATTTTCCATCATTAGTAAAAATAGTTTTTTAATAAAAAGAAAATTATACTCCCTTCGTTCCCTTAAAAGATTCCAGTTTTGACTTTCCAAATTAAGAAAAGTATACTCCCTTAGTACTACTCATACCAACAAGGTGCATCTTCTTTTCGAGAGCTCATCACTTAAAACCCCAAGGTTAAGCGTGCTTGACCTGGAGAAATTCTTGGATGGGTGACCCTCTGGGAAGTTTTCCTTGGGCGCGCACGAGTGAGGACAAAGTGCGCGGGAAAGACTTGTGTTGGTTTGTGGGGTCAGTCTACAATCCTATGAGCGGACACTTACGGCCATAGATGTTTGGGTCAAATAATATTTTCCATCATTAGTAAAAATAGTTTTTTAATAAAAAGAAAATTATACTCCCTTCGTTCCCTTAAAAGATTCCAGTTTTGACTTTCCAAATTAAGAAAAGTATACTTTTTGTTGACTTTCTAATTTTTCCCATTATGTGATGGGTAAAAGTAAAATGTGATAGTTTGGTTATTAGTGAAAAAGTATGATACTCCGTATAATAGGTGGGTATAAAAAAATAGGGGTAAGATTGGTTTTTTAATAGAAAAAGGAAGTGTTTTAGGGAATTGGAAAAAAATGAAAGAGAAAGGCTTTTCTACTCTCTCCGTCCCATTTTATAACGCATGTTTCGGTTTACGATGTTTGACTAAAATTATTTTCAAATCATTTTATATGACAAATGATATAGAATTAAAAAATAAAAATTGCATATTAAAATACTACATCAAAAAATATACAAAACTAGTAGTGACAATAGTACTTTATTTTATCAAATAGCTAACGAAAATAGATAAAGAAAGTAAATGAAGTTTGACCTTGTGAGTAATGAACAGACATTATAATTTGGGACGGAGGAAGTAATATATGATAAATATAATCATCTTTTTATATTTTTTTATTAAATAATAAGTTATTTTTAAAATTTGGCTCAAATTTTATTATGTCTACATTATACTATTATTTGAGTTTTAATCTTTTGTCGAACAATTTAAAAATAGTAGCACTACTTTGAAATTTCATTTTGTTATCATGAGTTCACTGTAACTTATGAGATACTCCGTATAAACTAAGTTAAACAAGCATTTCTTACATTTAATCTTACATTTTTTATTTTTTATGTTTTTTGTTGAAATATACTTTCCATTTATAAAAAATACTAAATATTTTTGTGATAATTTAAAGTTTAAATTAGCAGTGTATGTTTTCATCCCGATTTATCCCGAAACAAATACCGAACCCTCCTGAACCATACCGAACCAGAATTTCGGGTTAGGGATTGGTACAATGTATAATCTCATACCGAACCAAAATAAAGTGCGATATCGGTACGGACTAAATACCGTACCGTACCATTCTCATCCTAGATCCTCCCCTAACACCCTTGCATTGGGATATTCTTAATTGAAAACTGATAATATCATTTTAAAAGGATGTCGATAGTTTTCATATAAATATAAACAAATACATTGATTATCAAAATTTGGGTTACTTATATAGCGTTCCAATTTATGTTTAACTATTCAGTTTTGAGTATTGTTATATTCACTTCCATTTTGACCAAATTTAATCTTTTTAGGTTAAGTAGACGTACAATTTTGTCCTCAAAGATTGGCTTGTGTCTAAATTCCATTTTTTATATTTTTAACGGTAAACTTGTCAAATTAATATAAATGAAATGGATTTAATCAAATTGAGAGAAGACATAGCAACACCCTATCACTTTTTTAATCTAATATTCTGATTTTCAAATTTCTAAATAAAGTCGTACACACAATGGGAATGAGAGATGAAAACGTGGTTGTAGATGCCCAAGATAGAAAGATAGTTTTTATTAGGGTTATAATGCAAACAATGCATGATCTATTCGTACTGGGTATGGGAGAACCCACGTTGAGTCACACGGGACCAGTGGATCACGCGACCCCACAGAAATTTTGTAATTTGTATGTACCTATAGGCATATGTACTTAGTGTTGCTATATATACTGAAAGCGCATAATTATTGAAGTTTGGATGAGCAGCTCGAATGGAAGAAGTACCCATATCCATCCTAAGTGTCCTGGGTTCGAAACTAACTCTGAAGCGTTTTTTCCTTTATTATTTTGGATTCCCCACTTAAGGATTGTTTTTGTGTTTTTTTGTTCTTCACTCTTCAAGAGAAGTAGTTTTTTTAATTTTTAAACTTATTCTTTTCAATTTGTAATTTGTGAACTAGGTTTATATTTTGTAAATTTGGGAGGTTTTGTTATAAATTTATAATGTTTTTAATTATTTGAATTTCAATATAGGAGGCAAAGGTATTATAATAAATCACTTTCGAAATATGAAAAACAGACCTTATCAATTGTATGATGTGTTTTTATATTTGTAATGAAAGACTATTATTAATTTGTGATTTTTATGGTAAACGTCAACTTTAATGTTATATATTATGAAGTATTTTTTTATTTAATGTTAGAAATATGATGGTTTGATATGAACTTTCTAAAATGCAACCTCATGTTCAATTGTCCTGGGTCTGCTCCTGCCCACGGTCGTGCAATAATTGGACAAAATTGAATCCTTTTTTGGAAGAATAAATTGAATCCTTTAATTGTTCCAAAAAAAATGAAATTGTCCATCTTCTGGTCATCCCTTCCTCCCTGCACAATGAGATTACATAAATGAACAACATATGGAATTCGTGTGTTATAAGCCTAAAAGGTTTGACGTTTCACACCTTCATTTTAGTATTTGTTGTGAAGGGAAACCTCTTGCTTCTTTTACTCTATAGGTCAAGGAGTCCCAAAAGGAGAAACTTGAATGAAAGGAATGAAAATCTACTAATATACAAAGGTGAAGGGGAAAAATGAACAGTGCATTTTCCCGCCTAAGCAATTGGGTTCGGATTGGGCATTCGGATAGGGCATTAATAATCGGGTATCCAAATTTGTAAAAGAGAAAAATTGACCAATTAATATTTGGGCATAAATCGGGTATCCAATTCTTTGGGAAAAAGCAATTAATCATTTCGGTTATCCAAGCTTTTGAATAATGCTTTGGAAAACCAAATTTGTATGCTTTTAAAGCATAACCTTTAATTCATTAAAAGAAGCATTAGATGTATTTTTTTATATTGACGGTTTGGGAGTCTCTTGGTATCCATTAGTGTGAAAAAAAAGCATTGGGAGTTGAGTTTATTTGCATTTAACGGCTTGGCCGTATTTTTGAGTGTTCCCAAGGAAAAAAATAATTATTCTCCTCACTCCATACAAACAATTGTTATTTATAAAGCCAAATATTTATTCTCCTCACTCCATACAAACGTGTTTTTCCGGGACTATTTACCAATCTTGAAAACTTCCAAAGTGATCAAAAAAACATCAATATTCATGTACGAGCTATACATGTCTACCATGTTAATTCTTTTGGAAGAAATGTGGAATCTATGAAAATTGTGTTTCATGATGTTGAGGTATGTGATCTTTTTCTAACCTAATGATTCCAGTTTTTTTAAGGCTTCAATTTTCGTTTATGCAACAAATAAATAACGTACGTGAAAATTCTTAAAAGATACGGAGTATTATATTGCCATGAAAAAGTTAATTTTTCGCTAACAAATGAAATTCTTATATTTTCCCAAAGAGATGTTAATTTTTGCTGGAAAAAAATGAAGCATCTTAAAATTATATGATTTCAAAATTACAGAGTGGTTTTTAAATAAGTTTTTATTTAACATAAAATTATATAACATTCTTGAGGAAACAATTTTCTCTACAAATGTAAAAAAATCTATTGAAAATATATAATTCTAAAAAGTAAACTAATATTGACATGTTAGTTTAACAAATTAGAAGAATCTCTTTAAATTTTTGAAGTGATAAATGAATTCTTAAATGAAATATATATTTGAATGAATAAAGATGGTGGAATCCAAAACAGATTTAAGAAAAACACATGTATTTCTCAATCCCTTAACTCCTGTAAAAAAATGAATACTTAATTTTGTGATTAATTAGATGTTCAAAAATCAAATGAAATGTTGAAATCCGACCCAAATTTCAAAAAAAAAAGTGATGTTTATTCTAAATCCCTTAGGCCCCGTTTGGTACACAGAATTCATATTATGGAATTGGAATTGAGCACTTCAATTCCAATTCTGGTGTTTGGTGGTACAAAAATTATTTGAATTTGGAATTGATTGTGCCAAAAATGAATTAGAATTGGTAGAATTCATTTCTATGGAATTGAATCCAATGGAATTTCAATTCCAATTCAATTCCAATTCTGTCAATTCCTTATACCAAACGGACCCTTAACTCCTTTAAAGAAAAATGAATATTCAATTTTGTTTGAAATTAGATCTTCAAAAATTGAAGAAAATGGTAGAACCCGTCTGAAATTTCAAAAAAAAAAAAAAAGACATTCATATTCTAGATCCTTCAAATCCTTTGAAGACAAATGAATATTTAATTTTGTCTGAAATTTAGATCTTCAAAAATCGAAGAAAATGATTAAATCCGAAACAGATTTCAGAAAAAAACACATGCATATTCCAGATCCTTCAAATCATTTAAAGAAGAATAAATATTTAATTTTGTTTGAAATTAAGATCTTTGAAAATCGAAGAAGATGAAATAATCTACTTAAAAACTTACCCAGTGAGAGAAATCGAAGCTTTCCATAGTTGATTGTTTGGAAATTCATGGAATCGATTAAAACGGATCGGAAGGTGATGGATTTTAGTTTGAATGTAGAGAGAGAGAGAGAGAGAGAGAGAGAGAGAGAGAGAGAACGAATGGAAGATGAGGGGGCGACCAGGGTTTGGGAAAATAACAAGGGGTTGGGCCGGGTATATTTTTAAAATTTGGGCTGGGTATATTTTTTTAGGATTGGGCTATTGTTTGGGTTGATATTACCTTAAAATATTATGATTTTCAACATAAAATTCAATATTTTTGTTAAATATGTTTAATTCACCAATTATATGTAACTAATTGGAATAAGATTGAAAAGTTATTAGTTTTTTAATTGATTAGATTGTGTAAGGATTTGAACAATACGTTTAGCCCAAAATGCTTTTTTCATTTTGTAGTTTTACTTATATTTTTAAAAGTAATGTTTAAATTTTTCTTTATTAATGGTAACATGTACGTTATTCGCGTAAAACAGAGATTGGAAGTTACTTTCAAATTACTGTGATTATTGCAAAATTAAAGATGAATTAGACGCCATAGAACGATGTTGGAATTGCAAAAAATGGAATCATTTGGGGTTTCTTAGCATTGGTCTCATTGACAATTCCTGGGTTTATTTCCTATGTCGTGAAGAGTTTGGACTGTCATCGCAACAAGCACTGCAACCAAGTCTTTCAAGCCAACCAAGACGCTCGATTTGAATCAAAAGGCTGAACAAAAAAATTTATAATGTTGATTATATTATCTATTGAGATATATTATATGAAAGAATTTGATTATCTTTTTTGTCATTTTGGCATGGAGAAAATTTTGATGAAATGTTTGTAAGCACGGTAAGATGTGTATTATTTGAACTTTTTTTTGTGAATTCCTTATAGAGGAATTTATCAAGTGGAACTATGTTTTTGCATGTACTATTAATTTATAAAATATTTAATGCTTTTTTGACTATGTTTTTTGTTCTATTGTAGAATGGTTAAATAGTTTGTACTTTATTAAAAGTTTCTAATTGCGTGAAATGTTATGCGTGATTTCATAAAATTATTTAATATGGTTTTTTAAATCATGGCTTATATGAATTATTGAAACTTAGAAAATGATATGTTGGGTTCCTCAAATTTGACTTCGACAAATGGATCTGTTTCGAATCGTCATAATTTATGTGGTTCGTCTTCTCATTCAACTCCTATGAGGAAGCTCACAAGTTCAAGCATTATCACTCCAAACTCTTTGAGCAATATCACAAATGGTACATGTCGATATTAGTTTATTTTACAATAGTCAAAAAAAATTTGTTATGATTCATTTAACTTACATAATTTTTTTCTATAGTCACCACATCAAGGCCTTTCGATCGATTCAAGAGTTTTTTTTGAACACCGACTGCAATACTTCTTGCTCAAGTGTTGATACGACAAGTTTGGGGCAAAACAATAGTCTCCTATATCAAAGTCAACCGTTGTCAAAACGTAAACGTGTTGAAAACCCAAGTGAGCAAAACGAAATCCATTTTCTACTTCTACAATTAATCTTTGGATTTATTTAATTTTTTAAAATTAAATGAATTTAGTGGGAGAACTTCTTAGTACTTCTCGAAATCATCAATCAGTTCTCATTGATGCGGTCATTCAAAAAACTTGGAACGTTGATTCTGGCCTTGCAAATGATCACGCTGACCCGGTTGAGAAACAAGCTATGAGAAATTTAGAGATTGAATTTGAAGAATGTGACAATTCAAACCTTCGGATACTCAGATTCCGTTTAAGTTTCAAAAGAAGCAGCTCCCTATTATGACTTTCTACGCAACGACAATTAACACAAGTCAATGCCAATCGTTGAAGCATGTGGGAAGAAACCAGTTTTCAGTCACGGCCAACTTTACGTTGCTGTCTCCCGAATGACTAATCGACGTGATTTGAAGGTTTTAATTTGTAATGATGACCTACAACCTTCAAATAACACGAGAAATATAGCGTATAAAGAAGTTTTTCAGAATATTTAATGTAGTCTTTTTTTGTTTTTGTTATGCATTCATCAATATTACTATATAATACTTTTAATGCTTATATTTAAAACACTTTTGTTTCATTCTCTTTATTTTCAGTATAAATTTAAAACTTATTTTTCGTTTACTATGCCAAATTAATGACCGTGCAACGCACGGGTTAGAGAACTAGTATAATTCAAACCAGAAGCCCAAGTCCTTCACGAAAGATGAGAGAGCATAAATTACAGGACAATTCAATTTAATTAAATATTGGTGTAGACTCTATCATATTAGAGGTCATAGATTTGATCCCCACCGGGGGCAATAACTCTACAGGTTTCAATAGGACCAAACGTGCCAGACTGCCACATTCTTGTGAAGTTGGATATTTTATAACTTCAAGTTAATAGAGAATTGAACTAATAATGCTACATAATTAGAGGCTTAAAAGTGCCTTTTCCCTTATTCAGCATTGTGTCAAAACCAATTAGGAGTATTATATAAATGATTCAAGGAAGAATAATATTATTACTCCGTATTATTTTTCCAAAACAAAACCAAACATATATATGAGACATACAAATTACAATATAACTCACCCACAAATTGTCATTAATATTAATAATCTTCAAGAGACAACAAACTAATCCCAAAAAAAATCCTCTTCATCAAATTTGAAACCAGTCAAACTAGTCTAGTTTCAGGAGGTCAAGCAAACATGACTTATAGCAACCTCGTTGGCAACCTTTCACGTATGCAATCGATGAACGACATAAATCCGTGATGCATTTTGAAGTACAATCTTTCATCATTTCCGAACGCGAAACTTGTGGAGACGGAGCGACATGGTCATCAACAACAGTGCCCCATGGAATGTCGCGTGCCTCGGCCGCGACAACCAACCATAGCATCAACATGAAAGTCACATACAAAACATTTGAAGTCGTAGTTGCCATTTCTAGCTACCCTCAACAAGCTTATTAGTGATGAATTGGGAATAATATTTATTATTACCTATATTTGCTATATGATCTCACCTCAACAAGCTAGTTGTCTATATATACATTGATGGCAAATAGTCCGTTATTAGTAAATTAAATATTGCTGAAGAAATGGAGTGGTTAATTAAGAAATAAATTTAATAAAGCGTTAACTTAAGGTAAATTAAACTAAATCTGTTGCAATTTTGTAGTTAATTGTTTTGAAAGAATTGCGATTTTGCATTTAATTATGAAAGAATTGTTATTGGGAGAAATTCTCGTGTAGTTTTGATTATTACAATACGAACAGAAGCTGTATATATATATAATAAGATCACACATGCATGCTAGGAACTCTATATGTAAACTAAATACAAAAGGAAGAAAATCAATATAAATCGAGAAACTATCAAAATTATATATACAGAAATGGACGGGTGGAACGTAAATATTAACAGATAAATAAATAAACCAGACGCCCACCAGACGTCGATAAGGTTCGGGATCCGCAAAAGCTGGAGCTTGGGAACGAACCAAATGATGATTTGGCTCCATCGGTGCGTCCAATGGTCTGACACCCAGCAGACCGGCCCAAGTGATAATATCTAAGGAATACTTTCGTTGCCAAAGATTAATCTCCTAACGCGCTTCGAGCCACTTCAATGCCAAGGAATAACTTCAAAGTCCCCAACTCCTTCATATGGAATCAGTCAGACAAATACAATTTGAATTTTGCTATCATATTTGCATTATCTCCAGCAATAATCAAATCATCAACATATATCACTCCCTTTTTTTAACAAAAGAAAACCAGGTTGGCTTGATGAGTTTGTACACCATATATATCAAAAGAGTTTCATGAGAAACGTGGTGGCAGCCGCATATAATCCTCATCTTGAAGATCTTCGTGTAAAAATGCATTGTGAACGTCCATTTGATGCAACTCTCACCCCTTAGAAGCTGCAAGAGCTAAAAGTGTCTGCACAGTACGTGGGTAACTGACCACCGGGCCGGGGCAAACGTCTCATTGTAATCAACTTCCTCTACCTAAAGATTGCCAAGTATGACCAGCTTGGCTTTGTATCGCTCCACACTTCAATCAGATTTTCGCTTGATTTTGTACACACAACTTGCAACCAAAGAGTTTTTTATGACGAGGATGAACAAGAGACTACGTCACATTAGTATTAAAACATATGTTGTCATTTCATAATGTAGTACTTAAATTTTTTATCTCATAAATAGTACTTGAATAATGTCTAGTAATGGTGGACATTTATTTTGAACAATAACCAGTGGACAATAACCAATAATACTACATTAAGAAATAAAAAAATATGGTACTACATTGAAAAAATCAATATGTTTTACTAATGTTTAAGTAAATTCCCCAATAAATTATTCATTTGGCAAAAAATGCTTAGTAACTTTGAGATGACAATACAAAGTGGAAGTTATATACTCCGTAAATGATTCAAGGAAGAACATTATTATTACTCCGTATTATTTTTCCGTATTAAAACCGCACATTCAAATGAGAGCATAAAATAAATACCAAGTGCGGAGTATTATTATTTATTTATTTTCTTAGTTCCATATATATGTGTATGTGTATATATACAACACACACATACATTCTAAATTTTTGACATTCTACTAATAAAGTTAATTTATTTTAGTTATTTAATTTAATAAATTTATTATATGCGATATTATTTTTTTATAGTTATAAGATACATCATTTTTAATAGAAATGCATTTTTAATTTTAATATAGATATATTATTTGTTTTTTTCATTTTAGTATAGATGCATTATTTTTCTTTTTTTATTGCAAAGTTAGGGTTTTTAACTCTTCTTAGATATTGAAAATTAGTGAAACAGAAAATGATGAATATTTCAATAATCCATAACTTTATTTTTTGAAATAAAGGAAATGGTGAATAGATTTAAAATTAAAATTTACTAATTATTTTATTTTTATAAACATAACCTTTATATAATGTATGTTACAATAATGAAAATATCATGAAATTAGTAATTATTTTAGTGAGTAAGTCAAAAGGTTAGGAGATGAAAAGTTTATAAACTATAATAAAATAGTGAATACTCCACTCACAAATTGTCACGTTAGGAGTATTTAATATGAAATTTAATATGCGCACGTGACTTGACATGTGGTGATAAGGAACACGCGTGGCATGACATGTGTCACATGAATATAACTCCACCCTTAAATTGTCATTAATATTAATAATCTTCAACAAACAACAAACTAATCCCCAAAAAATTCTTCATCAACAAATTTGAAATCAAGTCAAATCACTCTAGTTTCAGGAGGTCAAACAAGCATGACTTATAACAGCCTCGTTGGCAACCTTTTACATATGCAATCGAAGAACGACACATGTTTGTAATACATTTTAAAGTACATTCTTTCATCATTTCCATAAGCGAAACTTGTGGGGACGGAGCGACATCGTCATCCACAACAATGTCCCATGGAGTGTCGCGTGCCTCGGCCGCGACAACTAACAATATCATCAACATAAAACTCACATACAAAACATTTGAAGTAGTTGCCATTTCTAGTTAACCTCAACAAGATTATAATAAGATATTAGTTACCTTATTAGTGATGAATTGGGAATAATATGTATTCGTGTATCGGCTATATATGCTCTCACCTCAACAAGCTAATTGTCTATATATATTGATGGCATATAGTCGGTTAGCTTAGTGAGAAAATGTAGTGGTTAATTAAGAATTGAATTTATTAAAGCGTTAAGATAGACTAAACAACATCTATTACGGTACGGTTCTGTATTAATTTTTTTTAAAGAAGTGTGCTTTTGTATGTATTTGATTATTGAAAAAATAAAATTAATTATACACGTAATAAAAATGAATATTGTTGAGTTTTGAGTATGTTATTTGTACCATAATTTATAGACTTTTAAACCACCGATATAATGATTCACGTTGATGAATATGAGGCTATAGGAGTCGGCCATTAGACGCCCAAGCATGATATCATTGAGCCCAACGCGGCTACGAATCTAATCCGATTGAGAGATAGATGCGGCCCAAGGACCGCATAACCAAGGGCACAGCCCGGCCCAAACTATTATTGACGAGAGGAAAGCGGGGACTCCGGGGAGTACAATAGATGGGATCGTGGCCTCGTAGAGATTTTCATTGATTATTTAATAAAATAAAATATTATTGTCACCTTTCGTTTTGTATGACTCTTGATGTAGCTCTTTGGTATACAATTTTTATTTCTTATTGATGTACTAATTTTTAAATAAATTTAAAAGATGAAAAGGTTTACCTCGTAACTCTCAATTTGTAATCAAACTACGAGTTTCAACCCTTTCCCAAGCCATCAACCCTTGTAGCCGCACCTCAAGTTTTGAGTGTACGCCTCTAGAGTCTAGATATAGCGGGTTGACCCGCTTGTCTGGCTCGTGGGTTGCCCTAGAACTGGGCTTGATCCACTATACACAATATAAGGACACGCATTTTGAGTTTTAAATAATACAGGGAATTAATAACTCCTCTGACTGAATATACTCCCTCCATCTCTCAAAACGGTTCTTCTTTTGATTTTGGGAAAAAAAAGAAGTAATAAATTGTAGTTGACTTTCTAATTTTGCCCTTGATGTGATGGATAAAATTAAAATGTGATCGATTGAGTATTAGAGAAAGAGTATGATGTGATAGATAGGGTATGAAAAAGTAGGGGCAAAAGTGGTTTTTTTAATAGAAAAAAGAAGTGTTTTAAGAAAAACAAAAAAATGAAAGAGGAAAAATTTTAAGAAACGGAAGGAGTACTCATTAGCAAATACAACTAATTAAATAGTTGGTTCAGATGATTTGAAGTTATAAGTTAGGGAAATTAATTAAACCAAACTAAAACATAATGATTTTCCTTAAACAGCATCGTATATGTTTTTTTCAATATATCACATTTAGTCATTATCTATTAGTCATTATTTAAGTAAATACTACCTCCGTCCCACTCTTTTTGTCCAGTTTTGACTTTTGGAATTGTTCATCTAAGCACTTTGACTCATCAAATTCTCTCAATCTGTAAGTCTAAAAATAGTCATGTGTGATCTTGTTTGATTTGTCTTAACATATAGATTATTAATATATAATTTTTATAATTTTTTAATATATAAATTACAAGATAAAATGGATTAAAGAAGTGCATTGGATGGTGTGCAAAAATGAAAGTGGACAAAAAGAGTGGGACGGAGGGAGTATTTGCAATCAGTGGACATTATTTCTTCTTCGGGACATTATTAAGTGCTATTTAGGAAATAAAATCGTGAAGTGTTATTTAGAAAAATAACTTTAGTTTTAGTATTATTTGTAGGATCGTTTTCTGAAACTTTCCAGTGGGTCACCCATCTTGGGACTACTCTCGTTCTAGCATGCTTAACCACAGAATTCTGAAGTTAAAGAAGTGCCAAATGTTTCCTAAAACCAATTGGTGATAAGAAGGTGGACACTTTGTATTTAACCACATCTCTCTGTAGCCCCAAGTCGAGGTAGATTCCTATAGGGCACCCTCTATAGTTCACTACGGCAGTGCAGAGCCCCACTACTGAGCGGTGGATGGACAGGAGGGGCTTCGCAAGATACACGACTCATGTACCTCGTCAGGTTGGGCTGTCAATATTCGATACCGTGCTAAGCACAATAGCGAAAACTTAAGGGTGATCGATGGTCCCCCATAAAGCCATAAGACCAACATTATTTAGTGTAAATATTTCTATAAGTTAACGCTCAAAAGAATAGAGCCAGATAGTCTTTTCTATATTTGGAAAATCATCAATGTGACACATTATATATTCCCCTTTACATTAACACATCCAAATGCATTGTAGCTTAAGATCATCTCATTGAAATGTACGGTTCCATGCATTTGCATTGTTCCCAACCCATTGCACGTGTGTGTCTAGTTAATTCTAAAGTTGCCATTTTTATTAGATGCATATGTACTCCTTCCTCCAATTATAATTATCTTCATTTTAGTGCTTATGATATTTTATCAACACTTTTTTTTTAATTTATTTATTAAAATATTGATAAAAAATTGAAAATAAAACCAAGTATATATTTTAACGCTTAAAAAAATCTACAAAATAAGATGTAACGTAACTATATTATCATATTAATAAATGAATAACAAAAAAATATGTGATGAAATTTGATTCTGAATAGTGATGAGTGAAGATAAATAATTTGATTCTATTAAAATATACGGAGTATTATAAAAACTACTTCATGTCGAGTGTTACACCATTAAGTTTAGATTTGACTCTTTTTTATCAAATTTTTAAATATTTGGTGACTATAATATAGATATAGATATAGATATAGATATATATTATATGTTATCTCCGTCCTAATGTATTCGTCAAGTTTGACTATTTTTTTAGCCAAATTGAACAAACGTTAGACCTCAATTTGTACAGTTTGATTAAAAAAATCTAATTAGATAAACACACTGGGATTGAAGGGTAAGTAATTATAATTTAAACTTAGCATCATTAGATTTATTTGAAGTGACATCTTTAAATATTTTCATTTATAATTAACATCCACTTATTCACAAATATACTCTGTATATGTAATGTGTACATAGTCACTCTCTTACATTCTAAAAACTCAATTAAGAATCTTATTATGGAGTACAATTAATTACATTGTTGGTCAAAATTTGACATTCAGAAACAAAACGGGTAGCTAAGGAAAGAAATAATGAATATAATGGAAAATATGTAATGCATAATAATATCATTCATATTTAATGCGACATAATATATTTATAATTGAAAAGCTCACAAGTGATTAATTAGAAAGGATTTAGGGAAGAAGAAGAAGAAGAAAAGATGAGTAGTGGTAGTAGTAGCAAGGGAGGAGTGTGCATCAAGAACATCGTCTTCGTCGTCGTCCTCTGTATGATCTCATCACTTGCGTACTTCGGATCCCTAACCGCGCCGTATTACTATTACTATTACTGGACCAAAGAGGAGGGGGGAAGTGAGAAGGCCGGAAACGGTGGTGATCAGCCGGAGGCGGCGGCAAAGGGTTGCGAGGTGGTGGGACCGCCTCTGCCGGCGGCGGCGGCGGCGGAGGAGTGCAATTGGTTCAAAGGAAAGTGGGTGTGGGACGAGCGGTATCCGATGTATGACTCCTTGTCGTGTCCCTTCATACGAAACACATTTCACTGTCTCAAGTTTGGGCGCCCCAACAGACAATATCTCAAATACCGCTGGCAACCTTATAATTGTGATTTGCCCAGGTAAAATATGTGAATTCAATTTTTTAATGTGGTTCAACTCAAGTGTCTTACGAATTCAAATATACAAAACTATTTTTTTGAATAATGTGAATTTTATGTGTGTAGATTTGATGGGGAGGAATTCTTGAGGAGAATGAAGGGGAAGAAGATTATGTACGTGGGAGATTCTTTAAGCCTAAACAATTTTCAATCTCTTCTTTGCTTGCTACATAACGCAACTCCGGCAATGAAATACAAAGAAAAAGACACTCCTCTCAATATTACTGTCACCTTTCAGGTCATTTAATCTTACATTAATTTTTTAAATATATGAATTGGAATATAGATTTTGAACGATTATTTCAATAAATTGGTCGAATTTAAAAATAAATTCGGTCGAATTTTGTTATCGGCAATGTGGTGTAAAATTAATATTATTGTTGCAGGACTATGATGTTCAAGTGATTCTATTTCACTCAAACTTCCTAGTGGACATTGAGGAGGAACAAATAGGGAGAGTGGTGAAGATGAATTCTTTGAAGAATGGAGAAATTTGGAAGCAAATGGACGTTTTGATATTCAATAGTTGGCTTTGGTGGACTAGGACCGGACCGAAACAACCGTAAAAACAATCAAATTCTCGATCTGTTTTTTCCAGAATAGATGTCACGTTTATTAACCTGACCACCATTATCGGACACATTACTTGAAGTGCATGATTTACTTTATTTTTTTGTTACAGATGGGATTACATTGAAAAACTCGACGGTCAGATAGTGAAAGATATGAATCGGTTAGGGGCATTTGAAATGGTTCTTCAATCATGGGCGCGATGGGTCGATCGAGAGATTGATCCAAACAAAACCAAAGTTTTCTACCAAGGGGAATCGTCCTCCCCCTATCATTATCGGTACGCATCGATTATCGCGACAAATCAACTTAAAATCGACACGTTACGTTCTTTTAGTCCTGATCGGATCATAATATGTCTATTTGCGCACAGCGGCAATTACTGGGGAAAGTCCGCGGACAAAAATTGTCAAGGTGAGTTTACACCTTTAAACGAAACGACGATTTTCACAACGCCTTCGGAGTGCACCAACATTACAAAGAGGATTATGGGTGAAATGTCAAAGCCCGCATATTTGCTTGACATAGAGACGCTATCCAGGTTCAGGGTGGACGGGCACGTATCGGGCTATAACGGATACAACGGCACGGATTGCGCGCATTGGTGCCTTGCGGGTGTCCCAGACACTTGGAACACCATTCTCTCTGCTGCTCTCCTTCAAAAAAACATAGGTTTTGGCACTCAAAAATAGTAATGGTTCTTGTTCTAGTCTCATTATTTTCACTTCTTTTCCCACTATCATTAATACCTCATTTATGCTGTATTTGCTAAGTTGTACCTTTGTTTCAAAATGAATGTCATTGTTCATCATTTGGGGACAAAACTGTCTTTTTCTTCCTATTTTTTGTTACTCAACTGCCTTAGAAGTTAGGGTACAGTAGGAACTCCTCAATAGACAAGTGCAAAGCTTGGCTTGCAATCAAGAGATACAAACAGGAAAGAATGTTTTGTTTACTCTAAAACACATTTTTCAATAATGTCATTAAGTTAATCATATACTCACGACTGTAATGCTATGAAATTTAAAAGTTCTTCAAGTAGATATATAAATTACTTTTCTTAACATAAATCTAGATGAAGAGAACTGCATAAAACAAGCTTAGGATTCCACAGTTCCTTGAAAACAAATAAAAGTCAATGAGTTAGTCAAATTATTGTATGGTTTGAAACAAGCGCTAGTGGCATGGAAAGTTTGGCCACATGATGGAGATGACCTTTAATTTGGGATTAAGGAAACAATGAAGATGAAGAATGTGACTATACAAAAGACACTTGAATTGCGAGATATGTTATTCGATGTCAATACGTAGACCGTGCATTTATAGCTAGTACGTAATAATGATAAAATGGTTAAATCTACTAAAAATTTGTTTTAAAAAAAAATCTCTTTTTGACATAAAAATTCTGATAAAATCTGACTTTCTTGCTCTAAGCCAAATCATAAGATCCTTAGCTTGTCAAATTGAGCAAGGATGACGCCGAAATAGTCAAGATGTCGTCGTTGCATATCAACACTCGCTCACCTGCCCAAACACCGATTAAGTTGAGAATGACTCTCAAGTAAAGATAGAAGAGTTATCAAAGGTTGATGTATCTCATGAGTTGCATTAGACCAAGGTAGAGGGCACCAGGTATAGAGACTCGGAACCCCTCAACGCAAAAGCTTTATCAAACATAGAAATGGAGAAAGGAAAAGAAGCCGACAGTGCAACTCTCGAAATCACTTCACTAATGATCGGGAAACAGAAGGTAGAGAGTGCAAGATCCAAGTTCCACGACCCGAGCCTACACTTATAAGGCCTTCAAGGACGGCTGAGAACAAAGATTGAAAAGTTCATGAAGGAAGATAGACAATGGCAAAATATAGTTTCTCAGTCACCACTTCAATTCTGGTTCACCTAAGAAACATGCCCGTGAAGGAATCCTAAGTTTCTCAAGGTTATTTATTTTATTATAAATAGATTCTACAATGCATGGACCACAGAGCTTGATTGCCACTAAAACATGGATACTAAAACAACATACTCTCTTGCGATTATAACACATTATCTCCACCGCTCGATAGTTCAAAATTATATTCATTTGAGGAGAAGACATTTCTTTCTAAAGTAATGAAGGCTGGTTCCCATGATATTGAGAATCAATGTCATGCGATGACCCGGGGGGGTTCCGGTGTCTTGTTCGTAAAATTGATGGTCTTACCCCCCTAACCCCTTCGATAAACCCCCCGCCCCGATCCGAACACACCCTCCATCCCTTCAATTACACCCCCAAGTTAATTTTGACTTGAGAGGTGTAATTGAAGGGTGTGGGGGGGGGGGGTGTTCAGGTCAG
The DNA here is from genome assembly GCA_900332095.2 of Cuscuta campestris. Lineage (NCBI taxonomy): Eukaryota > Viridiplantae > Streptophyta > Magnoliopsida > Solanales > Convolvulaceae > Cuscuta > Cuscuta campestris. The sequence goes on from OOIL02006568.1 coordinate 1,089,307, forward strand.
GGCGAACAGAGGGTTTACAAGAAGGGTTAGGGAATTAGAAACTGTCAATTTTACGAACGAGACACCAGAGCACTCCTGGGACATCCCATGACATTGATTTCCAATGACATGGGAACCAAGGGAAAAGTGATGAGTGGCAAGTTGGAAAGGATAAAAATCATCCCCACAACTCCACGGGTGAATGAGAATGGTTTTTTCCCACACAACCACACCTTCACTCAAGGGTATCCATGTCAAATCATACCTAGAGCTGGCAAATCGGTCGGTCAGGTCAGGTTCGGATTCGGTCACTACTCACTTCAGGTTTGGGTTATTTCGGGTTCGGGGTGAGAACTGTATGTTCATAACCCAGTGTCATCGGGTTCGGGTCGATCCAACGGGTTATGACTTTGGTTTTTTAAATTTTTAAATTCACATTAACACATACATTTTCTATTAAATAAATTTAAAATATCAAATAAATAGTATTAAATCTATAAACTTATTTTATTTTAAACTCTAAAGTAGTTTTTAGATATATAAATCAATATGAGGAATTTAAAAATGCTTAAGTTTTGGAAAAAAGTAAGATAGTTATGCAATATCATTAAAATTTTGTATGAAAATATAAACGTATACACTAAAAACGAGTAAAAAAGTGTATAATTTTGAAAAATTCTTACTTCAACAGGTCGGTCAGGTCGGGTTCAGGTTTGGTCGGGTTTGACCCATTTTTAGCGGGTCATTTCGGGTTCGGTCAACTTCGAGTTTGGTCATCAAAACCTTTGTTCAGAACCCAGTGTTTTCAAGTCGGGTTTTGTGTCAAAAACAGGTCGGGTCACTTTTTGCCAAGTCTAATCATACCACTCCCACGAACCCTTCGTTCACCCTTCCTACCCTCTCCCAATAAATTATATATTCCCTCTATCTCAAAATTATTGAATTTATTTTGATATAAAATTTTGATATATAAAATTCTTATACTCCGGAGTACATTAATTTATTTAAAACTATATACTTCATATTTAGTTAGCGGTCAAAGAAATCACAAAAATCAAATTAGGATGCTAGTTGAGAAAGTATACGTCCCCAATGAAAAGTGTGAATTGACTTCAAGAAATTTAATAAAGTTGTTAAAATATATGGATAAGAGAAATATTTAAGCCACTTGTTCATTTCTTCCTTACGAAAAAATAGGAAATTTAATTTTGGATAAAAAAAGAGGAAATGAATTTTATTTAGGGACAGGAGTATATTGCTAAGGTTGTTCATTAGTCTAAGACCAGACCGGACCAAAGACCGGACCTAGAAGTACTCGGGTTTGTACAGGACCGAGGACCAGACCTAAAAGCACTCGGGTTAGGATCGGACCAAACCGAGTTTATATGGACCAAACCGAGTCAGACCTATTGAACTGATTCCACATAGCAATATACTGATGTTCAACAATTAGATCAAAATGTAAACTATTCTAAAACCAAATCGCATATTCGCATCAATACATTATACATCACACGATTCACAAAACAATCCAAGTTGATTAATGCAACTACTAAACACGAAAAGATCCCCTCTATGTTCTGTGCTCCTTGAAAGAAGATACATCAAAGGAGGTGAGCAGAGAACTAGATACCTCATGGTAGTCGCCCAGAGAAGCCAAGGCCTTCGTGCATAGGCTATACGCGACTGCAGTCCGACTTTAGAACATGAATTTCAGTCGAACGAAGACTGAACTTGAGAGACGTGTGTTTTGCGGCTACAATCTAACTTTGCAGGAAGTGTTGTTGTGGTTGATTGTGGGAGAGTGGATTACCAGGTTGGGGGAGAAATTAGAGTGATGGTGAATGGCAGATTTGAGATGCCAGAAATGAGAAAGAAATTGGATTAGAGATTTGGGTGATTGGATCTGCTATGAACTGAAGGGGACTTGCGGAAAGAAGTTACGAAGTACTAATGTTTCAGTCTAGACCGAAATCATTTCGGGTTTGGACCAAACCAGATAGACACTAGAGAAGTCAAATAACCTTGACCAAAGACCGACCATAAACATAGTCGATCCGGGTCAGTTTTTTTAATCGGACCTAAACATGAACAGTCCTATATATAGCATCTCTTTGGAAGCATCTTTAATTAGACTAATTACCAACATAAAAGTAAATAAACACAAGTTGCACTAAAAAAAGCACTCCATGGTCCATTTTTCTTCCCACTTTGAGTTGACTTACCAAGTGTTTCCTTCGTATTGAATTGTAAGTACACCTCGATATGAAATTCTTCCCTATAACCCTGATCTGGAGTCGAACAAAAAAACTGAATGTGATTTCAAGGTTATACTCTAGATTTACAAACCAAATTCATACTACGCGCGTCGGAAATCTCTTCAGAATTCTACTTTGGGTTTTCTCAAATTAAACCTGAGATTTCATTCTTAAGAAATGAATGATTATAGTCCAATTCAGAAGTGGATAATAAAACAGAGGAGAAAAGCTGCAATCAGTAAAATCCAACGGAGATAAAGATGTCTGTGTTCAAATAATTCAGATCCGACAGAGATTCAAATTCACTGCTACTGCTGTTGCAGCAAGAATCCCAGGTAGCAGATGAGAAATAGGAAGGCATAGGAGGAAGATGATGACGGAGAAGAGAGGTGACGATGTTGGAAGAAGAGGAGGGTAGAGATGTCTAATGTCTATGATTTGGGTTGATCGAGAAATGGGTAATGTCTAATGGGTTGAAGGACTTAACTGTAAGGGTACTAAGGGTAGGAAGGACATTTTACACAAAAACTTGCCTAAAAGGGGGGGAGGGGGGAGGGGGGAATGCGGACAGCCCTAAAAGAAAAGTGAGAAAAAAAATTATGGACAGTGGGAGTAATTTTTAAAAGAACATAGTGACTACTCGAAAAAACACGGCAAAAAATAAAAGCTACTCATGGATAGCATATGCTAAAACCGAACTCTAATGCTAAAGCAAAACAACTCATTACCGCAGAATGACATAATGCCTCAAAAAACAACATAGACAAACCTAAGCAAAAAACGGCACATGGTTCACAAAAACAAAATGACACATCAAAGATCTAAAAGATGAGCAGTGGCTAAGTAAGCTGATAGTTCCTACAAGATCCACCGAAGGCAAGAAACAAACAAGAGCAAATAGTGTGTTGTGTGTAGTACAACACGACAATAAGACACATAGGATTTGATATCTTCGTTGAACAGCTAATGTTTGGGTGGTTGCCAAGGGAAATCGAGATAACTTAAACATAAGTTACATAACCACACTTGTAGTTAACATCTCAATTTAACTGTGCATGCACTCACCGATTTTTTCCTCACATTGCTACTTACCCCCACAAAGCGATTAGAAAGACATCAAACTATCTGCACAGCAGTAAACCCCATGTTTGGTCCAACAGAAGAGAGGGGAGGGTAGAAAAGAGGGAAGGGAAGTAGAGGAAAAGTGTACATGGTTTTAAAAAAAGTGTTGGTTCAATAAAGGGGCAGTGAGTACTTCGTATTACGGGAAAATATGTAAAGATAGATTCTTTGATAATATGTTTTTGGTGGTAATAAAAAATATTTAATATATCTATACGTATAGATAAGCCAGAACAGTTTTACTAAAAGAAGTGATAAATGAATGAAACAAAACACTACCCCCTAAATTGCCCAACTAGACACGGAACGACATGACACTTCTTCCCTTTTCTCCTCTCCCATATTCTTTAAATACAAAGCCTAACTGTGTGTCAATGTGAACCCTATTCAAGCAACACCAACAACATCAAACATTAAAAATGAGCGAATGTACAGGCTGAGATTGAGAAGCGTTGAAAGCACAATCTTAAATCCAATTAAAATTGTCAGAGGATATATATCACCTGTGTTATGTATGTATGTATGATGATGGAAAGCTGCATAGATTTGCTCAACCAGGTCACCTAGGTGAAAATATTCTCATCTACCAATTGACCAGAAGAACAACTTAGTACTAGGATAATAAACATCAATGGCCTCCATGATAATAATAATCTTAAACAGCTAAATGAAATTAACTCAATCAGTCCACACTAAGGCATTGATAAGCTCATATACATATACATGCATACATATATATAAGCTCATGCATATACATACAAAAAATGAATAAAAACATATGTGTGTGTGTGTGTGAACACTGAGGTCAAAACACATCCACGACAAAGCAGAGACTATATTTATTTACCAGCAAATTTAGAACGTAGGTCAGCAAAAAGTTGCACTCAAGACACAAGTAGCTCATGGATTCTTCATTTTAGCCTTTTAGGCAATCCAGCTGTCATGATTAAAAAGATAAGAGTGGATTAAGCATCCATACACATTTCAACCAGGCAAGTCTTTAGAAAAATAAATATTATATAATAATAATAATGGTAATAAAATGACAATCCAATATCCAGAAACAGCATATGTGTCAGTGGCCAATTCCCCTTTTTGCCCTGAGAGACTCAAGAGCCTTCTCTCTCAACTCAATTTCGAGTTTCTTTGCAGTATTAGTATCTTCTGAAGAATGACCACCATTTGTAGTGTTATCAACTTCTCCGGAGATGACATCATCATAAGATTTCAACTTTTGTTTCATGGTGCGTCTTTCTTCCCTTCGACGGTGTCTCTCTTCCCGCCGCTGCTTACGCTTCTCCTCCTTTTTCAGTCTCTTCTCTTCTCTCTTCCTTCTCTTAGCTTCCTTCTTCTCATCCACATCTGAGTCGTAACTAGAACCATCTGAAGATGAAGAAGAGTTGTGTCTGGCAGATCTCTTCTTGTGCTTCCTCTTTTCCTTAGCTCTGCATCTCTGCTTCTCACTTTCCTCACAGCCTGAACCCCCAATGTTTTCAGTTTCCTCTTCTTCCTTAGATGGCTCATTCAGAGTATTTGATGCTATAGGTGGATTAACACTGTTCTCATAATTGGTTTTGGGACCCTCCAATCCATATGATTCAATATCGTTCTTGTTAACTAAATGAGACTTCGTATGTGTCACAGGTGACCTTTGACTGTTATCAAAATCTTTGATGTCATTCGCCCCTCCAGCTGCCTTCTCACTGTGAGCAAAAATATAAAAAATAAACACAGTAAAGAGCAATGTTTGAAAAATGACTGAATGACACAATGCTGAATAGGGGAAAAGGCACTTTTGAGCCTCTAATTATGTGGAATTAGTTCAATTCTCTATAACTTGAAGATGTAAAATATCCAACTTCCCAAGAATGTGGCAGTCTGGCATGTTTGGTCCTTATGCAGGCGCCCAATGGCATCCAAAGACACTGGTACTGAGGTGATTTTTTTTGGGAGGGGGTATTAATTGGCCGCAAAAATTCCACAATATTGCAGATAGTCAAGTCACGCCTTCTTTATAGATATTTTGATATAGCTTTAAAAATATATAATTTTTATTTTCAAATTCTGCACCAATATTTAATTTTTTTCAAACACTAATAATTCTATTACAAGGTAGTATGTGTCCATACATTTGCAACCTATTGAAGCCCGTAGAGTTATTGCCCCCACCGGGGATCAAACCCATGACGTCTCATATGATAGAGTCTACACCAATATTTAATTAAATTGAATTGAAAATAACTTCAACCAAACATCGTAAACTGAAACCGGACTAGTATTATGGGATGGAGGGAGTACAGGAGTATCATAGACTTCTGTGAATCTGTATTGATGAGCCCAATGAAAGAAAAGAAATTATAAGACACTTATGCAACAAACCTTTTCAATGCTTCATTTCTCTTCCATGACCCAGACCCATTAGAGGAGCGTCTAGCGTCATCTGACCTTAACTTCTTCTCACCATGTTGCCTAAAATCCAGAACTAACACATCTCAGCAAGGCAACTAAAAGAAAGGTCACAGCATAAAATCTAGACAATGAAAGAAAAGCTAAAGCTACCTAGAAGAATTGGCATCTCTCACGTCTGGGCTTCTCTGACAGGTATCATCATGTAATTTATGCTCTCTCATCTTTCGTGAAGGACTTGGGCTTCTGGTTTGAATTATCTTTTCATTCCTTTCATTCAAGTTTCTCCTTTTGGGACTCCTTGACCTGTAGAGTAAAAGAAGCAAGATTTCCCTTCACAACAAATACTAAAATGAAGGTGTGAAACATCAAACCTTTTAGGCTTAGCACACGAATTCCATAAGTTGTTCATTTACAGGGCACTGTAATCCACCCATTTGATAACAAAGGTGATATTTTAAATATTCCTTGCATTTGCAAATTATTAAACACCAAAACACCAAATACATCATTCACATCCCTGATTCAACTAAAGATTGCATTTCGTAGTACTTATTTAACCTTTGCAGTTAACATTACATTCCAGTGATACATTTGATGCTACTATCTCTCTGTAAAGGACAAATGAAATTTTCAGATAAATTTGCACATATGGAAAACAGTGGATTAAAAACTCTTCAAAATAAGAAATTTAGATAAAACTTTATCATAACAGGCTAGCTAGTACTCCCTCCGTCCACCATAAATCTTCCCAAGTTGACTTTTGGTGAATTGGAAGTTTACTAAAATACCCTTATGGCTTGTTTGGTGAGCTTTGGAGATAAAAGATAAGATATGAGTTTTGAAACCTGTGAGAAATGACAAGGATTTTGAAATCTAAAACAAAGTTGATTGGAGAGATTTAAAATCATGATTTAGGGTAACCGGAAATGGGGGTGATTGGCGGTGATAATTGTAGCCGGTGGCAGAGAATGGTCAACAATTGAGATATATCATACCCTCATATTGATATCTTCCAAATTCGGGAGATATTGAAAATTCAAAACTCTCCATTTGGAGGATTTATGGAATCAAGAGATATCAAACTCGATCTCTTTTGACTTCACCAAACACCAAAAAAGGTTCTGATATCTAAAGATATCAAAACCCATACCTCTTTTGCTCACCAAACACACCATTAATGAAATTGGGTGTAGTATGTTAAATGAAGTGGGTGAGGTGTAACAAATAAAGCAGGTGGGGATAGTTGTGGTATTTTAAATGTTATAAAAGATAATGCAAAGATCTTTAGTGGACAAACAAAAAGAGCATTTGGGGAGAACTATGGCAGACGGAGGGAGTGGTTTATAATTTTTTGTTTATCAAATTTTTAGTTTATCAGTAGCTGTTCATAATTTAATATCCCTATAACACAACATATTAAAAGATATATATGTTGATAAGGAAATGTTTTTTTTATGGATAAATAAACATATGAGTAGTCAGGATTCAGGAAGGCATTGAAAGAACAAAAAGACCTCTCTTCACTAAGACTTCTTTCACTGGTGGCGGGTGGAGAATCTGAAACAAGTGGAGACCGATGAGGACGGGATTCTGAAATAGATGGAGGAGATCTGTTCCACGGAGATTCTGAACGATGTGAGGACCGGCGTGGCAAAGTTGGCCTTTTATTTTGTGCAAATCTTCTATCATAAAAATCACTCTTTGAACTAGACAACATAGGATTCATGTGTTCTATGACACTGGATTCTTTACCAACAATTGTAGGTCGTTCACCATCCCCCAAAGAAGAACCAGTGGGAGAATATTTCTCTCGACTTCTACAAAAGTGTTTATGAGGATTATAACTAACTAACTAACTTAAGAACCAGTGGGAAAAGGCAATTGTGTAGATCATTGGCAGTGTAAAATCATTTACAGAACTCTTTTAAGCTAGTAGTGTGGTTTCCATTCAAACCCTAAACAGTCCACACTAAGACAAGAAACTCCAAAGTCCAAATATTAACATTCTAATAATCAACATAAAACGAATATATTCCCTCTTTTCCTAAGTGGTCTTCCCACATTCCTTACTGACTGTCCCAAAAACAACTTGTTCTATCTCAAAAACAAATTCCAGTTTTGGTTTACGATCGTTGATTGAGGTTATTGTCAATTCTTTTTATTTGAAAATTGGTTTAGAAATTAGAAATAAAATAGAAAATTTTTATATTTAAGGATTATATCAAAAGTTATACAAAACAAGATATGACATGACCGTTATTTTATCAAGTGACCAATGAAAATATGTAGGGTAAAATGATTTAAATTAACCCAATAATAGTAATTGGAAATTCACTTGGGGAAGGAGGGAGTACATAAATTAACTGCCTGCAGAACAGTGTAAAATCAAATGGGAAGATAAAACTGGGGAGGAGTAGAGAAATAAATATTACACATTAAATAACATGCATACCTCATCCTTTCAGGAGGGGAATCAACAGGTGACATCCTTTCACGTTTCGGTGATCTCCGCTTAACTGGTGAAAGGCTTCTCTGGTGAGCAGGTGAATCAGAAACCAAATCACTAAGAGATGGGGATCTCCTTTGTATAGGTGACCTAGATCTTCTCACTGGTGACCTAGATACCATGCGACCAGATACAGGGCGACGAACAGTAGGAGAACCGCGCCGAGGGCTCGATGGAGAATGTCGAGACTGTCTTTTATAAGGAGATGGTGATCTATGGCGTGTGCCGTATGGTGCTCTTCGACGTGGTGAAGGAGATCTGCGTCTTACAGGTGATCTTGACCTACGCCACATTGGTGATCTTGACCTGCGCCACATTGGTGATCTTGACCTACGCCGCATAGGCGATCTTGATCTACGCCGCATTGGCGATCTTGAACCACGTCGTACTGGAGACCTTGACCTGCGGCGCAGAGGAGAATGCCTACGGTGTCGTATGGGAGAAGGTGACCTACGCCTTGAACGGGAAACTGATCTGCGCCTTCGTCTTGGTGGAGAGAAAGATCGTTGGGGTGAGTGCTTACGGCGAGGCGTAGTTGACCGTTTTATTGGGGACATGTGTTCCCTTTCAGAAGACATTGAGCGCCCTCTATGTTCAGGACTTGGCCTACTCTTTTCACTGAAGTAGCAAGTGTCAGATATCGAAGACATTAGACCATGTAATTTTACAAAACAAAAAAGCAAAATTCAAAGGAAAGTGAATGTAGTTACTGAACCAACAATATGTTGAAGAAAATGAAAAAACAAAGTACGAAAAACAAACCAATTATAACGACAAATATATGCTACAGGTTGAGAGCATACCCTGAGTAACTTCTAGAGTTGGAAAATGACCGGCTAATTGACCTTGAGCGTCTACCCCTGCACCCAGAAATAAATTAATTTTTATTAACAGATACATAAGCATGACTATGGAGTATAACTGTATAAGGCTAAGAGTCATATGAATAGTCACTACCTTGGAGGTGGTGAGTGAGAGTGTGAGTGTGGAGACCTTGAAGCCCTGAAACAAACATGAAGGTAAGGCATGTTGTACAGAGGCAGCATAAATAAACATATCACTAGGCAATTTTACAAGCAAATCTTTGAGTTGCTGAAAAATAAAATAGTCAACAGACTCAACACATCTATACGTGTAAAAACTTTTAGACGACCTGACCAGACCAATAATTACATAATGATAAGCATTCCCCTTTCTGACCTTATTCTTCCTCTTGGACCATTTTTATCAATATAATGCTCCTTTTCCGGTGAAGGTGTGGGAGAAAGCTTCGTGTGATGCTCTGAAGATGGTCCCAATCCGGCATACTTATCTCTTGAAATGGAAACATCACTGGCCTACAGTAGTTTGAGGTAAAGGACATGAACCCAAATAATTGCAGAAGCAAGCTGAATAGCTGATTAACATGAAACACGGAAAAAGTTAAAAACAAAAACCCAACACTAAGCAAAGGAACTCTGTCATGGATACTGGAAACTCACCGCCTTCCTTTTCTCTTGCTCCAGTTCTTGGTATTCCCTATCCTTTCTCCTCTGTATTTCATTTATAATGCGATCCGCCTCCACCTACAACCACCACACAAGAGCAGTTGGGGTGAGAAAGCATTGGACAACAAGATAAGAAGCAACATCAAGTATTAAATGGAAGAAAGACCTTTTTCTTTCTCGTTTCCTCTTCCTTTGCATCCAAGAACTGCTGTGGAACACCACTTGCACTACTCTGTGCACTAAGGAGTAGTGACCAAAGCTCTTTCATGAACTTCCCAGTATTCCTCTCCATGAACCCAGTCAGTTGGATTTGGATCTCTTTACCATTTACATCCTGCACTCAATGGCGCGAAACCAATGAGCATCCCAAATCAAATTAGAGTAATGAATACAACGAAATAAGTTTGAACTACATGTGACTACCTTTCCTTCTAGAAGACCATATATGAAGTTGATAAGCACTTCGTCTTCAATCCCTACAAGTTCAGTAGCTCGTTTTGCAATCCAAGGTCTCATCACATCCATCTTCACCTTAGTCATGTCCACCTATCCACATCAATATAGCATCAAGAATTGAAATTGAGATTGAAATGCTAGCTAAAATAAAGAAAAGCATGATAAAATTTAGTTGAGTTTGCCATCCAATTCTCTAATGCCAACCTAAAAGCATAATTAATACACCTAATCCATCCTTCATCTGACCATAAAAGGTTGCCATCCAGTAATTACGGAGTATTATATTAAAAAAAACTAGATATCCAAACCAGATGCTCCAATTCTGGGGCGAACTTCTGCGATTTCAGCAGCTTAGCTTGCTTGTTGGAGAACCTTGTGTCTTGATCCGCAGAAGTACCCTAGAAGAAAGAAGCAAACACACACAAAAGAAAAAAAATCAATATTTCCGATGCCTTGGACAAACAAGCGAGATTCAATCCGACGCAGAATGAACACAACGAAGTGAAACGACCCGTACCCGGAAAAACCCCCCTGACATTTTCTAGGGTTTGTGAACAGAAGTGCGTAATCCGGTTGGTTGCGTGCGCCAACGAAGATGGCTTAGTTTCTGCTCGAATTGGATGTGAGATCTTCCAGAAATGCCTCAAGAGCACGAAGGAGTGGCTACTGATCTTCAAGTTCGGAAAGTAGAGAACATGCAATTTGCAGGTTTCGCAGCGGATACGATTTCCGGTTCGGGTTGTCGGCCTCCGTATAAACCAATATTTATGGGCTGAAGATCGAAGAAGGCGAGTTTTGGACTCCCGTCGTTAATAATGCCCCATCTCGTTTTATAGCCTCGTTATTAGATTTAAGGCCCGTTTGGTAATGGCACCAAATATGAGTTTTGTATAGACTAAGGGAGTTCATATCTACGCTTTACATTTTTTATTTTTTCAAATATTGAAAATATTACCGATTTTTATTAAGGAAAAAGTACTCAAAATAATCCCAACTTACCCGGTCTTTCAAAAATAATCTCATCTTTCACTGTGATGTATAATAATCTCAACTTTACTGAAATTTGCGAGTTTTGGTTCGCCGTTAAGTTTCTAACGGAGGATTAAGGGAAATGCCTGTTTTGGGCAACAAAATAAAAGTTGGGATTATTATTGATGAATTTTCATTTTTTTTAATTTTTTTTTAAATTTTAAATTTTTAAAATTACTTTCTACCTCCATCATCATTTCTTTTTTTCTTTTTTAAAGATTAGTCTTAGTTTAAAAAAAATAAAAATAATAGATATAAAAAAATGAAAAAATGAGAAATGTAACTAAAATGATACAAAAATAATAAAATAAATAAGGTAATCAATGGAAACTAACTTGAAATTGGTAAAAGTAAAATAAAAATATACATGTGGGTTTTAATATTTTACGCACTATACAAAGTATTAACATATCACTTCTTATTTTTTAGAAAATATTATCTACAATAATTCCAACTTTACCGGATGGCTTGTTCTTTTTAAAAAATAAGTAGTACATTAAGACTCCGTATAGTATGTAAAAAGTTAAAAACCACCACTCCGTATATATTTATTTTATTTCTTACCAGTTTCTATTTAATTTCTATTGATTACATTATTTATTTGATTAATTTTGTATGATTTTAGTTATTTTTCTCATTTTCATTATTTTTTATATCTAATTTTTTCTAAGGTAAGAATAATCTTTAAAAAAGAAAAAGAAATGAAGGTTGAAAGTAATTCAAAAAATTTAAATAAAAATTTCAAAAAAATTAAAAAATAAAAATTCATCAAAAATAATCTCAACTTTCATTTTGTTGCCTAAAACGGGCATTTCCGTTAACGCTCCGTTAGAAACTTAACGATGACCAAAACTGGCAAATTTCAATAAAGTTGGGATTATTATGCATCACAGTGAAAGGTGGGATTATTTTTGAAAGACAGAGTAAAGTTAGACTTATTTTGGGTAATTTTTCCTTTTATTAAAAGTATCTCATCCTATTTGATGATGATCATGTAAAAAGCCTCAATTTTGAATTTAAAAAGTCCTTTCGAGAACTAAGGATGTACACAATTTCGATACTGAACTAGTATAAAAATTGACAATTTCGTAATCATACAGGAATCAGAATAGATAGATTGGAGAATCAGATTCAAAATAGGAGAGAAAAGATACAATTCAAATTTCTATATTTTTTGCCAGAACCATTTGTTTAAGTTCAATGTTTATTGTAAATATACTTTGAAAATCAATAAAATAGTGCATTGCCTAAACCAAGAATAATATATCATTGTTAAAGTATTGATTTACTGTTGTTCTCTTATCTTTTTCGAATATGTTTCTTGATTTCAGATTAAAAGTCTGTCTAATATTTTGAGCCAAGACTTTTTACAATTTTACATATGATCTATCATTTATTTCCATGATGGATCACATGTCGTATTCCAACCCGTACATCACTTAACCCAATATTAATTCCCATCATCATTTGAATATTTTAAGACACTTGAAGCACTCTATTACGTCTGCATATTGCTTGATCCATTATTCCTTTACTCAAACAAGATACAAAGTACTTTTTTAGCAGAAACATGTTATTTTTGGATAATGTTCTTATCATTTATAGAACTTAAGTATTTAATCAATCTAACTTTTGTTTGAGTTATTGTTGTAGGTTGAAGAAGATTAGCGATTGTATTGAAGCTTATGTGACTTAAGTTCTCCAGGTGTAAAAAGTTTGTCAAACACCCGGATAAGCTGGTTAGGTAGTGGCGATCTTGAAAGGTTGACTGAAATAGCCACACGGTGGTGAATCAATATATATCGGTGTGTACTTTGTCTTCTTTTATTTAATTCCGTCGCACATTCATTTATTTAATTTATACACACGTGCTCTAGAATTGGTAAACATTCTCAACAACTCTATTTAGCAACAACGCCAATGGTTGACGCTAACTTATCATACGTTTTGTCATTTTGTCAATATGGAAGTGTCATATTTCTCTCAACCGTTGATCATTCTCGACCACCGGCTACCGTTGTCACCGTCAACCACCAGCAACAAATAACTTAACTTCAGATCTCAAAGAATGGTCTACAAACGAAGTAATTTTTTGAATTTTTTCAATCCGTTTTATTAAAGAATGTTCTATAAATAAAAAATAAAATTAACATTTTAAAAAATTATATCAAAACTTCTATAAAACAAATGATGACAAGAATATTTTATTTTATCAAATAATTAATGAAAAAACAAAAATAAATAAAAATTCTCGTCATTTTTAAATAGTTAAGTGTTACTTATATTTTGGAACGGAGGGAGCATGATTCATTTCAAATCTCAGATGGGAGTTGATTTCAAAACTTCTGCGTAGGGGTGGGCGCGGTCCGTGATGATCCGTGATACTACCGGAACCTATTACGGACCGCTCTTATTTAAACGGTTCGGTATCGGTTCGGGATGAACTCCAAAGCCATTCGGTACCATTGCGTTTTGAAACGGAACGGTACAATACCATACCCATGCTCAAACCGTGCCAAAAAAAATGAATGTACATTACTCAAAGAATATTGAATTTAATGTACTCCCTCCGTCCCCCTGTATTTGTCCACTTTCATTTTTACACACCATCCAATGCACTTCTTTAATCCATTTTATCATGTAATTTGTATATTAACAAATTATAAAAATTATATATTAATAATCTATGTGTTAAGACAAATCAAACAAGATCACACATGACTATATTTAGGCTTACACATTGAGAGAATTTGATGAGTCAAAGTGCTTAGATGAACAATTCCAAAAGTCAAATATGGACAAATACAGGGGGACGGAGGGAGTATAAGTTTGTATACAGAGCACAAGTTTGTTAAATAAAAGTATTGATTTCAAATTTAAACGGATCATAAACATAAACAATAAAAGATAACGAGTCCAAAGTTAAAAAATACGGAGTAATTTTTTTCCCAATTCATATAATATCAGAATACTAATAACTATTAAAAAAATAATGCTAATAGTAATGATAAATATAATAACAACAATAATAATGAGAGAGTTTAAAAATGAATAATAAAATACGAAGTATTCTATATACGGTAAGATGAGGTAGACAAATACTCCATAATTATTTGAGATACGTACTCCCTATATAGCGTTGGACGGTTCGGTCCGTGATAATCGGTTTTAAATATATGTATCACGGTCCCGTCCCATTTGGTATCGGTTCGGTTTCGGTTCGTGATGAAAAATATCAATCCCGTTTGTAAACACTATAAAAGATTCGTTACCGTTACGGTCCGGTATGGTACCATGTTAGTTCAGTTTTTTTGCCCACCCCTACTTTCAAACTCACCAACCTGCCTTAATAAACGAAGGAGGTATTAACCGTCCCTCGGACCAATAGCTTGCTGCCTTTGGATTCTGCCGGAGCTCTGGTCTGGATGGCCGCCACTTGTTATCGGGTCCCCCGTCACGCAATCGGATCCACAATCGTCGAACTCTCCAGACCACATCGCACCGGAGCTCCGCCGCCCGTTCGTATCTCCGCCAGGAGCCACGGCATCGACGAGCGTGAGACGCCTCAAGGCCCGTCTTGCATATTCGTCGGACCTATAGATACCGCTAGCCAAGCAACCCTAGAAGCTCTCTACCTTCAAGTATGCTCCTTCGAACTAGCCCTTCTTACAATCTTACTGTTTCCATTGTCACATTTATGTCTAGTAGTATCGATTTCTTCTACGTACGGGCCGTAGTACATTCAAATGCTTTAAATTGCAGCTCAGAAAGATATTTGTTAAGTTGTGTATGAGTAGCCAAGCTGATTTGCAGCATTAGATATGTCCGGAGTATCGAGAAATAGCGGGATAGGCTATATGAATTGCAAAAACATTTCCAGATTAAAGTTACTTTGGTGTTATTCTAAAAAATTTCAATAACATAAGAAGTAAACTTATAGGAGTATTTGGAGTTTTATGTCTGCAACAAACCAATGAGCTCTCCTATTTATAGAGCAAAACCGACCTAGCCGTGTCTGATGACATGAACCAACTCAATGTTTCAGGTAGTATTTGATTACTACTCCCTCTTGCCTCTTTTGAATCTTCTAAGTATGACTTTCAAGGTTAGCTTTTTAAAATTTTGACTACAAATTACAGAAAAAATACATTGAATTGTGATATTAATTTAATATCAATAAGTTCTTTTTAAAACATCTTATGAAATATCACATGTTTATACGGAGTAATATATATCTATCTACAAATAGAAATATTGATGGTCAAAATATTCCATTGAAAACCGTGAAAAGTCAAATGAGAATATTCAAAAGGAATGGAGGGAGTAAGTTTGTGTAAAAAAATATACGTGTTTTACACTCCGATTTTCTATGTTGCTAACCTTTTGAATGCTGCATTGTACTCCCTCCGTTTTTAAAAACACTACCTATTTTGTTTGTACGTGCAAAACCCCATCTTTTTTTTAAATAATTTTATTTACAAATTGGTATAGAAATAAAAAGTAAAACTTATATATATATATATATATATATATATATTATAAAACTAAATAAAAAATTCTACTCGGGGTATAAAACAAGTAGTGACAAAAATTTTTATTTTGTCAAATGACTAATGAAAAAATACACGCATATAAAACTTGCCGGGATGCTTTGAATAGTAAATAAGAAGAGTTTTGGCAAACGGAGGGAGTAGTATTCGAATACTAAGGCATCATTTCGTAAAAGTCATTTGAAGTTGAGATAGTATTCAAATACCGCCTCTGTCCCATAACGACCTTTTTTTAATATCCCTCCTAAAAAGATCTTCACTTTCCTTTTTGAGAAAAGAATGTGTGGTTCGAAAAGTTTCTCTCTCCTCTCATCAAATGATAACTACTCCTTTTTCACTTTTCAACATTTTTCGTAAACTTTGTGAAAGTCAAACAAAAAAGATCTTTACGGGACGCAGGGAGTACTAATTTACTAGTATTCGGATACTAGCCATCTTTTTGCCAAAAGTAGCTGGAAGTTACACCTAGTATTTGGATACTACTCACGTAATATTTAGCATTCGGATACTTGGTATTTCAAAGCCATTTTCAAAATTTTGATGAATTTCCGTAAGGCAACAATTTTGAGCTCAACTCAACAAGGGGCTCTGCCCCTTGGACTCTGCTAGGGACTGCCCCTCTGAAGGAATTCGTAATATCATTGAATGACCTTGAACTCCACTCCTCCAAACTCGTAATCAACGTTTATTCAATTTTTTGCCTTGTCTTGAGTAAAACCAATTACCCAAAATAGAGACTAAAATTACCAACAAGTTATACTTCAACTAATTAAACAAAGTAGAGTATATTCGTTTTCTCATATTTTCATGATTCATTTATTTTAGGCAAGGGATTCGTATTACGGTGGGTCACCCCTAATACCTGATGATATGTTTGATAGAGTGGAGGTAAGTTTTTAATGTTCACATTAGTTTGCAATTGTGCACTAAAAGTTCAATATGTTCGGATTATTTCTTTGTCCTTTGCTGAGTATTTACTATGACAGTTGAAACTACGTTGGTATGGTTCACAATACGTTGTCAAGTACCCTCGTTGTAGTCTTAGGCGCCAGGCAACTTATGCGGATGCACAGGTGATATAGCTTTTAGCTGCACATATCATTTTATCTTTGGTGTTTGGGAATTAATTTTTGATTTTTCCATTGATCTTGAAGCATTTGGGGAGAGGCGAGAACATTAGGTTCCAGTGATGATAGCTTACTTTAGTTTTGACTTTCTAAAATTTCTAACCATTCAACTTCCAAAGTTGTCTTTTTAAGCTGGAGATTTTTCAAGTGACAAAAATGACAATTGACAAGTAGTGCATATGCAATACAATGGACTATTTGGCTCAAATTCTAAGCGTGGTAATGGGGAATGAAAATGGTTAAATAGCCAATGGGTTTGGTTGAGGAATTTGACTAATGGGGCACAAAAGTTACTGAAAAAGGTAATGATTGAGGAGCACCATCAATGAACCTTTAAAATTAGTTCCAATCATTCCCCTTTAATTTCCCATTTGCATTTCTCTTTCCCCCAACCAAACTCAACCTACATTTATTATTCATTTAACTTGTATAAAGTCATATTGTGAGAAATACTATTGGGCTAAAGCTATAGTAAGAATGTATAATTTGGCACGCAGTAAAGTACTACCTCTGTCCTGGAATTATCTTCCGGAATTGACTTGGCACAATTTTTAATAAAGTGGGATGTCGGTGGTTGCAGTTTGTGTAGAGGAAAGAGAATTGATATGTACCACATATTTGTTTCCTTAAAAAGAAAGAGGAAGAAAATTTTGGGACAACCCAAATAGGAAAGAAAGAAGATCATTATGGGACGGAGAGAGTAATTATAATGCTCCATTAAGAGAGATATGCTAGTGAGCATGTCATATTAAGAAACAGGAAGGATGAACATTTTGGTACCTATGTTCTGGTTACGAAGTTGTATATCTACTTATTGTAGTGCTATTGCCAAAGTGTTACAATTTGTGCTTTTGTCATTTATCATAATTTGGTTATTTCATGTATTAAAAAGGAGCTAAAGAGGTGTACATCAATGTGAGACCTTCATGATGGGTCTTGAGGTTTACACTTTCCTTGCATGATAAGAGTGCCTCACAGAGTTATGGGTGTGTTTTGAGGCACGCCACAAGATTTTTTTTGAGAGAGATTTCTTTAAGTTATTTTTCTTTTGGGTTGTGAGACTGTAAGAAATAAGGCACACTCACTAAAGTTAGTCCATCACTCCATTTATTACTTCAAAACCCATAATAGAGAAGAAGCAATCTATGAGATTATCACTCTTTATTCTGCCTGCTTCCCATCATCATCATCCTCTTTCCGGAGTTATTGGTAATATTTTTCTACTCGTACATGATTTTTTTTGCTGCTAGTCACTTTTTTATAATGATTTTGTACCTTTTTTGTAATTTCTGCACATTACAACCATGCATATCATTAGTTGGTTCCAAAACAAACCGCCTTGATATCTGAACCAGTTTTTAAATCCTTGGTTAGTTTCCGTGCCACATTATTTCAGTGAGTACTGAGTAGGACTATGGGAGAACGAGCTATTTTATCAACTTGAATATTGAGTGATGTGGATGTAGGGCAGGAGGACCCCCCGCAGGTTTTTGCACTAGCAAGCATATGGGTCCTGATTCTCAGTATTGGAGGTTCAGTATTGCTAGCGCCCGTAATATACACTATGGGTCAAGCTTGTCGAGATGCGTTCATTGCAGAAATGCCCTTCACCAGTCAAGCATCATCACTGCAGTTTCTTACAATTCTTAATGGCATACTTTACGTGGTGTTAGGATCCATCATAGGGTATCCCATTGCCTCAGCTTCTGGTAAACAGTTGATCTGCTTTCAATCTCTCTTCAGTTGCCTCAATGAGGGATTTTTTGTGTTAGCACATACTCCCTCCGTCTCATAAAAAAACTTATCATTTTGACTTTCATAGTGTTAAGAAAAAGTGTTGAAAACTGTAAAAGGTGTGGTTAGAATTGGCTAAGAGGGGAGAGAAATTTTCTTAGCACAATCTGTTTTCCTTAAAAGGAAAGTGTTTTTTGGAACTAGCAAAAAAGGAAAGTGAAAAGTTTTTATGGGATGGAGGGAGTATTACCTGCATAAATGAGAAATGTTGAGGCTTGTTACCAGATTATATTGTCACATAGAGATTAGAATTTACCGTAGATGGTAATGTAGTTTGCATTAACTTGATTAAAATATAAAATGTAAAACATATTGTACATAAGAATAGTTTTAACATTGCAATGTGCATACCACGTGCTCTCCAATGTTGTTATTGATTACAATGATGTGACTTGTAGAAATACACTAATGCTAAGCTATGAGATAGAGATATACGAATAAAATGAGTCTGATTAGATATCTGAATTTCATTTTTTTACTTTGAACTAAATTTTTATTAGTTCCCCAATTTCTTTTTTCTCCCCAAATTTCACCTCTGTTTTCCTTTCTATTTTCATTCCATATCATTTTCAGCTTTCAAACTAACACTTAGGTTCTTGTGGTGTATAACTTAAAAATCTCTCACAGCTCGAGCGCTTCGAGGGCTATGGCAAAATGACTTGGTTGCACTTAGAGGGGCATGTCCAAACTGTGGTGATGAGGTGATGCATATGGCATTTGCTTTCACTCCCTCTCTCCCAAAAACGGGTTCATACTTCCCTTTTTTTACGTTCCAAAATCTCTTGAAAAGAATTTCATGGTTCATATTATTTCTTTCCCCTCTTTGTAATCTTAACTGCACAATATTCAGTTTCTCGATAACTCAGTTTCTTAATGACTTAATCTGGTCTAATGTGTAACCTTTTTATGGGATGAAGTATTTTTCTTTTAAATCAAGGAAAATGTAGGCACATTTTGACTTTCCAGTCATTACGGCTTCGTGCACCAATTGCAGGTGTTCGCATTTGTGAGATCAGATAAGTCAAGTCATTCTTCTCATAGAACAGAGTGTCATGTATGTGACAGCATGCTAGAATTTTGCACCAAGGTTGAGGTACATACAACTACGTCTTTGTGTTTTGCTCTGTTTATTGTTTTTTTGTTCATGTAGAGCTATAAGGCATGTAAATTTCCCCCCTCAACTGAACCACCAGGAAATGAAGAAAAGTCACAATATCCTTTTCTTGTATTTGTTTTTCCACATTCATGAGGACACATGATCTTCACATTTATCTTGATGCGTTTTTGTTTCTTATTCAATTCTAGGCCTTCTTTTTGTGAATTGTTATTGTTAAGTTGACATCAATCACATTTATTCAGCCCAAACAATGCACTTTACCTGCTGGTTGATTTCATAAGCGTATTACTATTTCTGAAGCTTGATTTGTTTATGCTTTCTTAAACATGTGTCCCGGTGTATTTTGTGATGTTTTCTAAAATTTCTTCTGTTTTTGGCATGTCACACCAGTCCATCTCGATACCTGGACAGAGATGGGTTTATGGCCGTGTTTACTTGATTCAGAAGCAAGAAAAAAGGCAAAGGTAGTGGATTCAGTCTCAACAGATACGCATGGGACCAAACATATGCTCCTAGGAATAATATGTCATCTATTGTCATCTGTTCCTAGTAAAAGACATTCGATGAGTTCTCGGGCTTTTTATACGCTACTCACGCGGGCAACACCGCGGGCCTCGGAAATGAGGGCCCTTGCGGTTACTACTTACTAGCCGCATTGGTGCACTAACCTTGCAAGCAGCAGCGCAGTTCATGTATCCAAAGTGTCCTTTTGCTATGCAATTCTGAATGGTCATCAAGTTTTATTCGAAAATTTGAATTATGGTAAAAAAATTACCTAGTTTGCTTTTGTAAAATCTGAAAACTGTTCTCTTATGCTCTGTACTAGTGTTACATATTATCCGAGCACAATGCATAATACACTTTCATTTTAGCGAAATGCTATTTGTACTCTAGACTTGCACCATACTTAAACGAATATAGAACAAATAACATTTCTCTATAAGATTTGGCTGTGTTATTTTAAAATTTTACTTGTACGGTAAATGTAGTGTACGCATATCGTTTTTTTTAAATATTGGAATTAAATACCGCCTTTAGCCCTAAGTTAAGTTTATAATTCAAAGACGATATCAAAAGTTGTACTCCCTCCGTCACATAAAGAATTTCATAGTTTGAGTTGCGAAGTTTATGTTGAGAAGTAAAAAAAGCGCATGGTTGTAATTTGTTTATATGAGAGAAATTTTGTGTCATGTTCTATCACTACGGTTTCTAGTCTTTTTCGGGATTCTAGGTGAGAATTAAATTGAGGGCTCTTAAATAATAAAAAATAATAAATCACAATATGATATTTCATTTTAAAAAATAAACTTCATAATATTAAAAATAAAAAATAAATTATACAATTGCTACTAGATAATAATTGATAAAAGCACAAATTAGGCATATGTTCCATATGTTTGGAAATTGGAATACACATACATATACAAATACATTTGTTTTCTATACGCTAGCTTTTATAAAAAATACACCTTATGATGTGCCTTTGTTAGCGTATTTGCGTATAATACACATATTTACCATGCAATTTCGCATATGTTTTTTTCAAACACGGGTGGTTTATACGCATACTAATTTCCTCTCTTGTTTATACGAGATGTCATTCGTGTAAAAAACAAAAATATTTTTTTTGTTATATTGTCCAATTTTTTTTTCATTTCTTCTTCAGATGTGTTGTTCTCGATATCTTGTTTTTCAGAATTAGACATGCTCTTCTCCTAGGCAATCCAAATCAAGCACTCTAAGACTTGGATCAATTCTCTTTCTTGATACCAAAATGAACACTTAACACTACAAGAAAATATCAAATTTGCAATGGAAACATTACAACAGATAAAATTCCATTGCAGAATTGCAACAGAATTATTTCGCAACAGATTTTTTTGCAACGGAAA
Organism: Cuscuta campestris; assembly: GCA_900332095.2. Lineage (NCBI taxonomy): Eukaryota > Viridiplantae > Streptophyta > Magnoliopsida > Solanales > Convolvulaceae > Cuscuta > Cuscuta campestris. The sequence goes on from OOIL02006568.1 coordinate 1,111,033, forward strand.
GTAAAATTATCTGTTGCAATTTTGGCGGGAGGTTGGCGCCTTTTTCTGGGAATGATCTGCAACAGATATTTGCTACAGATTTTCTGTTGCAGACTATCCGCAACAACTTATTCAACAATTGCAACGATCGAATCAGTTGCTAAAATAACATTTTTTACTACATATTTTTTACTTGTAATGTTATAATTTTGACTACATGTATTTCAGAATTATTGTATTTCAAACTTATATGTTACTATTTTTCATGCATATGTAAATTTTAAATTGCGATTAAATAAATTTGAATGTAAATTATTCTACTAATTTGACTTTTTTAGTTGTTTGGCTGCAAATTAATTGTATACATATTTAAATAAATAATTATTATCACATCTACACAAATACACAATTATATAAAATACATACTGAGTATTACGAGGTATAATTTAGCTTACTTTTTTCAAATTAGACAAAAATGAATTTAAAATAAATTGAAAGTAAAAATGAAACAAAAAAAATAAATTAATTTGAAATTTTAAAAAAATGTAATTGAAACTTATTAAAAAGATTGAATGACTGATTTATTTGAATAAAAACATGAGTACAAAATAATAGTGTACTCTTTTTGTCCTATAAAATTGGTGACACTTTGATGTCACAAATCTTAAGAAACTTGTTAAAAGAGAGTAAAAAATTCAGAGTATGTGGTTAAAACTAAGTTTGTTTAAAATATTGAGAATTGTTGGTAGACACATACTCCGTATTCATTACCTAAATAGGAAATAAAGTTAGAAAAAGTGTTTTATGGGATCTGGAAAATTAGAAAAAGTGTAAGTAATTTTAATAGGGAAGGAAATATATTTTTAAAATAAATAAATGTTATTCCCCAAAACAGAGTCATATAAAACATATATCAAAACATTATCTAATGTTTTTATTCAATTTAGATTATTTGAATAAATGTTATTCCCCAAAGTCACTTTTTTGAGTTTGAGACTAATTTAAAGATAAAAATAAAGGGGGGGAAGAGGGACCAAAAAATTCATTCATTTTTTGACCTTAACTTTTTACGAGAGCTAGAAAACAGCGGAGAGAGCGGAGAGCGAGAGCGAGGGTTTCCTCGCCGGTTAAACGCCTCCATCGCCCGCGTTTACCGGCGAGTCGCAAGAGACGCACCCGGCCACCACTCGGAGAAAGCACGATCTGGGATAGTTTTCCATCAGTTAATCGCACCAAACCAAGCACAACCGAGCTTGATTTTGAACGGATCTTCGAGGGTGACGTACTTAAATCTTAAATTAATAGTTTGATTGAATTGTATTGTGTTTCTAGTTCAAGATCTGAGATTGATTCGTGATTTTCAATTGGTTTGTGTCTGGTATATTGAGATTTGGTTCTAAGCTTTCCTAGCTCTGTTGTGTGTTCGATTTCTCCATTATTTGTGTGATTTGAATCTGAGTTTGCGATTTCAAAAATGTTGTTTGAATAGATCCAGATGGATTCTCTACTCTGATATGAATAGAAATGCGTAGGTTTGCATTACTTGGTTTGATGTGTGGGTTTTGAAGCAAATCCTTTACCACTGAAATTCATAAACTTATTTTCTAGAAGTATGAATTGAAATAAGGAAATCTTTATGTGTGAGTCTGAATTAATGCTGAGTTTTTGTGCATTGGCATTGGTGGTTTTCTTGCTGCATTTTGGTTTTAACTTAGCATCAGAAGACAATAAGTTTTTTTATTACTTTGGCAATTTATTGCAGATTTGGTTGTATTACTGGGCTTGATCTTTGGAGAGTCCACACAAATTGATGGTTGGTATTGCGTAGAGCACCCTTGGATATGCTTGAGCTTTTTAGGGTCAAAGTATCTACTATTATAATCAATGGTTAGTTATGTATTTTACACGTGGTTTGGTTGATGTTGGTCTTTGAGTTTTCGGAGGGCTTTGGTTCGGTCCTCCCCTTTTGCTTTTTATTTACTTTTGTTGAAAAATATATTAATAAGCATTTTTATTAATGATTTAAGGATTTTGATTGATGAGACATTTTTAGACCACTATAAATAAACTTTTTTTGAAATTGTTTGTAGATGGGCAACGTAAGGGAAACAAGAGACAAAAACAAACTCAAAGGAGAATAGAGACCCACGAAAATATTATGTCAGTGTGGCACAAGGTATTTTTATTTAAGTTCAAAAATATTGCATGGTGTTGGACTTAGGGCGATGATATATTATGACAGTAAATATAATCATATAATTAATGTTTGATTCTTTGATAGTTTGAATAATGCATGTCTTACTAAGCCCCGTAACTTTGATAGTTTGATA
>OOIL02006568.1:1113427-1145398 GCA_900332095.2 Cuscuta campestris
TTTTTTTCTTGGGATGGAAGTGGATTTCCTTGTTCTTGTGCTGGTTTTTTATGTATTTCTCGTAATTATTTTTCTCCATTTTAAATTATTGGCATATGCATTCAATGGACATATTTTAATTAAAATGTTTTTGTTTATTTACACACAGGATAGCGAGTCTGATGATTTCAAGAAAAAATATGAACAAGAAATATATGTTAGTGCAGAACAGGATAGGGTGGAGTAGAGATTGTTTGGAGATCGTTTTCCCCGTAGAGGACGGAGCTGATGACGATGGAAGTGCATCGATATGTTAGTTAATAGTTTAAATTTTTAACGTACAATAATAGATATTATTATTGAGATGTTTGAAAAGTACATGAAGTTTTATTTTGTTTTATAGAAAATGTTGAAATTCTTGTTTTGCGGAATACATGTGTTTGAGTATGTTTGAGTATCCCCGCTACATTTGATAGTTAAGTTGGTATGAAATTGAGTATGCACATAGTACACCGTGGTTCTTTTCAGCTTCTCCAACTGAATATCCCGTTGCACTCAAGATGTTACTATTTTTGGTTGTAAATCTTAGCAATGGAAAAATTGTTGCATTTTTCCGATGCAATATTTTGCAACGGAAAAAAGAGTTGCAAAATTTCGTTGCGTTATGTTGCAACTAAATTTCCATTGCAAACATTAGCAACGACATTTCCGTTGCAATTCTTCTGTAGCAAAATTCTGCAACAATAATTTCTGTTGCAAATTTCCGATGCAATGCTCTGCAACGGAAAATCTGTTGCAGAAATGAATTTGCAACAATGGTTTTTGCAACGGCAAATGTGCAACGGAAAATCTGTTGCAATCATCATCAGCAACGGAATAATACAAAAATTGCAACAGAAATTGCTCTTGCAATTCCGTCTAATTCTTGTAGTGTAATAAGTTTAGTTACGTGTTTAGCTTCTTGTGATTTACTATACGATGAATCCCTTCATTTTTTAGGCGTTACAAATATCTTTAATTACCTTGATACTACGTATGATTTATTATACATTAGTTGACCACTTACTATCATTTCTTGTTCCAAAGGTGAAATCGCTCACCCTGGGCACCCCTCACTCCCTGCCCGACGGTATTGTGAGAGAATGTAAATCATGGTGACTCAACCGGCAACAGAAGTCAGGACCAGTGTTCACACAAGAACTCCCCTCACAATGTGTCTTATATATAAAGAATAACATTATAAAGAAAAAGTAATATTAGTGATTTCTAGAGTGACAATATTAATTCGTATAAGGATGAATTTATATAACACAAATATGGCAAAAATTGAATCCAATAAAGATAGTGAGACAAAAAAAGTGTAATAGAAAACACAGATATTACTATATTAGTGTTACATATTCTATGTGTTTTCGTTAAAAAAAGTGTCATGGAGTACATACTATGTTGGACAATGTAATGCCGTAATTGTCCTGTACAGACGACATGAATGAGGTGGAGTTGTGTCAAGTTCGAGTCGAATGACGGGGAGTACATTGGTTTAAAATGATTAGATAACTACTCATACCACTCGTGATGCATGCACTATTCTTTTCGATACCTCATTTGAGAATAAATTTAAAAGTTAAGTTTACTTAACTAGGAACAATTTTATGAGAACTCTCACAATGAGCATATGAATGAGGTTAAAGCATGCTAGAAAAAAGTTTATTTAATTAATTTTTAATTATTATTAAGAAAAGCTTAAAATACAATTTATATATTTTAAAATTACATTAAAAATGCTATAAAAAGTTCTTAAAACAAGTTTAATAAAATAAAAATTGACCTGATTATTTTAATTATTCCGTATTAAATGACCAAGAAAAATGTATTCCTTCCATCCCAATTGCTTTTTTATAGTTATTGTTTTTTGTTCATGTGGTCAAAATGTTTCATTTTTATTTATATATTTTTATTTATCTTTTGATTAAACATTACTCCGTAAAATTGTGGTACCTCTTATTTTGTTAAACATTTTATGTACTTTTTCACTACATATTAAATAAGTAAAATAAAAAAATGGTTTAAATCAAACATTGTAAATTAAGACTGAGGGAGCATAAGAAAATTTAATACTTCGTACTCCGTAATAATTTGACTAGAATATAATTTTGGGACATTGGAAACAACCTTTTCATTAACATTAATAATTTGGATAATTTGTTTAATGGTAAACTTAGCTTTAAAAACACTAAAACTAAATAATGTCGTTGATAGCTTATTCAAAAAGCTAAAGCAAAATGTTGAAACTGTTGTCATTCAAATGTATAGTGTACTAGTGTACTACTATCTTCATCTTTAAGTATTTGTTATGAACTTTGATCATTAATTAAATACAAATTATACTATTTAATCTATGGGTACAAAAATAATTTAATTAGAATAATCCTTTAAAATATTTTTAAGAACTATTTAAATTTTGTAAATATGTAATGTAATTTTTTTTATTATTGATAATCAAAGTGAAGAGGGATTATATGTTGAAAAAGATTCATAATTTTATGACCCAATGTTCACTGGCCTGCAAAGCCCATGGCGCGACCGCCCGATACGTAAAATCCACCACGTGGCGGCATCAGAGCCAGCATGCCAGTGTTGTGTGGCCCACTCTTCACCGTAGAACCGGTCTTCATGGTGGGTTTCTGTGAGCAAAAATCTCCAGCCCGCTTCCGACCATGATTTACCGACATGTCCGGTCACCGTGGGAGTCAATTCGATACAATAAGAACTGTCGTTTGGGGGTTTATGGGGTATTTGGATGGGGTTTAACATCTCACATATTCCGTTTGGGGAAAAATCTCACAGATTTCGCAGAAATGGGTTGAAACATTGATTTCTTGTTTGATCGAATCAGGAAAATTTCAGGGTTTTTTTAAAAAGATTGTTTGTAAAGATTTGGGTTTATTAGGATTCGCAGCTTCGGAATTTCCCTGCAATTATCCAATTTGGAAGGTTGGTGTGATTCGTTTCTGTCATGTTTTATAGCAAAGTTCTAAAAAAAAGATTGAATCTTTTCTCTGAATTTGTTTTACCTTGTTGTATAACTTGTTCATGTAGAATCTAAATTTTCATTTGTTATTGTTCTTTGATCTACAATTAAAAGTTTGGGTTTTGTTGTTTCTGTGCTTTGATGTGTTTGAATTTTCATGGTTGAAGAGTAAATCCCACATTGACTTGCTTGTAATTTTGGGCTACTTCTACGATGACATTGACGAATCATTTTGAATGTGATTCCAAGTCTTACATACTTATGTTGTGTTTTGTTTTGTTTTGATCATATTGCAGAGTTTCATTTTCGTGGGCTTGGCGAATGTAGTAACTATGGGTATCTTGGTATGAAGCTTTGGTAAAAGAATGCTAGTTTTCCAAAGTCTTTTGAATCCTTCGTGGCATGGTTGGTAAGATATGGTGTTTCGGGAGAGATTACATCGTGGATTTCATGGCTTTGAGGTGCCTCATGCCCCGCGATCTACCAGATCAGCTAGGGTAACTATAATTTACCTTCATGGGGTTATGTATTTACAATTACCTCCCCTTACCAAATACCAATGCTACATGCTAACTTTTCTTACCTTTCAGAAGAGGGGCATCGGTTGGAGGAGAGGTGAAGAGAGTCAAATGTGTGCATTTGACTTGTTAGCTACCGTTGCTGGGAAAATACTTCGCGAAGATGAAATTTCTCCTATTTCGGATACGCATACGCTTGAAGAAAATAATGTTGAGCAGAGTTTCTTTCTTTCTGAGCTTGTCTCACAAGAACACATCCTAAATAACCATAGGGATAGTGTGTCACCTATATCTGTAATAACAACTTCTGATAGCTCAGACAAGTTTGCCCATGTGGAACAACAATTGGCATTCAAAGACTCTTCTAGTTGTAAATTAGATATTGGAGTCGGGAAACCTAGAAAACATGAGGCGTTAAAGAATGGTAAAAAGTTGGCTGAAAATAAAGCCGGTATGTGCAGTTTGGATCTCATTCACCCGGATAGAAAATCCTCTTCTTTTGTTTGTTCTGACAATATTGTAAAGTTGACCTTGTCTACGGAACATATGAGTCGGGACAATGGACAACATCAACAACAACCCAGTAAGGTACCACGACAAGTGGGGCCCGGGATGAGTACGGATTGTGTAGAGTTAGGTAATAATGATGATGACGAAAACTCTTTTTGGTGTGTCGGAGGTCAAAGGCTTGCCAAGAAGTCAATGGCATCTCCACACCCAAGCGCTGGTGAGGTTTTGCTTCAGTTAGTATTCTTGGGGTGCAGAGTGAATTGCTTCATGTATAATGTGATATTACACTTTTGTCCACAGATGTTGAAACAGCAAAGCATGATTCAAGCAGTGATAATAACAGCGTATTGAACTCTGGAAGGTCTCTCAGAGATTACCCTTTCAAGAAAAGGAAGCTCTATGCTTGTAGTGACGCGTCCAATTCTGACAGAGGGAAAACTAATGATGGAATTTATAGTTCTAATTCAAATGATGGAATAGGTCGTTTCTTGTTAACATTGTTTTTAGTACGGAGTAATTTATTCTTTATATTTTCCTATAAATAATGGCCCCAGAGCTCTTCTTTTTTCTTGCTTGGTTATAAAATTGTTTTTAGTACGGAGTAATTTATTCTTTATGTTTTCCTATAAATAATGGCAAAAATTTGCACTTGCTGACATATGCGTTTTATTCTGACAGAAGATCAAACAGTGCACGAGCCATCGAACTCTGCAGCAAGGGGACGTCCATCCTTTAGGTCAGGTGATTCCCGAGGTAAGATTTTTTTTTCCTACAATAAATGTGTCGAAGATTTTACCACATTTTCTAAATATGAATTAATAGGCACACTAAAATAAGTGGTCAACAACCTTTGCCACTAAAGAAAGCTCTTTTAATTTGGAGTTGAGCCAGGTGCAACACTTATTCTTAACAGAACTGTTCAATTTACTCAGTGAAGCTTGGAATCAAGTCTTTCAGAGTCCCGGAGCTTTTTATAGAGATTCCCGAAACCTCAACCATTGGCTCCTTAAAGGCTAGTGAAGAAAATAAATATGAATTTGAATAGTAATAATACTAATAAATGCATTCGTTAATTTCAATAATGGTACTGATAAATATGAGTAATTTCTATAGAGATCGGTTGTGGAAGCTGTGTCTGCAATTCTTCGTGGTAGGCTCCGCGTCGGTGTGCTTTTTCAGGGCAAGAAAGTTAGGGATGACAGTAAAACCTTATTGCAAACCGGAATTTGTCATGACAGTAAACCCGATTCTCTGGCGTTTTCCCTTGAACCCGTTCCTTCCCAAGAGCATCCTTATTTACTTCCTCGTGATGCACCTCAACCACTAAGAAGGTATTTCTTGCTTCTCAACTACTGTCTTCGTCCTGTAAAGAACTTCATAATTTGACTTCACGGAGTTTATGAAAAGAAAACTAGTTAGAATTTGTTTGGAAGAGAGAGAACTATTGTGAGCCACGATCCGGTTGTTCTTTGTGGGGCATCTGCCCTACTTGTTAGGCTGTGGTAGTCTGTTTGGGGTTTGGTTTGGACCCAAGATATGTGTTTCATAAGATTTGTTCTTTTCAACTTTTTATTTTAGTTATCCAGACTACAGATTCCAGTTACTTCCTCCTAGCTAGGTCATACTCCCTTCGTCCCAAAAAATAAGGCTCCCAATTTGACTTGTCACAAAGTTTAAGGAAAGTGAAAATGTGTGGTTGAAAGTGATGCAGACTAGAGAGAAAGATTGTGAGCCACCCAAAGTTTTCCTAAGAGGAAAGAGGAGGCTTTTTTTTGGAACGTCCCAAAAAAGGAAATTAGGAGTCTTTTTTTTTTTGGGATGGAGGGAGTATTCTTCTAGATTAAGAGATATAAAAAATCAAGTTATAACACACATTTCTTCCACCAGGTATTCACCTGCTCGAAATGTGGCTGATAACGCACCACAACAGAGATCAGTCAATGCATCTTCAGGAACACATTTGATCAATTTTATGGAAAGCGATCGCGATTCTGCCCCATCCCCTCTCAGTACATCCTCACTAGACAAACATGCATCGGATTCGAGGGCGTTGGCCCCTGTGAATGTGGTGGACCCCACACGTGCCATAGTTCCAGCGAGGAAACCGAAGAGGTCCGAGGCAGCTCAACGCCGGATTCGTCGGCCATTCTCTGTTTCTGAAGTTGAGTCACTTGTCCAAGCTGTCGAGAAGCTCGGAACCGGAAGGTATTGTCATTGGCTTGTGAGAGTTACAGTCACAACTCTTTAGGACCCGTTTGGGAAGTTCAGTAAAGGCTAGGAAAATGAAATGTGGGGGAAAATAAAACATCGGTTCGTACTCACATTGGTGTTACTTGTTTTCGCAGGTGGCGTGATGTTAAGCTGAGAGCTTTTGACAACGCCAAACACAGAACTTATGTTGATTTGAAGGTAAGAATTTAGACGATGTCAAAGGTACGTTAGATGGCATATGAGGGCTCGTTTGGTGAGTCGCTCACCAAACGAGCCTTGAGATATGGTCAGAGTCATTTCCATGGACGGTCTTTGTTTTAAATTAATAATACTCCGTAATATTAATAACACTCCATCTTTCCCAAAATAAAAAATGACAGTTTGATTTTTGCAAGCAAACTTCATCCAATTTGACCACCATTTATTCATACATTGTAATGTTTTGTGATATGAAAATTTATTGTCTAAGGCAAAAAAAAAACGCATCTTGAAAATGTATAATTTTGATATTATTTTCTAATTTTTCCATTCATTTATAGGTAAATTCTTTCGGAATCCTAAGGTTCACACTCAGTTTATGGATCTTAGTATATAAACGCAATGGATGAATTGGATTCTTTGAAAAAATAAAAGATTTCCATGTTACCCCACCAAAAGTGTGAGAAGGTCTACATTTCACATGTGAATCTTAGGATCTATAGAAGCACAACTCTACTTTATAATACAATAGGATATGTTGTGTAGGATAAATGAGTTACAATTTGAAAATAATATCAAAATTACCCATTTTTAGGCCAAATTTGATGAATTTTGAATGTAAAATCAAATTGTTGCCTTTAGTTCAAGAGATAATAATAATAATAATAATAATAATAATAATAATAATAATAATAATAATAATAATAATAATAATAATAGTAATAATAATAGTAATAACAACAACAATAATAATAACAATAATAATGCACAGGACAAGTGGAAGACGTTGGTGCACACGGCAAGAATCTCTCCTCAGCAGAGGAGAGGTGAGCCAGTACCGCAAGAGCTCTTGGACCGAGTCTTGATCGCTCATGCCTATTGGTCACACCAGCAGGCTAAGCATCAAATGATGAAACAAAAGGAGGCCGAGACGTGCCTTCTTCTCTAATACCGCATATATATATATATATATCCATCTCCTCGTCCTCTTTTACGCTTTGTTTTGTAAAAAAAACATGTGTATGATGATGCACTTGTAAAGTGATTAATAAGTGCTGGCTGACAATTTTTTTTTCCATCCATAAATAAGTGCCTTTTTTGGATTACATTCTAGCCATCTTTTTGCAAAGTGTAGAGCATATATAAGTTGTAATTAAGGCAGCTTTGTTCAGCTGGTGTACATAAAAAACATGTCTTGTGAGGAGAAGTATTTTCTTCTGCTTGATTAATAGTGTAATAATCTCCATTGCAGTATTATGGCCTTATATTATGCTCTTATGAGTTTATGGTAAGTTCCACCTTTGTTTGGATTAGGGTTGTAGTGATAATTTGTTGCATAAGGTTTATATGCAATAGAAAGTTCACTTTTTTTTGAAAACATAAGAAAGTTCACTTTAATTTCACAGAGATTAAATTTGTTGAAGAGATGTTGAATAGTGAAAAATGAATGGGTAAAATTCATTTAAAAGTTAAATATTTTGTACCATATTCTTTGCTAAAAAGTGAAAGAGAAATAGTGAATTATTTGAGATATGAAAAAATAAAACGGGAAATTTTAACTCAGTAGGCAAGCTACCAAACGCAGTGGGGTAAGGAGTGGGCAACCCTTGCCAAATTTCAATTATCACCAAAACCGAATAATAAAAGAGGAAGGACCTAACCGAGGCTAAATGCCAACCCCTCGTACCAAGGACAGACTCCCCGGGGATTATAATAAGAAACAAATAGAAGGGATGAAGAAGAACCCTAAAAAGGCTTGATTAGAGAAACAAAAAGTCCTACTATCAAAAGCACCTTGTTAAGTTAGGGCATGACCAGTGCCACAAACAGGTCTAAGGTACAGATCAAAAACCAGATACTTAAAACCAAAAGCCATAATATCAAAAACCGAAAACCAAGGTCTGTGTGTTATGGTTTACGGTTTAGGGTTAAAAAGAAAGCTTTTACTTTGAACCAAAACACAAACAAAACAAAAGAAATCCAGTCAAGTGTCAACTGGAAAAAAAGATGTGTCAAACATACCCAACAAGTCTAATTCTCCCTAGATCAGCACAACCCAAACTAATGCCCTCCACAAGAAGGGTTGCTAGCTAATGAGTGAAGATCTGGCATTGATACAGACGACAAGACGAGGGAGAAGACTTTGTTAACTACAAAAAAAAAAGCAAAGTTTCATGTTGGAATAGAAAGATCGTGTAGTTGCATAGCTAATTTTTTTAAAATATAATGACTGGTTCAAGAGATCTACCTCAAAAAGAGCTTGTGTTGCATAGAGCGATATATCTATCTATCTATCTATCTATCGTAGTTTGTGCGTTTGCTGCGCAGGTACCCAGCAAGCACTACCACAAAGAAACCGACCTTTCCATCCATGCCGTATCCAAGGACCATCTTCATCAAACAGGAAATCTTTGTGATATGCTGCCTTCATCTTGCCTCTCAACTCCTTCACCAGTTCTGGGTTCAAGGGGAGAGGCTTGAACCCAGCCCTCATAATGCGCGACTGCCACTGCTTGTATGTTTCAGGCCTCTCCACTCTTTCTGCGCCCTCACATGCAATGATGTTCACAATGTGACGCCAGACAAACCGTTGCTCGAAATTCACTCTATCACGGTGGTGTAAAGTCGCATCAGACAAATCAAAGAGATCAGAGTAGAAGCAGAGGGCCTCCCGGAACCGGGTTAGAAAGAAATGAGAGTTGTAGGATCCTACCATTGTAGCTTGCACGTATAAATGAGGATTTGCTTCCCTGATTAAGTTTAGAACATCATCCTTGGGGCTGCGCGAAACCAATGCTCTCTCATCCAATAGGTATCGGAAACGAAACAGACTGTTAACAACAACCACCTCACCACTCATAATCTTCAGGTCATCAATCTTAATTGTCTCCCAGTCATTGCTTGTTATGGCATTGTACTGGAATGGCACGCCGAAACGCTTGCAGTAGTTCGCCAAGCGACTACCAGTCTCTTCAACCATTTGTGCCGGACGAAAACCAGGTTGGGGAAGCTCAATACCAGTTATTCGAAGTTTAGGTGGACCACCGGGTCTTTGTGAAAGATCCCGGATAAGAGTGGGCCACTGGATGCCATAATTAATGCCAAAATCTATTACATGCAGTGAATTGCCTTTTGATGCTACATTGTAGATCATTTTATTCGCAAAGAAAATCGAAACCCTCATGACAGGCCAAGATGTAAGGTGGGTTTTTAACAATTCGCAAACGAACTCTTTATTCCATGTTAAGGCCGTATATAGTTGTGTACCAGTTCCATTAAGCCGAGCCTCAAGAGCATTTGCAAATGCATGAGCCATCCTTTGGTATGCATTGCCAGTAGGTGATGAGTTCTGCCTGATCCCTTTCAATAGCTCTTTTGTCGTCCCGTGATCAACAGCAGCAATAGATTGTGCACAGCTGACTAAAAGAGAATGCAGATCCACAACTTCACAACTGTCTCCTCGGTTCTTTGAATGTCTTCTCCCATTACCCCGCCCTTTCCATTGGGTACCCTTTCGAACTCCAGATGGAGAATCCGTATTGTCAGTGCACAGAAAAACCTTATCAAACACCTCTGATAACTCAACTGCATCCTCATAAACTGCGGAATGCTTACTGCTCCTTTCTTCCCTTGGCTCACAATCATCATCTTGGAAGTGATGCTTCTTTCCTTTAGCCTTACCTGTATCAAGAACCAACTGACTACAAGCCGGAAAGAACCTTGTGCCTTCCTCCTTGCCTCTATTGAATTGCAGGGTGAACTCATTAGCATAACTTAATTTATATGGAACCGAATTCGCAACTATGAAAGAGTTTGTTTCAGATTTCTCAATGTTATCCAAGCAATGCAAAGATCTATTTTTCCTATCCGGCGTAGTCAATAAGTCAAGATGAACGCTGGCCAGAGATAGTTTTGATCCTCCTGGGTCAACATTACACAGGGGAACGGTGTCATAGCTCATACTAATGGTGCTTCCATTTGTCCTGTAATCACTGGAGCGCTCAGAACTGTTGTTGGAAAAAACAGGTTCTTGATTAGAGGGTGATGGGTTCTGATGTAGAGCTTCATAAAAGGAATCCTCAGCAGCTCGAAGCGCAATGGGATCATAAGATGTGCTCTGATCATTCTCATCATCCTCAAGCAGTATTTGGTTAAGGTACTTGATCACAGGATCAGATTCTGGCGTAGAAGCATTAGTACCGATACCAGTTGAAGGGGCATTTGTGACATTGAGAGGTAAAGATTCATCTTTGGAGCTCTCTGCATTATCCAGTGGTTGTTTTAATGTGGTAAAAATGATCTCTTTCCCCAACGAATAATCCATGATCCTTAAACCTATATCTTACATACATAATACATATGGAAGACGAGTAAACAGCCCGGCAACAAAAATATATGAACAAAAAAAACTGAATATCACACAACACAAGAACTTGTTAAAAAAGAATTACTAACCTGCAGATACGTTGAACTGATCAGGAGGAAAACTTATAAATTTCAAATTATAATTGATAGGAAAAAACAATAAAACATAATGTATTTGAGCAAAACAGTCTAAATCAGTGAAGTGAAAAGAATAAATCAAGTAACAGAAAAGGCAAAAAAAAAAAAAAAACAGAATGCAGAACAGGATTTCATACCACATGAGTTCAGCAACTTGTGAAAGCAGAATGAAGAATTGAGTGGAGGCCACCTTGTGTATGATAGAGCATTGACTTGTGAGATACCATGAAAACAAAGGCAACTATCTCCTCAGCATCTAATACTATTTAGGAGCCAAAGTTCAATGATAGCTTTATTGGAAGTCCAAATACCTTTTGACTCAAATACAAGATGAGATCAGATCTGAAAAATCAAAGTTCAATGAGTATAATGTACAATTTTTAGAGATAAAAGTCTTACTTTGAAGCATATTTATCGGAGTAAATTCTCAAAATGGTACTCAATAAGACAATAACTATGTGTTTTCTCAAATTAGTCACCAAAATTAACTAATTCCTAAGATGGTACTCGTTAATTGAGAATCATGCTCAGTTCAATCTTCCCGACTAACGGCCGTTAAAACAACGTTAAACTTTATGCTACTTTCCCAAAATAGTACTCTCGAACTGAGTGTTTTTACAAATTGGTCCATTTTTGAAATAAAAATATTAATTATGAAAAAATATTTTAAATTTATAGGATGACAAAATAATACTAAAAACTATAAATGTAATTTTATAATTTTTAAAGTAAACATTTTAGATTATTTACAATTATTAAGAAGAATATCATGTAAACAAAATGCTTAATAAATGTTAAAGAAGTCACCATAGGAGTAAAACATAGAGAAAGAATTAATTTGGTACTTTTTATATTTTACTCCTGTTTAGGGTGATATTCAACTAAATAATTGTAAATAATCTAAAATGTTTACTTTCAAATTTATAAAATTATGTTTGTAGTTTTTAGTATTTTACTGTCATCTTATAAAATTTAAAATATTTTTTCATAATTAATGTATTTTTATTTCGAAAATGGACTAATTTGAGAAAACACTCATTTAGAAAGTACCATTTTGGGAAAATAGTAGAAGGTTTGACGTCGTTTTAACGTCGTTTTAACGGTTGTTAATCGGGAGGAATGGACTGAACATTATTCTCAATTAACGAGTACCATCTCGGGAATTAGTTAATTTTGAGGACTAATTTGAGAAAACACATAGTTCCTGAGTATAATTTTGGGAATTTACTATATTTATCGATATAGTTCCTTTTTTGTCTTTACTTTTTGAGCAGTGTGAGACGCCACGTCTTTTCCTTTTATTTTCACTTCTCTTCCCTCTTTCCCATTCCCTCCCTTTCCCCTTTCTTTTCAATTTTTTAATTGGAAAAATTATTCAGAATAATCTCAATTTTACTCAATTTTTTAAAAATAATCACACATTTGAGTGTGATGTATAACAATCTCAACTATATTCAAATTTGTGAGTTTTGGGTCGCCGTTAAGTTGCTAACGACGAGTTAATGGAGACGACATGTTTCGCGTAACAAAATGAAAGTTGGGATTATTTTTGATAAAGTTTCGTTTTTAATTTTTTTAAATTTTCATTTAAATTTTTAAAATGACTTTCTACCCCCATTTCTTTTTCTTTTTTAAAGATTAGTCATATTTTAGAAAAAAAATGGATATAGAAAGAACAAAAATGAGAAAAATAACTAAAACAATACAAAATTAATGAAATAAATAAGATAATCAATAGAAATTAAACTGGTAAAAAAATAAAATAAAAGTATAAGGAGTGGAGGGTTCTAACATTTTACCCACTATACAAAGTATTAATGTACTATCTATTTTTTGAAACAACGGGTGAATTTGGGATTGTTGGACAATGTGCTATCATGAATATGTATTTTTGCAATGTCTTTTGCCCATTGTCTTTTAGGTTTTGATAATGACAAAAGGGTGACAAAACATCATCATCATTTTGTGCATCAAGGCTAAGAATCAAAGCTACAATAAGTTCATACCCGTTCGTGAAAAAGGGACTTGAGCATCAATGGAAGGAACGAGACCGAAGAGGTTGTTTCCTTAGTTGGGTAGTGTTTTAGGTCTTAGATTTTGTGTTAAAGAGTATGGCATCTCTAAGGTTCATTCCCTTATCATTCTACCTTTAAAACACATTTTTTTCAGCAAACTATTCGAATAAATTGAAAACTATTCGAATAAATCCCTGAAATTCTATTCTGACTTAGTTGAATAAATCCAGAACTAGTTGAATAAGTCAGATTGCAGTTTCACCAAAACTAGTCGACTAAGTCTTGACTTAGTCGAATAGTTTGACAGTTTCAACTACCAAACGGCTAGTTTTTTAAATGATTTTCATTCCTATCCACTTCCTAACTTCTATAAACTCTCTATCTCATATTTTTGGCCAAGAATATACATTGAAAACACTTCAAGAACATATCCTTTGAATATCCCAAGAGATTCTACTCAATCCCCTCCTTATATCCAAGCAAGGCAATTGTTTTGATTGCTAAATCATTTCTTGCTTGAGTTTTTCCTCATTGCTTGAGTCTATGAGAGATATTGCCATATTCTAAAGGACTTCATTGTATTTGCAACAATCTACTCCGTGTTGGGAGAATTGCTTGGTTGCGGTTTGTTTTCTTACTTTATTGTAAGGGTTTTGTATTCTTGGTGTTGGGATTACACCAAGTGGTAGAAATCCTAACGGTTTGTGAAATCAAACGTTAGGTGGAAGAAATCCTGAGTTTTGTGAAATCAAAACTTTGGTGGTAAGATAAGAGACTTGTGAAATCAAGTTCTCGAGTTGTATTCGGATTGTCAAACTCCGTTAAGTTTGGCGAGTTAGTGAAATCTCGGGCACATTTTGCCTTGGGGACTGGATGTAGGCATTAGGCCGAACCAGGATATATCGTTGTGTCTCTCCATTCATTTACTTTCATATTTCCTTTGGATTATCTCCTGCGTTTTTTTAAAATACATTTATCAAAATTTTTATTTTTCCGATAACACCTCTATTCACCCCCCCTCTAGAGGTGTGCAAGGCGTCTAACAGGGATCATTTTAGATAACTTTTTCTAACAATAAGTAGTACATTAATGCTCTGTATAGTGCGTAAAATTTTAAAATCCACCACTCTATATAATTTTTTTTATTTCTTACCAGTTTTAGGTTAATTTTTATTGATTACCTTATTTATTTCATTAATTTTGTATGATTTTAGTTATTTTTTCTTATTTTCATTATTTTTTATATCTATGTTTTTTTAATTTTTATCCAAAGTTAGACTAATCTTTAAAAAAAATAAAGAAATGATGGAGGTAGAAAGTCTTTTTAAAAATTTAAAAGAAAATTTCAAAAAAATAATAATAATCAAGAAACAAAAATGAATAAAAAAACAATCCCAACTTCCATTTTGTTGCACAAAACATGATGTATCTGTAAACCTGATTTTAGTAACTTTACGGCGACCCAAAATTTGTAACTTTCATTAAAGTTAGGATTATTATGTATCATAGTAAAACGTGAGATTTTTTTAAAGACTGGGTAAAGTTGAGATTATTGTGGATAATTTGTCTTTTTAATATTATGTTTTATTACTTAATTTGATTTAATTACTTCAATTAAAATTTAAAATTAATTGTTTCATTGAAAATTTAAAATAAATTGCTAAATTAAAAATATAATAAAAATCTAAGAGTACATAAAAATTGAAAAATGCATTAAAAATGTAAAATTACATGAAAAATTAAAAATGCATTAAAAATGTAAAATTACATTAAAACAAACTATTCAACATATGGAAGTGGTGGAGCATAATTCCAAAAATATTCAACCAAGTCGACACGGAGATGGTGGTGCATATATGTGTTTTGCAATGCAAACATGTTGACGTCCTGTTGTGCAACATACACCGGTTCAATGTTCTCAAGGATGCCATTTGGATCGTATTCGCATATCACATGCATACAGAACACATCGCAATTTCTATAGTTAGAATGTATGGGTCGGGTTTTGCACAATGTGTCATCTATGCTTCAGAACTCCAAATGCCCATTCCATATCTTTTCTTGCTGATTCTTGATATTTGGCAAGTTTCTTTCTTTTGTCAGCTGAGGCGAGTAATATTGTTTTTACGAGATAATACCCATTTTTGTATTCGACCCCCAAAACCGTAAACAACGTATCGGGACCAATCCCCTATACAATGTCATTAAGAATCTGTGATTGGTAAAGAACATTCAAAAACTAAATCAAACGTTCTATAAAACAAGGTGTGACAAGAATATTTTATTTTATCAAATGATCAATAAAAATATGCAAACATACAAAGATTATCGAGAGGCATTAATAGTAAGAGGTAAATCATAATTTTGAGACGGAGGGGGTTGTAACTAAAGATCATGTAGTTGCATATAGCTAAATATAAATATAATGACTGAAGCAAGATATATACCTTGAAAAGAACTTGTGCTGCAATCTTACAGTGCAATATATCTATCTATCTATCTATCAAAGCTTGTTAGTTTGGGGAGCAGGTAGGCACCCAACAAGCGTTAGCACAAAGAAACCGACCTTTCCACCCATGCAGTATCCAAGGACCATCTTCATCAAGCAGGAACTCTCTGCGATACCCTGCATTCATGCCTATCAACTCCTTCAAGAGCTGTGGGTTTAAGGGAAGAGGCCTGCCATCATCATCTTGGTGGTGATGCTTCTTTCCTTTAGCCTTACCTGTTTCAAGAGCCAACTGACTACAAGCCGGAAAGAACCTTGTGCCTTCTTCCTTACCTCTATTGAATAGCAAGGCAAAGTCATTAGCATCACATAATATATTTGGAACCGAATTGGCAAATTGGAAAGAATTTGATTCAGAATTCTCAATACTGTCAAAGCAACGTAAAGATCCGTTTGAACAATCCGACGCAGTCAATGACTGGAAAGAAAAGTCAGGAGGAACACTGGCCAGATACTTTTTTGATCCTCCAGGGTCAACAATACACTGTGGAACAGCGTCATAGACTCATAGCATATACTAATGGTGCTCTCACTTGTCCTATGATCACTGGAGGCCCCAGAAATATTGTTGACAAAAACAGGTTGTTGATAAGGCGGTGATGGGTTCATATGTAGGGCTTCATAAAAGGATTTCTCAGCAGCTCGAAGCGCAATGGGATCATAGGATATGCTCTGATCATTATCATCATCCTCAAGCAGTATTTGGTTAAGGTACTCGATCACAGGATCAGATTCTGGCGTAGAAGGGGCATTCTCTGCATTATCCAGTGGTTGTTTTAATGTGGTAAAAATGATCTCGTTCCCCAGCTCGAATCTAGGCAGCGTGCTCGACCGATGATCCATGATCCTTAAAACCTATACCTAATTACATGCATATGAAAGACGAGAACAAAATAACTGCATATCACATAACACAAAAACTTTGTAAAAAAAAAAAGAGATTACTAACCTGCAGATACTCAAACTTTGTAAAAAGAAGAGATTACTAACGTGCACAAAAACTTTGTAAAAAGAAGAGATTACTAACCTGAGAACAAAATAACTGCATATCACATAACACAAAAACTTTTTTTATTTTGGACAAAGTGCTGTGTTAAAAATTCACTTGAACTTTTAATTTTCGGAATTTTTGTATAAAGTTTTTCCGAAAAATTGCGCCTCTTCTGGTTTCGCGCGACTAGACGCAAATGTTAAGAAAAGAGACGCGACCACATCTCTTCTCCTTCTCAGCTTCTATAAGAAATCCGTCATAACCATGTTCGAAAACAGGGTGAGTTTGGAAAAATCCATCGTAACACATATTTGTTCTTGATCAACAAAGTTTGAGTTTTATCCGATTGATTTTGGAGCGAACACCCAAACAGTCAATCTGAAAGTGCTATCAATCTGAAAGTGTTAGCACGACTCTCAAACAAATCCGAGTTATCTTCTATTTCCCCAACACGTTTCACACTACATAAGAAAATTACTAACCTGCAGATAAGTTGAACTGATCAGACGGAAAAACTTATAAACTTCAAATTAAAATTGATAAAAATACAATGAAAACAAAAAATTTGAGCAAAATATTCTAAATCAGTGAAGTGAAAAGAATAAATAAAATAGCTTTATTGGGCAGATAGTATTGACTTGTGAGATACCATGAAAACAAAGGCAACTACCTCATCTGCATCTAATACTATTCAGGAGCCAAAGTTCAATGATAACTTTATTGAAAGTCCAAATGCCTTTTGACTCAAATGCAAGATGAGATCAGATCTGAAGAACCAAAGTTCAATGAACACAATGTGCAATTTTTAGGGATAAAAAATCTCACTTTGAAGCATATTAATCGGTATAGTTCCTCTTTTTGTCTTACTTTTTGCCCCCTTTTGCGCTGTGAGACGCCTTCCCGCTTCCGAGCACCGGCGACGGAGTTCTCCGGTCTTATCCCCATGAAAGGGTTTGCAGCTGATCTAGGAAATGACTATCGGGGAGATAGCTTTGGATATGATCAATAGACTCAAAGAGTCAAAATTTATGAGCAAAGTAGAAAACGTAGAATAGAACATGGAGTTAAGTTGGTAGATTTTATAATTACATACTATAATTGGTCATTTATAATAGAGCCTTTTTATATTTAGCCTTCTATTATCAAATACGGTATTACCTTCGTAATCCTTTTTTATGGTACTTTTCCACTAAATAGTCTTTTTTTATACTTTCTGTCATGTTGATTTTAATTTGAAAACTAAAAGTATAATTTGACACCAACTGTAAGTCTAGTGGCGTATTCTGATATCGACTAGACATACAAGACAACAGTAATAACTATGCATGTGGACTAGGATTTTGATTAGAAACAACATCTTTAGACTATTGTCGTAGTAAACAGCAACTACGATTCAACGATGCATTAAGAGTACCTTCTGCATTTGATGTATCTATATATATATATATATATATATATATATATATATATATATATATATATATATCTTTATGTCTTCCATTTTGATACTTTAGACAATCATATTTGTATTGATGAATTAATTTTGTTATGCTTAAACTTTTTTTATTTATTTAAGATTTGTTGAATCTTATTACAATATATAAAATGTGTTCATGCATATGTAGTAAATTTGTACTCCATATTTAATTAATGGAGTAAAATGCTTCACAAGCCTTTGAAAATATTATTTTTATCGAATCTGATGTTTTTTTCAATTATTTTGATATACTACTATGATAAAAATATTGAAATGCCCCGAAAATTAGTGTATTAGTGATTAATTAATACTTCCATATGATAAAAGTATTGAAATGTCCCAAAAAAATCACTTGCAAATATTTCTCCATTTGAAAAAAATTATGGTCATCCGTCTGATTATTCTAATCTCCATGTCTTTGGTTGTCAGGTGCCACACCCACAGCCTATCCCCATCTCCACCACAAGATTGACCATAAACTCCAACATCATTCCAAACCGTGTATCTTTCTTGGATATGAACCTCTCACCAAAGCCTATCGTGTCTTGATCCCATAACCCACAACGCTTGTGTCACTCATCATGTTCGCTATCTCGAATACTCTTTCTCTTACAAAGTGCCAAGGAATTCCCTAATAGCATCATCACCTTCCTCGTCTTATTTTGGCATTCTTCCTCTTTTTGCACACATAACAACCGTATCGTCGAGGTCTACTCACACAAAACGTCACTGCGCTCGTAATTGATCCAATGGGTCTTTGGAGGTTGGACTCATTGTGACCATATGGTTGTACTCAACCTTTTGGGTCCAACTCATTGATCATTTTTAAAATTTATATATAGGCATTATGCACAAGTGCACAACACACACTCACACAGTGTATCTAGCACACCACACAAGTAAAAGAGTGCCAAACCAGAGAGTATGAAAATAGAGGGAGTTAAGGAGTAGTTCAGTTCGTTTTTTTTCTCACAACCAAAAGAGTGCAAAAGGAGAAGTTTAAATGCTTGCTGATTAGACATCTAAGAGACAGGAGCTTTTTCTCATGGAGCTGTCTTTTTCATTAGAGATTACAAACATAGTTTCTTTTCCCTTTTAATTTCTTTGAACCAAACATAGTTTAAAAGCAAATGAAAAGAAAGTATTTTTTGAAGCAGAGTCTTTTTGTGTGTGTGTGTGTAAATAGAGTTCTATACCAGTACATCTTTGCATCAATTCAACAAAAAATGGTGCTATACCTTGTGGTAGTGAGGGGTTCCTTCTCATGTATACAAGATGGAGAAAACTTGAAAGAGAACTATATAATGCAGAAAAGTAGTAAGTCACTCTTTCTGACCTGACTAATGTGGGGTTATACTCTTAAGAGTGTACTTGTTTATGATGTTTTTTCTTTCTTTCTTACTGCCCAACCAAATAGACCATTGTTGTTTCTATTGAAATTTCCCTAATGCTGTGTTTCAACTGCAGACGCTTCAATATTACCCAGATGCTTACGACTCCTGCAAGTATGTTATCTCACATAGTCACACCACCTTAGTGTGTTTTTCTACATCGGATATATACCGAGGTTCCTTTCCCTTGTAAGGGCATTATGATATTCAAGGCTGTTTTAGGTGTCCTTAGCCAGAATACAAAAGGGCTCTTATAGTGATTAAAATATTAATAGTACTTTAGATCAAGCAATGTGACCCCTTTGCAGCACACTACACTCGAACCAACACTACAAGTTCTTGAAGCCCCGAGACATTTTGAATCGAGGGAAGTATAGGGGTAGGGTTTTTACCTTTTGTAAATTTGAAGAATGGTCCAAACATGGTAAAATCTATTGTGGATAGCACATGCCAATCATAGTAATTTCTATAGACCAAATAGAAGTAGTAAATTTGTTGTTTTAATTTTTGAACAGCGTAGGAAAGAACGTACCAAGTATGTCAATACATCCAAATGCTAAATTTCATATAACCAAATAAAAATAGGGAAGACGAATTTATTGTTGGAACAAGCTACAATAGAAATTGCCTCTGAAAAGGATAAAGACATCTAAATCAGACTTACAACAAAATTCTAAAGCTAGAATTGAATGAAGAACAATATTTCTTTATTTAAAAATGCAGCACATAGTGATGGAAATAGCAGCAGTAAACATTTCAAGAATACAAACAATTGTTTTTGTAAAACTCAAAAGAAGCATAGCTTAAAAGTGTGTAAACATACCAAGGAAGTTGAGCAGGAACTTGAAGAGATCAACAAAGAACACGAACTGTATTTAGACGCCTGTATCAAGCATTAAGAACTAAAATCAAAAAGTCAAGCATTAAAAAAATTGTTCTAAGTTTCTAATCGTATACGAACCATCAAAAACTAAATTCAAAACACCAACCAACAATCCAAAACAAAGACATGAGGTAGGATACAAATACTAATCAGATGCAAATAGAGAACATGCTTTTACTATAAAAAATAGGAAAGAAAACGAAATTTTCATAAATACAGAGTGTAATTGAAACCAAAAGAATTAAAGTGTTCGAAATTCAGTTTTTTTGCTAAACCTAAATTCATATTCTAAATTGAAGTAAATGTTTTACAAACTGACTCAATTTAGAAACTGACGGAATTGTGTAACTCTCAAATTGTGAAACTGATTGAATTTTAACCCGAAAAATTTCAAATAGCTAATTAGTATGACTGATTTTGAAAAGTAAAGAAGACTATAATTGATGAATTGAATGGTATGAAGAGGTACGAAAAAAAGTGGAAAAAAAAATGCAAACCCAAGAGGAAAGATGTAGCTGAAGACAAAAGTTGAAGGGCGACGAAGATATAAGAAGTGGGTTTTGGATCGTGGGGCGGTGAGCAGCGAAGAAGAAGAGTGCCGGTGGGCAGCGAAATAGCGGTGGGCAAGTAGGAAGAGAGGAGAATAGTGGAGGCGAGAAGACGGAGAACAGTAAAAGCTGTTAAATTGGACAGAAAAAAGTCGACTAAACAGGGTCTTAACCCTATTAGCCCCTTATATTACTAGGGGAGATGGCTGAAGAAAGAGATCTACCTTGAAAAGAACTGGTGCTGCAATCTTACAGTGCTATATATCAATCAATCATAGCTTGTTAGTTTGGTGCACAGGTACCCAGCAAGCATTAGCACAGAGAACCCGACATTTCCACCCCTGCAGTATCCAAAGACCATCTTCATCAAGCAGGAACTCTTTGTGATATCCTGCCTTCACCTTGCCTCTCAACTCCTTCACAAGTTCTGGGTTTATGGGGAGAGGCTTGAACCCAGCCCTCATAATGCGTGACTCGCACTCCTTCAATGTTTCGGGCCTCTCCACTCTCTCCGCGCCCTCACATGCAACAACATTTATTATTTCAGGCACAATATGCTGTTGTTCGAATTTCACTATATCACTGTGGTTTTTTATAGTTTCATCAAACAAGTCAAAGAGGTCAGAATAGAAGCAGAGAGCATCTCGGAACTGGCTTACAAAGAAGTGAGAGCTGTGCGATCCTAACAGCGTAGCGTGCACGTATAAATGAGGGCTTGCTACCCGGATTAGGTTCAGAACAGCATCCTTGGGGCTGTGTGAAACTAAAGCTCTCTCATCCAATATGTGTCGGAATCGGAACAAGCAGTTAACAACAACCACCTCACCACTCTTAATCTTCAAGTTATCAACCTTAACTGTCTCCCATTCATTGCTCGTAATGGCATTGTACTCAAATGGAACGCCGTAACGCTTGCAGTATTCAGCCAAGCGACAACCAGTCTCTTCTACCATTTGTGCCGGACGAAAACCAGGTTGGGGAAGCTCAATTCCAGTTATTCGAAGTTTGGGGGGACCACCGGGTCTTTGTGAGAGATCCCGGATGAGAGTGGGCCACTGGATACCGTAATTAATGCCAAAATCAATTACATGCAGTGATGTGCCCTTTAACGCTACATCGTAGATCATTTTATTCGCAAAGAAAATCGATATCCTCATGGTAGGCCAAGATGTAAGGTGGCTTTTTAACAACTCACTAACAAACTCTTTATTTCGCGTTACGGCCACATATAGTTGTGCGCCAGTTCCATTGAGCCGTGCCTCGAGAGCATTTGCAAATGCATGAGCCATCCTTTGGATTGCATTGCCAGTAGGGGACGAGTTCTGCATGATCACCTTCAATAGATCTTTTGTGGTCCTATGATCAACAGCAGCAATAGATTCTGCACAGCTGATTAAAAGAGATCGTAGATCTACAACTTCACGACTGTCTCCTCGTTTCTTTGAATGTCTTCTCCCATTAGCTCGCCCCTTCCGTTGGGTACCCTTTCGAACACCAGATGGAGAATCCATATTGTCATCACACAGCAAAACCTTATCAAACACCTCTGATAACTCAACTGCATCCACACACACTGCCGAATGCTTACTGCTCCTTTCTTCCTCTGGCCTGCCATCATCATCATCATCATCTTGGTGGTGATGCTTCTTTCCTTTAGCCTTGCCTGTATCAAGAACCAACTGACTACGAGTCGGAAAGAACCTTGTGCCTTCCTCCTTGCCTCTATTGAATTGCAAGGCAAAGTAATTAACATCACTTAATGTATTTGGAACCGAATTGGCAGATAGGAAAGAATTCGATTCAGATTTCTCAATACTGTCAAAGCAACATAAAGACCCGTTTGAACAATCCGACACAGTCAAGGACTGGAAAGAGAACCCAGGAGGAATACAGGCCGGAGATAGTTTTGATCCTCCGGGGTCAACATTACACTGGGGAATGGTGTCATAGCTCCCACTAATGGTGCTTTCACTTGTCCTATAATCACTGGAGCGCTCAGAACTATTGTTGAAAAAAACAGGTTCTTGATTAGCGGGTGATGGGTTCTGATGTAGGGCTTCATAAAAGGATTTCTCAGCAGCTCGAAGTGCAATGGGATCATAGGATATGCTCTGATCATTCTCATCATCCTCAAGCAGTATTTGGTTAAGGTACTCGATCACAGAATCAGATTCTAGCTTAGGAGCATGAGTACCGATCCCAGTTGAAGGGGCATTCGTGACATCGAGAGGTGAAGATTCATCCTTGGAGCTCTCTGCATTACCCAGTGGTTGTTTTAATGTGGTAAAAATGGTCTCGTTCCCCGGCTCAAATCCAGGCAGCGTGCTCGAACGATGATCCATGATCCTTTAAACCTATACCTAATTACAAGGAAATAATATGAACAAATTAACTGCACATAACACAAAAACTTTGTAAAAAGAAGAGATCACTAACCTGCAGATACCTCGAACTGATCAGACCTAAGAACTTATAAACATCAAATTACAAAAGACAAGAAAAAACAATAAAGACAAATATTTGGGAAAAAAACTATTTTCAAGTCCAATACCAGCACAAGAATTCAGAAACTTGTGAAAGGGGAATATTAAAGTCTTACTTTGAAGCATATTAATCGGTATAGTTCCTCTTTTTGTCTTACTTTTCCCCACCTTTTTCGGGGCGAGACCCCTTCCCCCTTCCGAGCTCCGGCGACGGAGAACTCCGGTTCTACCCCCATGGAAGGATTGGCAGCTGATTGGACAAATAGTTTTGGATATGATCAATAAACTCAAAAACTCATAAATTATGAGCGTAGATTAAAGAGTATGTAAATTTCTTAAAATTAAGTTTATTTTAAAATATAATTTTGGTGTATAAAATTTTTACAAAATATAATTATTTAAAAATATATTTAATTTATGGACAACGTGTGTACTAATTTGATAAAAAAATCAAACTGTAATGATTATTTTGGGACGAAAAAATATTTTTTTCACTTGGGTAACTTCCCATGAATCTTGAGAGTAGGCTTCATATTACTCAAGCAAGAATTTAAATAGGTTTATAATTTATGAAAATATTGTAATAAAGTTATTAATGTTCAAAAAATATTTCTTTAAATGGACTAAGTTACTTTGTAGTTAAAAAATGATCTATTTAGTTCTGAATTTGATGATTTTTCAAATGTTTTGATACTCCTTCTACCTCCATAGATCTTTCACTTACGCCTAACGAAACTTGATTAATTTTATTTTTAATTTAATTTATTTGACTGTAGGTATAAAATTTAAAAATAAAATTTATATAGTAAAAGAATTACATGAAAAATTTAACAAAATAGAAGGTGACAAAATTATATAATTTTATGAAATTAATAGTAAAAATAAGCAAACAAATTGATATATATTTGATTATGTGAATAATGTATGGGAAGACTAGTCTATAATAAAAATAGAGAAATTTACCTAAATAGGACTAAAACATAATGACTTTCCCAATATAAGACCATATGTTTTTATTTCCCAATGTAGGACCTTTGGTCATTATGAAGTAGTCATTATTCAAGTAAATGTCCATCATTATTGGACATTATTCCTCTCACTAGGTCATTATTAAGTCCTATTTAAGGAATAACAAAGTTTAAGTTCTACATTAGGAAAGTCATTATGTTTTAGTCTTATTTAGTACAAATTTCACATAAAAATATATGATAAAAGAATTGTAATGCCTCAAAAACTAGTCTATTGCGATCAATTAATTTTAAATAATTAATAAGTGAGTGAGACAAATCGTGTTATTTTATTTTTTATTATGACATATAAGTTTTGGGAAAATATTGATTTTTCCAGATAATGGATGCTAAATCTACCAAAATTTATGTGGAGTAGGTGTTAAATGAAAGTATAAATTTAGATCGGGATAAGATATAGAGACAATTTTTGTAGTGCCCTTAAAATAATAAAAGTGACTCTATTGAAATAGATGTATATTCATTGTGGACGAATATGCTAGAGCCAGAGCCTACATTTTATGGTCTCGTCTAGGGGTGTTCAATCGGATCGATCCGATCCGATCCGAAAATTCGGATATCCGAAAATTTCGGATCATGTAAAACTCATTCCATATCCGATCCGAAAATATTCGGATATCCGAAGATATCCGATTTTTCGGATCGGATCACTGGATTATCCAAAAAGTTGAGTTTTTAGCCAAAATTTACAAAAAAAAAAAGGTAAAATAGCAAGATCAACCCAAAATATCAAATTCAATATAGATTTACTAAAAGAAAAATTTCACCACTAAGTAATGGCCTAATAAAAAAATAATATCAAATTTAATTTGGGAGTAACTTTGGTAATTTTGCCTAAACAAACAAAAAAACATTATTAAAACTAAAGATTCTAAAATGCTAATGCAAAAAGTCCAAAATGGTTGAGTTCCAAAATCAACATAAACTTACATTTAAACATATAGTCATAATATATATCCATAAAAAACCAAAAATATAAAGCAAAAAAAAAAATCGGATATCCGGTTATCCGAAAAATTCCAGAAATTGAATCCATATCCGATCCGATATTTTTCGGGTATCCGATCCGAAATATCCGAAAGCTAAAATATCGGATCGGATATCCATTTTTCGGATCGGATCGGCCCGGATCGTGGACGGATATTTCGGATCGGATATTTTTGAACACCCCTAGTCTCGTCTCCTTGCCCCGCAGGTTTGGCCTCCCTCGTCAGCCCATCGTGGGCCTAGTCATTAGTGGCATTGCTCAAATGTGCATAGATTTTTTTTGAATACTAATAATTTTATTACAATATATCATTTATTTATACATTCTTAACCTATTAAAGCTCGTAAATTTTTACCTGAATTGAGAATTAAACACGTGAACTCTTATTTGAGAGAGTCATGCCGGTGTAATTGGACTACAAGGTCTTTGGTTCAAGTGTGCATAGGTAGTTGTTCGGTAGTGAGTGTTTGGCTACACCTAAACACCATATCTGTTTGGGTCTGGCCTATTATTGATCTATGTCTATTTATACCCTCCACCCCCTTAGACCAGTGGTAATACTGGTAGCGCCAGGCGTTAGGAGAGTTTTGACGCCTGGGGGGCGTGAAACACCGCCCCCCTCCCAAAGTACATTTTAAAAAATGGTGGAAAAATCAAAAGTTTTTACCACAAAATAAAGAGTACCCAGTAGTAATTTTCTAGGAACAAGAAGATGAAAAAATAACGAGCAAGTGGATATGACTGGGGATGTACGGAACGTCCCTTCGGAGTGAGTTTTCGGATATTTTAAGGTGTCCCGGAGTATATGTTAGAAAATGATGGGACATGGAAGTTCTTACCCCAAAATTGAAAGTACCCACCAACATTTTTTTAAAAAAATAAACTAACAACCTAATGAATAGTTATGCAAAGAATCAACTTGGACGGAAGGAGTCATTGTAAATTTGTAGAGATGATGTTGGCTAAAACATAGAGATTGGCAGATGAGTACTAGTTAGTGGCAAGGCTAACTAACGTCACCATATCTGTTGAAGATGGATTTATCAAAAACTGTGAAGCCTGAAGAGAGTTAATAAACAAAGATGAAGATGGAGAAAATTATGACAAGGCTTTGTTAACTGCATAGTTCCATTTTTTTATTATGAAAGTTCCATCCTGGAATAGAACAACTACAAACTAAAGATCAATCTATCTATCTATCATAGCTTGTTAGTTTGGTACCCAGCAAGCACTACCGCAAAGAATCCGACCCTTCCACCCATGCAGTATCCAAGGACCATCTTCATCAAGCAGGAACTCTCTGTGATATCCTGCCTTCACCTTGCCCCTCAACTCCTTCACCAGTTCTGGGTTTACAGGGAGAGGCTTAAACCCAGCCCTCATATTGCGCGATTCCCACTGCTTGTATGTTTCAGGCCTCTCCACTCTTTCTGCGCCCTCACACGCAATGACATTCACTATTTCAGGCCCAACAACTTTTTGTTCGAAGCTCACTGCGTCACTGTGGTTTATGGTCGCATCGAACAAGTCAAAGAGATCAGAGTAGAAGCAGAGAGCCTCTCGGAACCGGCTTACAAAGAAATGAGAGTTGTGCGATGCTAACAGCGTAGCTTGCACGTATAAATGAGGATTTGCTTCCCGGATTAGGTTCAGAACTGCATCCTTTGGGCTGTGAGAAACCAAAGCCCTCTCATCCAATAGGTGCCGGTATCGAAACAGAGAGTTAACAACCACCACCTCACCACTCATAATCTTCAAGTTATCAATCTTAATTGTCTCCCAGTCATTGCTTGTAATGGCATTGTACTCGAATGGCACACCATAACGCTTGCAGTATTCAGCCAAGCGACAACCAGTCTCTTCTACCATTTGTGCCGGACGAAAACCGGGTTGGGGAAGCTCAATTCCAGTTATTCGAAGTTTGGGTGGACCACCGGGTCTTTGTGAAAGATCCCGGATGAGAGTGGGCCACTGGATACCATAATTAATGCCAAAATCAATGACATGCAGTGATGTGCCCTTTGAGGATACCTCATAGATCCTTCTATTCGCAAAGAAAATCGAAACCCTCATGACAGGCCAAGATGTAAGTTGGGTTTTTAGCAACTCACAAACTAACTCTTTATTGGGTGTCAAGGCTGCAGTTAGTTGTGCGCCAGTTCCATCAAGCCGTGCCTCAAGAGCATTTGCAAATGCATGAGCCATCCTTTGGACTGCATAGCCAGTAGGTGACGACTTCTGCCTGATCTCCTTCAATAGCTCTTTTGTGGTCCTATGGTCAACAGCAGCAATAGATTGTGCACAGCTGGTTAAAAGGGATGGTAGATCCACAAATTCAGACCTGTTTCCTCTTCTCTTCGAATGTCTTCTCCCATTACCAAGCCCCTTCCATTTGGTACCCTTTCCATCCTCAGATTGAGATTCCATATTGTCACTGCACAGCAAAACCTTATCAAACACCTCTGATAACGCAACTGCATCCTCACACACTGCCGAATGCTTACTGCTCCTTTCTTCCTCAGGCCCGCCATCATCGTCTTCGTGGTGATGCTTCTTTCCTTTAGCCTTACCTGTCTCAAGAACCAATTGAGGAAAGAATCTAGTGACTTCCTCCTTACCTCTATTGAAATGCAAGGCAAAGTCTTTAGCATCCATTAATATACTTGGAACCGAATTAGCATATAGCAAAGAATTCGATTCAGATCTCTCAATACTGTCAAAGCAACGTAAAGATCCGTTTGAACAATCCGACGCAGTCAATGACTGGAAAGAGAAGTCAGGAGGAACACTAGCCAGATATTGTTTTGATCCTCCAGGGTCAACATTACACTGGGGAACAGTGTTTTTACTCATACTAATGGTGCTTCCACTTTCCCATTGATTAGGGGGTGATGGGTTCTGATGTAGGGCTTCATAAAAGGATTTCTCAGCAGCTTGAAGCGCAATGGGATCATAGGATACGCTCTGATCATTCTCATCATCCTCAAGCAGTATTTGGTTAAGGTACTTGATCACGGGATCAGATTCTGGCTTAGGAGCATAAGTACCAATGCTCCTAGTTGAAGGGGCATCCGTGACATTGAGAGGTAAAGACTCATCCTTGGAGCTCTCTGCATTACCCAGTGGTTGTTTTAATGTGGTAAAAATGATATCGTTCCCCAGACCGAATCTAGGCAGCATGCTCATTCGATGATCCATGATCCTTCAAACCTAGACCTAATTACATACATATGGAAGACTAGTAAAATGCCCGGCAGCGAATTAATATGAACAAAATAACTGCATATCACACAACATAAAAAAACAACTTGGTAAAAAAAAGAGATTACTAACCTGCAGATACGGCGAACCTATGAGATGGGAAAACTTACAAACTTCAAATTACAAATGGTAAGAAAACACAACAACAAAAAAAAGTTTGAGCATGAAAAACTAAACCAAATAGCTGAAAAGGAAAGAAAAATACAGAATGCACAATAGAGTTCAATGCCACAAGAATTCAGCAACTGGTGAGAGCAGAATGCACAATTATATATCATTTGAGAAATTAAGACATTAAGAAACAAAAGTCTATTAGTTCAGAAAGCAGTCCAGAGAGCTTTATAGAAAGTCCAAATACCTTTTTGACTCAAATATAAAAATCAGATCTGAGGTAACGAAGTTCCATGAATATAACGGGCGAATTTTAGGGATAAAGTTCTTTGCTTTAATGAATATGAATGGGTACAGTTCCTCGTTTTTTCTCTGATTTCCCCCCTTTTCCGCTGTGAGAAACCTTCACAATTCCGAGCACCGGCGACGGAGTACTCCGGTTCCACCCCCATCGAAGGATTTGCAGCTGATCTAGGAAAAGACAATCGGTCGGGCGGGTAGCTTTGAAGAAGATCAATAAATACAGAACAAATAAAAAATTAGGAGCCAATGAGAAAAAATGGAGTTGCATACTTGCATGACTTCAAAAAGTTGCTTTTCTTTTCTTTGATCAGCTGCAAAAACCATAATTATTGTTTTTTTCTGGTATTACTCCCTCCGTCCCCCATTTGATTACAAATTGCGGGCTACGGAGTATAATTTCTTACTTTTTGAAACCATTTTATTTACAAATTGGTATATCAATAAAATATAAAAATTACATATTAAAAAACTACATCAAAAGTTCTACAAAAAAGAGGTGATAAGAATATTTTATTTTATCAAATACTTAATGAAATCGTGAAAACAATCAAAAGTTATCGAGAGGAGAGAGAAAAAAATTGTAATCTATTTAGGATCGGAGGGAGTAAAACAATTCAAAAAACAAAGCATATTGAGGGAAAGAGTCATTTTTGTGCTATTTACGCATGAACTTTTTAAATATTATGCGGATCCATCTTGAACTTTAAAAATTGTGCTAATACCTCCTAAGTTTAAAATTTTTGCACCAATGATCCCTCTGTGCGAGATTTTCAAGTGCGTTAATTAGACGTCCACCAATATACATGTTGGAACTTGAGAAAGATGTCATAGATTGATGAAGAGGTTGATCGATTGATGACGATCTTTATCAACTGATGTCTGACCTTTGAATTAGGTTACCGACGACTAAGTCGAGAATAATTATTTATGGTTAAAAGAAGTTAAAACTATAAAAGATATTGTTTGGAAAGGGCATATTGCAGAACTACATATAATATATGACCTTAGATTAATTCATACTGGCATAATATAAGCGTGTCATTAATACGCTCCCAAATCTAACAGAGAGAGGTCATTGGTGCAATATTTTTAAAAATTCAGAGGACATTGGTGCAATTTTTTAAGTTCAGGAGGAACTCATATAATTTTTGAAAAATTCAAGGATATATGATTCAAAAAACTCTTAACAAAAACAATAAAAACATTTGTTGAATAAAAATCATTTTATATTTTTTTATTTTAGTTCATATACATGGTATGTAGGACTTCATGCGTCGCAAATAAATTGTTCTAATTTTCTTTTTAGTTCTTCCCAAATTAATTATTCTATTTTCTTAGTTACCTAATCAACTAAAGAGTATTTGATCCATATTTCTTTTGGCAAATTTTTATTTGGTCATTAGATTCATACTTATTTTGTGGACCTTAGTACAAAAATATCATGTAAGAATTGAGTTGAGTAAAATGCATTGTTTACCCCGTACTTTTTAGAAATTGCATGTTTTACCCCTGAACTATAAAAATTGCACCGTTTACCCTCGAATTCCTTGAAAATTGCACAATTTACCCCTGCATACTAAAAATGCACCAAATACCCTTGAACAAATTAAACCGTTGCATCGTTGGTCATAAACTATTAGATAGGGAGTGTGTTGCTTCCACGCACAACAATTGCGAATATGATTCATGTGACCCTTGTGATTTTTCCAAAGTACCTTTCCCCAAAATTGTTGTCTTTATTTAAGTGTTTAGGAGTAAACAGTAAAATTTTTGTAGAGCTTAGGGATATTTGGTGCAATTTTTATTGTTCAGGGGTAAAGCGTGCAATTACTAAAGAATTCAGGGGTATTTGGTGCACTTTTTAATGTTCGGGGGTAAATCGTGCAATTTTCAAAGAATTCAAAGGTAAACGGTGCAATTTTCTCGAATTGAGTTTTATGTGGACTTCAGTAGAACTTAATTTTTCTCTTTTATAAAAATAGATTTCAATCACTCACATTTTAATTTTGTAACACTTTTCTTAAATTTTGTGAAATCAAGCTAGAATAAGTAATGGGGATATAGAAATATATATTTTTATACTAAAACTAAAAATGGATAGATATAATAAGGGATATGGTGTATGGTTGTAGAGACGAGCAAAGGACTAGCATCGAAGA
Source organism: Cuscuta campestris (assembly GCA_900332095.2). Classification (NCBI taxonomy): domain Eukaryota; kingdom Viridiplantae; phylum Streptophyta; class Magnoliopsida; order Solanales; family Convolvulaceae; genus Cuscuta; species Cuscuta campestris. The sequence continues at coordinate 1,144,525 of OOIL02006568.1, forward strand.
AATGGGTTGTGATATATTAAGACTGAATCGGAAAAGATTGGATCAAAGTGTCCCTTGAAAACGGGATGGTTCAAGACCGTAGTCTCATATGGTCGTTAGATTTTGGTGAAAGATTAAATTGGTCTCGTCGCAACTTGCAAGTATTTTTTTCAAAAAACCCATGACCGAACTAGGATTACAGTTATGACATATTTGAAATATAATTTACATATGAAATTTAATTTTTATACATATGCATTTGTTCTATCAATTTAGAGTTGTTATTTATTTATTTAATTGTTTTATTTTACTTGTTTTTTAATTTTATTTATAATAAGAATTATAATTATAATAATTTTAATCTATATTTTGAGTTTGTATTTTTATTTTTTGATTTTCTGATTTTTCTTATTATTTATTTTTCTTATTTATTATATTTTACTTATGATTATTAATTTGTACTCCGTATCATTTAAAATTCAATTGGGTATTGCTAAATCCATTCGAAAATGGCTATATCACAATTTTTTGTCTAAATTTGTTAAATCCACATCCATTAATATAACTTTGACATTTGTGTGCATTTTACAAATTTAATTACATTAACCATTTGGGGAAGAAATTTAGTAGCACGAAATTTAAATTTAATTACAAGATGAAAAAAATTAACAGAAGAACATACTTGGTCCGTCCCTGAGTGTTTGTCCACTTTTGACTTTTGGAACTGTTCATCTAAGCACTTTGACTCATCAAATTCTCTCAATGTGTAAGCCTAAAAATAGTCATGTGTGATCTTGTTTGATTCGTCTTAACATATAGATTATTAATATATAATTTTTATAATTTTTTAATATACAAATTACAAGATAAAATGGATTAAAGAAATGCACTGGAT
>OOIL02006568.1:1145460-1172505 GCA_900332095.2 Cuscuta campestris
GATAAAATGGATTAAAGAAATGCACTGGATAGTGTGCAAAAATGAAAGTGGACAAACACTCAGGGACGGAGGGAGTATATGGGAAAGAATGATAAATTTGATGCTAACATTTTAAATTTCATCCCCTTCGTTTTTTTAAAACCCAAACAGGCGTTAGTAGCTCTGTTCCCGCAAATTATATGGTACATCCAGCTGTACCTTCCTTTAGGTACAGTCTGGTATTTTTGTAAATTTTGCAAACTTTTTCTCTAATGCCCAGAATATATATGATAATTATTATATATGACAATAAGTATCAGCAGATTTGAGGAGTACCAGCACTTATGAGAATTATCATATTCTTATTCAAAACAAACATGAATAAACCTGTGTTTTAAATTCTCCATGCTCAGAGAGTATAAATGAGTAGGAACGAATCAAATAGAGAAAGAAGTTGATGATGGTACTAAACTTTTTAATTGTGAAAAAATTGAATAATATTTTATTTCAGAAAGAACATTTCCTCAATTGAGAATGAGTATTGATTTTTTAAGAATGAACACTACACTATTTATTATAATTATATTAGACAAATGTGTAAAAATGAGTACTTCTTTATTTTAAAATGAGTATAACCTTTTTCAGAATGAGATGAGTACTACGTATTTCGAAATGAATGTTTATATTTGTAAGAAAATTAGTATTACTTTGTATACCAACTCGTTCCCATCATCCCCTTCCTTCTAATTTAGACAGACCTTTTTAGTTGAGCGATCATCTCCAATGTCCGAGATCATCACCCAATCAACAGATCCATCCGCAGATAAAATGGAGATCGGAAAAAAAGAGCCATGCCCATCGTATCCATTAATCGCGTTGTGTTCAACCTTAGTTTGCTACTCCAGATCTGATTCTTTACTTGGGTCAAAAAGAGATTTAGACTTTCTGCAAAGTTCAATCGAGCCATTTTTTTCTTTCCTTCTCCTGCTTTTTGAATATATATTAGATGAGGAAGTAGTCTGTGTTCATAGTCTCATATACAAGGTGCGCTCTTAGACGTCTCCTGGTAAAGATTTCTACTTTTCATTCCAGTTTTCTTTTCTTCAATCATGGTGATTTGATGTTCATAAGCTTTTCTGTCTACCCAGTTTTTTTTTGGAAGTACAACCCACTGCAGTCTTTATCACACATATCATTGAATCTTTAATGCAGTGTGACAGAAATAACAACAATAGCAAGTTACCCATAATAAGCTCTGGTTGTTTGTCATGGATGGTTGCCTTTGTAGGGCTTTGTATTTGCTGGGTGATGTTCTTTTCTTCTCTTCCTTTCGTTATTCCATAGTTGTTTTACGTTACTATGCATCATCTTTTATAATTGAGTTGTTGTAACTTTTGTTTTTAATGTTTTCTTGAGCCAAGGGTCTTTCATAAACAGCCACTTGACCTTTTTAGGTAGGGGTAAGGTTTGCCTACACCCACCCTATCCAAATTAGTACCTTAGGTCATGTGTAAGCTGTTGGGTAATGAGTAAAATACGTGTGTTATGGGGATTGAAAGGGGGTCGTGATCAAAAGTGGGTGGGTAAATGTGTGAACATTTTGATTGATTGATTTTTTTTTTTTTAAAAAAAATAGAAGTGGGCGGCGACCCCGTGACCACCATCACTTGAAAAAGTGTCACGCCGGTGTTGTCACGGCATGACGACTGGGGATCAAGCCCGGGCCACACACCATAACACATAATGTTACTGGGTTGGTGTTGTTTGTTGTTGGCTGTTTTGTTTGTATTTTTGGACTTCATATGCTTGGTTTTTGCATTGTTTTTAATAATAATCTATGTCGTTTTAAAAAACAATAACACAAGTATATTTTTTAAAATCATTTTGTTGCTTACTAGTTACTACCCTTCCATGTGTATGCAGATATAGGATTCTTCTCATAGACGATTATGAATCATTGGGCGCGCAGGCTGCCTGACTCTGTAAGCCGACTCGAGCTAGGGAATGAGATCATTTTTACAACTTAAAACAATCACTCGATATACCAGACAGTCACAAGGATGACACTGTACCTATCTGTGCTATGGAGGGCAGGGCTGCTCCTTTAACTACAGAACAGCCTAACCTTGGCGCTCGTGTGCCAACATTGGACCCCCAAGCTGATGCTGCGATCAGGTACCTTACCCAGATACTAATGGAGGATAGCTTGGATGAGAATGATCAGAGCTTGTCCTATGATCCCGTTGCTCTTAGGGCTGCTGAGAATTCCTTTTACGAGGCCCTCCGTGGAAACCCTTCACCCCCTCATCAAGAACCTCTCTTTATTAACAACAATTCCGAAAGGTTGCACTGTGCAACAGACAGCAGTTTTGACCCTGACTGGTGGATTGTTGACCCTGAAGAACCAAAATCATTTCTGGCGGGTGATCCTCCCGAGTCCTCTTTCCGATCATCAAGTCAACCTAACACAGGTTCCACTAGAAGCAAGAAGCATAACCATCCAGATGATACTGGGTTAGAAGAAGAAAGGAGAAGCAAATATTCTGCAGCTTGTAAGGAGGAGGAGGAGGTTGAGTTGTCGGAGATGATTGATAAGCTGTTGATTTGTACTGACAATATCATAGTTTATGGGGCTCCATCTGTGGTTGGTGGCAAGGGAACACAACAGAACGGCCGAAGTGGCAGGAAGAGCCATTCCAATAGAAAACAAGATAACACTGAGGTCGTGGATCTGGAGACTCTTTTAATGAGCTGTGCGCGGTCTATTGCCACTTTCGATCACGAGTCTGCACAAGAAGAGTTGAAGATGATCAAGAAGCACTCATCGCCCACTGGGAATGCCAATCAAAGGATGGCTCATGCATTTGCGAATGCTCTTGAGGCACGGCTTAATGGAACAGGCCCAGAACTCTACGCGGCCTTGGCTCCAAATAACATGATACCTTCTGAGATGTTGAAATCCCATCTCACCTCATGGCCAATCGCAAGAATATCATATTTCCTCTCAAACAAAATGATCCACGAAGTAGTTTCGAAAGGTACATCTGTGCATGTCATAGATTTCGGTGTGTTTTTTGGCATCCAATGGCCCACTCTTATCCGGGATCTTTCACAAAGACCCGGAGGCCCTCCTAATCTTCGAATAACTGGAATCGAGTATCCTCAACCCGGGTTTCGCCCCGAACAGATGGTAGAGGAGACTGGTCGTCGCTTGGCAAAGTATTGCGAGCAATTTGGCGTTCCATTCGAGTACAATGCCATAACAACAAAGACTTGGGAGAAGATCAAAGTTGGTGATTTGAAGCTCGCGAAAGGCGAGCTTGTAGCCATTAACTGTCTCTTTCGACTGAAAACCCTAATGGACGAGACCGTTGGCGAGGACGACAACCCAAGGGATGCAGTCCTCAACTTGATTCGGGAAGTGAATCCCTGCGTTTTTGTGCCGACCGTGCTCAGCGGGTCCCACAGCTGTCCCATCTTTCTCTCTCGGTTCCGAGAGGCCTTTCTGTTCTACTCCACTACCTTTGACATGCTTGATGCCACAGTACCAGACGACGGTAGCAGGCTGAGCTTCGAGCGAGAATTCATGGGGCGCGAAATAATGAATGTCGTTGCTTGTGAGGACAGGGAGAGAGTAGAGAGGCCTGAAACATACAAGCAGTGGCAATCGCGGTTTGTGAGGGCCGGGTTCAGGGCAATGCCCATGAACCAGAAACTTGTGAAGAAGGTGAAGGACAAGTTGGAGGTAGGGTATCACAGAGACTTTGTGTTTGATGAAGATGGCCATTGGGTGTTGCAGGGATGGAAAGGCCGGACCATTTGTGGTACTTCTTGCTGGGTACCAACCTCTCATTATGGGTGAAGCCATTATTGTTGTATGCGTATGTTGTTTATCTCTTTGGTTGTGGTTTCATTGTGAGTTGCATATTTGGTGTTTCAGCTAATTTTTTTCTTTTGTATTTGTAACGATAAAATTGACAATTTGTCATAAACCAAGTGGAATCTCCGTAAATGATTTGAGTGGAAAAAATATTTTTGAAAAATATGATCAAAAGGTATTTTCACTAAGTTTCAAAATCATGGCCCTTTTATGGTGTATTTATTAACAAAACCACATTCTTCCTTAACATCAAAATAACTCTTTATAAAGTGGGAAGGAAGAAGCAAATATTGAAACTCCCAAAATCCGTGTAGAATAGAAACCCTAGATGTAGATGGATTTTGTTTTATTGATTGATTATTATGATTCGTTCCTCCTTTTCTTCACGGATTTTTAGCAGTAGTCAATGGAAATGGTTTTGTTTTATAGTCCATAGAAAACATTCCCACATTGGAGAATCAGGCATAAGGAAACCTCCATAAAACGATGAGAGATGAGGCAATAATCCCACTTCCATGATTTTATTAATTGGTTCGTACTTAGTATTTATATTTCCTCATTTTTAAAAGTTTAACAAGTTAGATGATTAAAAATGATGAGATATAAATACTGAGTATGAACAATTAATATTTTCATTTTTTAGTTCACCAACCGTTGGAATTAATCGTATCATTTGTTTGAAGTACAAAATAAAAAGTTTGACAAGTTAGATTATTAAAAATTATGGGAGATAGATATTCGATTCGAATAATTAATAAATTCTATTTTAGTTCAGCAACGGTTGAAATTGATCGTATCGTTTGTTTAAAGTATAAAACAAAGCAATATATAGTCTACAATCATTTTGTTTTTCTAAAAAATTTTCAATCATTATCTTCTTACTTTTTCTTTACTGGTCTTAAGATCCATGCTCATTTTATAGGTCTTGATACATAAAATAATTATATGTAGTAGGTCTTGTTAAAAGATAGAGACTCCAATCATTAGTTTATGGAAAATATGTGAGAAGATTCACATTTCACATGTGAACTTTAAGACAACAATAAAACTTTTTAAGCTCCGTAAACTCGTAAAATCAAGCTGGAATGATTAATTTGGGACGGAAAATATTTAATCATATTGTTTTTAAAATCATTTTTATGTAATTTATTTTAAATTTAAAGTCGATCGATGATAAAAGAAATTAATCAAATTTTAAATTTTGAATATTAGAAAAAATGGTATATATTTGCAAATTCAAATACTTTTTTTAAGCGAAAGCGTGAATAAAACACTTGCTATAAAATATGATAAAATATTATCAGCTTCTTTGGTATCTTTTTTGGCGTAAAGAACCATTCTAGCTCCCCATACTGCCATCCAAAGACCTCGGGTACTCTTTGGACTTGTCTTTACAATCTCTGCTCCCACTTCCTCGACTTCATTAGTATTCACTCTGATTTTCTAAAGGAGACGACGACTGTTCTCAGGCTCTTTCCCACACAAACTGCATAAAACATCAATGTTCAGGTATCTACTCATTCTTATTTTAGTCAGCAGGTTCCCCTCATAACCAACCAAAATATAAATTGAAATCAATCCACACTCATTCCTTCTATAAAGGTATATTTATGTACCATTTGAGCCATTAGTATCCATGTCTGATCTCATATTCCACTCCTATAGACATATCAGCAAAAGCCATGTATCGTCACGAAATATACCTAAAATTTAATGATGAATTTATGGTAAATCATAATTCCAAATTTCTTTGATTAGTTAAAGAAGCAAAGTCACTTGAAGAAGTTAAAAGTAAGCTCACCATTTTCCAAACACCAAAGTTTGGTTATTTGTTATGATTTCATTGTCTATATTAAAAAGTTGTGATTTCAAATTAATTTTCTATATTTGTATTCTGAAATTAGAAATATAAAAATTAAAATTTAATTCTAAATATATACGGAGTATATTATTTTTGTAGGGGAGGATTCCCATGACATTGAAATCCCATGTCACGGGATGACCCGAAGACGTTACGGTGCCCCATTCATAAAACTGTCTGTTTCTATCCTCCTGACCCCCCGGTTTTTATTTCAGTTTTTTTATTTCAGTTTTTTCAATTTAAAAAAAATATAAGCATTAAAAGGTCGTAAAAATACCAATTCGATAAAGCAATAACAATATGTAGAAATGGGTTCGATTTGATCTTTACATAAAATCAAAAACCGAACAGAAGGTTTAGTGTTTGATTCGGTTCAATATAATTTTACATAAAAAACAATGTGTCGAGTGGCCAACAAACATCTAAGAGTTTTCAAACACTCTCAAAAATATCGTATGTAAAAATCAATGAAAGAGAATTTGCATTTTTGGTATAATACTCTCATTTTTATTATAGCATCAAAGTTTTCTCATGTAAATATATAATTTACTCGTACTGATTGTTAATGTTAATATAATTACGTATTAGGATTAGTTATTGATGATGTTTATATTTCTAGGCTTTTTAAAGTTTATAATATGAATATTTAAAATGTTTAATAGTTGAGAAAAATAAATTTAATTGACTAATCAATTATTTACATTTATATTTTTATGATTTTTTTCCATATCACATATACTCATATAAATAAAGCAAAGTACCTAAGAAAGATCGGTTTATTCAGTTCAGTTTGGTTTTCGGTAGTGAAAATCAAAACAGAAACCAAACAATAACTACTGGGTTCATTTTTCTTACATTCCGTTTAAGTTTTTTTATTGTTCTATTTTTTTGTAGCTCGTTTCTATCCATTTCCGTTAGATTTGCCTTTTTCTGTTTTGGCAGCCCTAATCAGCGGCCAATCTAGGAGAAATTCCCTCACTTGGAACATTTGGAGATATAAAGTATTTCCTGAGCAAGACAATTGCATGTTATACATGCGATTCATATTTTTTTGTTCAAAATTTTCGCATGTAGTACATGCAAAAACGTCAACATCACCAGCACTCACTAGTCCTTACGTACAGATTTTTTTTAATTTTTTGGAAGTATTACATGCAAAAATATGACCATCACTTTTTTATTAAATAATTTCTCTCCCAAATGCATATATGGTTCCTTAAGGAATATATAAATAATATTGTTTATTTTTATATATATAATTTTTTGTTACATATCATTAAATATGTATTATTGAAATTTTTGAGTATCAACATCAATATTATTTTTAAGAAGCAAAGATGATTAAATATTATTTATAATGAACCCTGTTTTAAAAAAGTACACAACATAAAAAGCACATAGAAAAAAGTACAATTTAAGAAACACATACTAAAAAACTACACTTTAAAAATAATTTAAGCATTATTATTAATTTGCCCTACGATCCATCTCTCCCGGATAACGATTTTGCTAACGACGTCCTCGACGGGGAGTCTCTTCTAAGGGACGTACCGGTGGCAAGACTTTCCAACCACCAACATTCAAATTTTCTGGAAAAATGAACGGTTCAATCCAACCACTGTAACAACTTAAATATCTTGGAATAGAGTATTTTTCTGGAACAAGATCACCCAATGAGTCTGGAAACAAAAGACCACCCAAATACCCATAGATGACCTGAGTTGTGTATTGCTCCACCTCCCGATTTGTCCATCGAGCATTTGGTTGAACTTGGTGTTCAGGATTTCGAGGAAATAATACTTTAATCTTAAATTGGTCAGGACGATCCAGATGTGCATCAAGAAGTGTCCAGTTCAGAGCATGCAAAAAATCATGGTCTCTCTGCTCTATGGTGCATCTCAACCCAAGAAATGCAAATCCGTTAATGGGGAGACCCAATAGACACTCTACATCCTGTAAAGTCATACCCATTTCTCCAAAAGGGAAATGAAAAGCATTCATCTCCGATATCCATCGCTCAATGAGAGCGGTGATTAAATGTTATGGATAGTAGAGTAGGATAATTAGTATTAATATTATTGTTATTGTTATTATTATCATTATTATTGTAATGTAAATTTTATTAGGTGAGCGAAATTATAAGCTCCTTCGAGGTTTCTTTACGGTTCTTTCCCTCGTCGCTTTTATTGAACCGTCAGGTTAGCATTAGGGTTTCCTTCTTTCCTATATAAGGAGATGTAACCCCCTTTAGAATAATCAATCAATAAACAAATCAAAACCCTAATCCCTTTTTCTCTCTCGCTTCGCCGATTCTCTTCGTCTCAATTTTTCTTCTTCTTCTTCGTCCCATTTTCTCAAGAGCTTGAAGACGCTCTAAATCTTCCCTATCCGATATGTAGTTCGTATCATTAAACTATGGTCAAATCTAATAGGGTGCACACGGTGTACCCCATAAAATCCAGCCCTCCGTAATTAATTTTTTTATTCTTAATTTTTAGTGAATACAAACTTCATTAAAAAAACATCTTCATAATTTCAAAAAAAATATATTCATGTAAACACAATCTTAAAAAAATATATTCATTAAAAAATATAATTTCGAAAAAAATATTTTCATAAATTTTAAAAAAAAAATTAAAAATATTATGGAGCACACAATTGAGAATATATAAACACAATCTTAATAAATCAAATGAAAATGAAAACTAATAAAAACATAACATCTATAATCATTATTATTAATATTTAAAAGCTAAGTGAAATATAAGTAATAAAAAAAATACCTGAGAAATGTTGAATGTTATGAAGTAGTGTGAAAATAGATTAAATTTGAAGAGTTAGTGAAGTGGTGGGTGAAGGGGTGATTAAAATAAAAAAATATGGGTGATAATTAAGAAGATGAAGGGGTGGGTGAAGTTGGATGGTTGGAAAGAAGGTGGTTGAAATGGTGGTAGTGTCGGTGGGAGTGGTTGGTTAAAGTATACTCCGTATTTATTAGAAAGTGGAAAAAGTGAGGTTAAAGTGAACATTATTTTCGCATGTAGTACATGCAAAACAATTAAAAAATAAATCCGCATGTATTACACGTGATTTCTCTGCAAATTTTACTGAAGATTTTGTAAAATGTTTTTTTTTTAAATTCGTATGTACTATGTGCGAATTTGGGGAATTTAAGGTTCGAGTTTAGGAATTAAATTTTTTTTTTTCGAAACGACCCGCCAATCTACAGATCGTTCCGACATCTTGATCGATCATTTCCAGCTTTAACCGGCCGAATGTCCTTTGCGAGATCAGCTGCCATAGAGGGAGTACTGCTTTTCCGGAAGAGGCGAGGCGGGGCGGGGCTCTCACGCCATCAAAAAATGAGCTGTATACTACGTATTTTCTCTGCATTCGGGTCAAAAAGGAAATTTAGACCTTGAGAAATGACTTTTGAAAAATGAACTCTGCATAGTGATTGTTGAAAATGAATCCAGTTTCTGTATTTGATTCAAAGTTAAGGAAAAAAACAGTTTCTCTGTAAAATTTCTAACACAGATTCATTAGTTGCTGGATTCTAGTGGTATGTGCATTCAATTTTCTCTCTTTTCTGCTATTTAATGCTTTATAATACTTCACTGGTTTTTTCACCAGATATGCCCTGACAGTTTTTTTCTTCTTCTTTTGAAATAATCATTGTATGTTATGTTTATAAGTTTTCTGTATGATCAATTTCACCTATTTTAATGTTGAATAGTAATAGTTATAAGAACAACATCAGTAGGAATTAACAACAACCATAATAACCTTTTTGGTTCATAAGTACTCCCTCCGTTCGGAAATTTTCTTCCCGTGTTGACTTGGCACGCTTATTAAGGAATAGTAAAAAAAATGCAAAATTTTCAAAAATGCACAAACTATAAACTTTTAAATCTTCTTTTATTATTAAAAAAGTATTAAAAAAGTAGATTTGTGATAAAATAGAAGGGTATTATTGATATTTAGCCTTAAAAATCATACTAAAAAAGGAAATGGGAAGATTATTTCCGGACGGACCAAAAAGGAAAATGGGAAGAATATTTCCGGACGGAGGGAGTATCTTATATATGCCCAATCATTTGATATGTCCAGTACTCACATTGTGTATCATGAATGATCGCCTTCATAGGGACTTGTATTTTTTTTTTTTGGGTGTTTTTAGTTGCTCATCCTTTCCTTATTACATACAAGTAGTGGTTTAAACTTATACCTTTATTATTCATCTTCTTTTAGGTGTTGTATTTAACCAAGGGTGTTTGTAGGTAGGGTACGGTCTACGTACGCTGAGCCACCCCAAAGTGGGACCATTTTGGGTTGTTGTCGTCGTTGGTTATTTTGTTGTTTGTATTTATAATGTTCATATTTTTGTTTTTGGCGCTGTTATTAATTATTCATAAACTATGCCTAAACTTTAACCCCCCATCCTCCCCTCTTCCTTTTCAAGAATACAAATTTCATTCTCTGCTGTTTACTCGACTTTCATGTGAACGTAGGTATATGTTTCCTCTTGATGTCATGGATGCCCCATCAAATTCGGAATGTCCTAATCATGCTCCTACATTGGACTCCCTAGGTGATCACAACTCTGATGCTGCGATCAAGTTCCTTAATCAGATACTACTGGATGATAACTTGGATGAGAATGATCACATGTCCTATGATCCCATTGCTCTTAGGGCTACTGAGAATTCCTTTTATGAAGCCCTACATCAGAACCCTTTATCCCCTAATCAAGAGCCTCTACGTTTTAACAATAATTCTGAAAGGTTGCAATGCACATTTGGGAGCTCAGGCGGTTGTAACACAACTTTTGGCACTGACCAGTCGTTTGGCGACCTTGAAGAACCAAAATCATCTCTGGCAAGTGATCCTTCCAAATTATCTTTCGAATCATCAACTTTGACTAGCTTGGATAATTTTAGCACCGATTTCACTATAAGAAAGAAGCATACCCTTCCAGATACAAGTTTGTTAGAAGAAGAAAGGAGCAGCAAATATTCTGTAGTCTATGAGGAGGAGGAGGAGATTGAATTGTCCGAGATGTTTGATAAGGTTTTGATATGTGCTGATAATGTCATAACTGATCGGTTTCATCTGCAATTGGCGGCAAGGGAACACAACAGAGTGTACGACGTGGCAGGAAGAGTTGTTCAATGAAAAAAAAGAGATAATAGTGAGGTTGTAGATCTGTGCACGGTCTATTGCTGCATTTGATCATGGGTCTGCATTTGAAAAGTTGAAGATGATCAGGAAGCACTCATCACCTACTGGTGATGCCAGTCAGAGGATGGCTCATGCATTTGCAAATGCTCTTGAGGCACGGCTTAATGGAACAGGCGCGCAACTCTCTGAGGCCTTAGCTCCAAATAAGATGGCAGCTTCTGGGCTATTAAAATCCTTCCTGATATCATGGCCAATCTCAAGAATATCGTTACTCCTGGCTAACAAAATGATTCTTGAAGTAGCTTCAAGAGGTACATCACTGCATGTCATAGATTTTGGCATTTTTTATGGCATCCAATGGCCCACTCTTATCCGCGATCTTTCACAAAGACCCGCCGGCCCTCCTAAACTCCGAATAACTGGAATTGAATATCCCCTGTGCGGTTTTCGCCCAGAACAAATGGTAGTAGAGACTGGCCGTCGCTTGGCAAAGTATTGCGAACAATTTGGTGTTCCATTTGTGTACAATGCCATAACTACAAAGAGTTGGGAGAAAATTAAAATTGATGATTTGAAGCTTGTGAGGGGTGAAGTGGTTGCTGTTAACTGTGTGTTTCGACTGAAAAACCTAATGGATGAGAGACAGTTGGGGATGACAACCCCAGGGATGCAGTTCTGAAATTAATCCGGGAAACAACGCCACATGTTTTTGTGCCAAATGTGCTTAGTGGATCTCGCAGCTGTCCTTTGTTTCTGTCTTGGTTCCGAGAGGCTTATTTATCCTACTCTAATTATTTTGATATGTTTGATGCTACTTTACCACGCGGTTGTAGCAGGAGGTTGAGGTTTGAGCAAGAATTCCTGGGGCGCGAAATAATGAACACCATTGCATGTGAGGGAATGGAAAGATTAGAGAGGCCAGAAACATACAAGCAGTGGCATTTGCGCATTACGAAAGCTGGGTTCAAGCCAATGCCCATGAACCAGGATCTTGTGAAGAAGTTAAGAGGCAAGGTGAAGGCAGGGTACCACAAAGATTTTGTGTTTGATGAAGATGGCCATTGGGTACTGCAAGGATGGAAAGGTCGGACTCTTTGCGGTGTTTCTTGTTGGGTACCTCATCATAATACTTGGAACACATGGCTAATGCCCTGAAGAGGACCTGTTTTTATATTCCATAACAAACTTTTAAGGTATGCTGCTTCTGTGTTTCTGTTTTCTTAGAGATAGAGAGACCAGTTTCATATCAATATGTATGTGTTTGTCTAGCTGCAGCCATTCTCTACTAAATTTGCCTTGAGTCATTTAATTATGGGAATGCACATTATCTCTGTTTTTGTTGCTCTCTAATTTGAAAACTTGCTGATGGATGGTTCCAGATATTTTGCGGTCGATTTTCGTTTTCAAAAATCAAAGAATGTATCGGGGTCCCGGGATTTCAACGTTTGTAGTCGGAGTAACCTTAATTTTTGTTTACACAACCTGCCTCTGCGACCTAGGGTTATGGTGGCCGCCCCCTGTTTCGGCTTTCCAACCTTCATTGCATTGCCACCTTTTTCTTGCCGGAAAAAGGTAACCAATCCTTTTCTAATTTCTATATTTGCTTGATCTTGTCCATTACTGCTTGAGTTTGGCTTGAATCTTTCTTCAAGCAAAACAGGTTTGGGGTTATGCCTTCTTAAGCAGAACAGATGTGGGATTATGGCTCCGTTCCGTTCAACTTATTTTTTCTGATCTCATCTGATTTTTTGTAGTTCTGATCTGATTGGATCTGGTCTGATCTGATTAGTTATGATTTGATTTAAAATTCAAATCAATAACTTGATTTGACTTTGTAATAACGTTTGAAAATTGTAATGATAACTCATATTATAATATAATCAATATTTTTTATTTTATGATATTTTTTTATAAAATAAAATTAGTTAATTCATATATTAGAATAATCATTCATATTATAAAGTAATAATATTTTTTATTTTATGATTATTTTTTTGTGAAATTAGAATATTAATTTAATATTTTAATAATTACTTCATATGTACATTATAATAAATATTTAATCTATATATACATTAAAAAGTAATTAAATTTAGATAATCATAATATAGAAGAGATTGTATTTTTATTAAAATATCTCATCCTTATATAAGATCAAAACTTTAGAAACTCAAATTACAAGTAGCAATAAAAATGTATTTTAAAAGTAGAATTAGATTGACATTGTCAATGTATTTTAAAAATAATTTTATGACGTTTAATAATTAAGGATTACTTTCTCAGTTTTCTATTTAACTTGTTTCTAAAATTTATTCTTTTTCATTTTTGAGAATAATAATAATAATAATAACAACAACAACAACAACAACAACAACAACAACAACAACAACAACAATAATAATAATAATAATAATAATAATTCTTGATGGGGTCTGATTGGATCTGATCTGATCTGGTCTGATTCGATCTGATCTGATCTGATTTTAATAAGAATAAGAAAAAATAAGAAAAAATAAGTTTAACTCCAGTGACATTGGGCACTCCAAATCCTCCAATGCTCTATTTGGAAAATTGATGGTTTTTACTTTCTAATTCCTCCACCCCGGCCAATGACACCGTTGCCCTACTTACAACCTTTTTTTGAAAAAAATAATATAAACTAAGAATATAAATTGATTTTAAAATATATTTACATAACTATCTTTAAGAAATAATATAAATTTAATTTACTTTTTTAATATAATCAATTTTAAAATACATAAAAAATATACTCCGTAATTAACACAATAACATTTTATTAATTTAAGTAAAACTAAAATACTTACCAAATAATGAAACAACAATAATAAATAAAAGAAAATATCAACCCACAATCAAAAAACTATTCCTTGTGTCCTAAAATGTTCTTCCCGTTTCTGTTTACGAGGTTTGACCGACTTTATTTTCAATTCAATTTATTTGATTGTAGGTGTAAAATAAAAAAATAAAATTATTATATTTAAAAAGTATATATCAAAAGTTCTACAAAACAAGATATAATAAGTTGTATATTATTTTTTATCGAATAACTAACTAAAATAAGTAAATAAATTATTAAAGTTTGAACGTCTGAATAATAACGGGGAAGAACGTTTTAGGACAGAAAGAGTAAAAAAATCAATACTAATTTTTAATGCAATCATAAAGAAAATAATGACATACCCTCCCGGCCTCCACCATGCTCGGCAAACTCGGCCTCCACCATGCTCGGCAAACTCATACTTGGGTGTTGGTATTCTCTTTATGAAAATGCCAGTTAGAGCTGACAAATTGGTTGGTCAGATCGGGTTTGGTCACTTTAAGTTCGTGTTCTTTTGAGTTCGGGTTAATTCGGGTTCGGGTTGAGAATTGTATGTTCATGACCCAGTGTCATCGGTTTTGGGTCGACCCAACGGGTTATGACTTTGGTTTTTATAAATTTTTAAATTCACATTAACACTTACATTTTCTATTAAATAAATTTAAAATATCAAAAAAAAGTATTAAATCTATAAAATTATTTTATTTTAAACTCTAAAATAGTTTTTAGATATATAAATCAATATAAGGAATATAAAAATGCTTTAGTTTTGGAAAAAATAAGATAATTATGCAATATCATTAAAATTTTGTCTAAAAGTATAAATTTATACACTAAAACGAGTAAAAAAGTGCATAATTTTGAAAATTTCTTACTTTAGCAGGTCGAGTTCGGGTTCGATCGGGTTTGACTCATTTTTAGCAGGTCATTTCGGGTTCGGTCAACTTTGGGTTTGGTCATCAAAACCTTTGTTTAAAATCCAGTGTTTTCAGGTCGGATTTCGGGTCAAAAATAGGTCGGGTCACTTTTTGTCCGGTCTAATGCCAGTAGACCTGGCAAAAAATGACCTGACCAGTTTTTGATCCGAAACCCAACCTGAAATAGTTTTGAACAAAGGTTTTGATGACCGAACCCGGAGTTGACCGAACTCGAAATGACCTGCTAATAATGGGTCAAACCCGACTGAACCCGAATCTGACCTGACCGACCCGCTAAAGTAAGAATTTTTCAAAATTATACACTTTACTACTTGTTTTTAGTGTATAAACTTATTTTTTCAGACAACATTTTAATGATATTGCATAATTATCTTACTTTTTCCAAAACTTAAGCATTTTTAAATTCCTAAAATTGATTTATATATCTTAAAATTACTTCAGAGTTTAAAATAAAATAATTTTATAGATTTAATGCATTTTTTTTGATATTTTAAATTTATTTAATAGAAAATGTAAGTGTTAAGGTGAATTTAAAAATTTAAAAAACCAAAGTCATAACCCGTTGGGTCGACCCGAAGCCGATGACACTGGGTCATGAACATATAGTTCTCAACCCGAACCCAAATTGACCTGAACTCGATATAACCCGAACTTGAAGTTACGAACCCAAACTTGACCTGACTGACCGATTTGCCAGCTCTAAATGCGAGATAATCAAAGTTTTTTATACCAATATGGCTTTAGGCATCCATACCATCCACACGGGCTCTTCTTACTTCAATATTAATTTATCAAGGTAAAATTCAATACTTTTTCTGTCTCAAAATAAATTATATGTTTACTATTTATACGGTTAAATTTTATTCACTTTATTTTTCCTATTTTCATTAGTCATTTGATAAAATAATATAGTCATGTTACCACTAGTTTTGTAGATATTTTGATGTAGTTTTTAAATATGTAATTTTAATTTTTTTAATTGTACACCATTTTCCATGTTCTAAAAATAACTCCAGTCAAACATCGTAAACTGAAACATGGGATTTAAATTTGGACAGAAAGAGTATTTGTCAAAATTAAGAAACTTTCAATCCTAACAACAAAAGAGACATAATATACCTTCGAAGTATATTATCACAAATTTTATAGACTTTCACAGTTTATTTCAGGTAATGTGAGATTTGCGAGTTCGTACCTGAAAGTCGAAAATACCTCGAAATATATTTCAAACAATGTGGGACTTTTAATAGAGAAAAAAAGAGGAACTGAGGTTGTTGGGGAAATTCACTTAATGTACACCAAGGGCATGTTTGGTGACGTTTCGAGGGATGGTAAGATATGAGTTTAAAAATTTGAAATAAATTATATGAGTTTTGAAATCTGAAACGAAATTTTTTGGAGAGATGTAAGAACATGATTTAATTATTGATAGGCGGGGGTGACCGACAATGTGAGTGGTTGGCGGTGACAATGGTAGTCGGTGGTAGAGAATGGTCATCGAAACTCGTATCTTTTTTTCTCAACAAACACCCCCAAGTGTATTATAAGACAAAAAAGACACACATAGACATTCAATGTCTGTACACACACAAATATTATTAGGTCCTGTTCTTTTGGATATGAATATAAGAGTTGGATATTAGAAGAAACTAGAAGAGGTTTAAAAAAACTAGAGGGAGTTGGAAAAAACGAGAAAGAGTTGAAAAATGTTAGAAGAATTAAAGTATCAAAAAGTTGCTTAATTGAATGATCAACCGAATGATTATGTGAGAAAACTCTAATTTAGGATAAAAAAGAAATTATCCTTGTCCGTGTTTGAAGTGATATGTTATAAATTTGGATATATAATGTTACAGATTGACTAGCTCCAGTAAGATGGCACATTATGGTAAGATGACATGCTACAGTCAGATGATACAAAGCTTACCACTGATCACTGCAAAGCTCATCAAGGACAATTGTGAAGCTCACCAAATCGTATAAAAAAAGATCACCTTGATTTTTTCACACTTTAAATATTTAAGATTTAAAAGTTTCAATGTTCACAAACTCTATCAACAAAGCTTATCGAGCATACGCATGAAGCTCACTAATTTTTTTATGTTGAAAAATATAAAAAAAATCAAAGGGTGACTTGGACCAGCATTGAACGGCCTGGATCACCATTGACCGGTGGTTGGGGATGGAAGCCAACGATGGCGGCGGAGGCAGGAGTGGTCAAGGTGGTAGTCAGCGGTTAAAGTCAATGGTCAAAATGGGTCAAAGTCAAAGTTAGCACCTCTTCCATGTCAAAAAAATAATGGTGAGCTTTACCATACATTCTGGTGAGCTTTATAGTTGGTGTAAGTGAGCTTTACAGTTGGCAATCGTGAGCTTTGCATCGTCTGATTGTGGCATGTCATCTCACTGAAAGTTGTCATCTGACTGGAGTTAATCCCTAATGTTAGTGTGTATTCATTATATATAAATACCTTTTAAGTATTGGTAGAAGAAACTAGAAGTAATTGAAAAAAGTTAGACGAAGTGAAAAAAATGGAAGCAGTTAAAAATTGTAAATTAATTCTTACAATAAAAAAACGAATCTGTGTTTGTGTGTGTGTCTGTTTTTAAGTTGGGTACCCTCGGTATACAAATATGGATTCCCTACCACCCCTTAATTTTCTAGCGTGAATTGGGGCCGGTGGCCGTTGCGCAGTTGGCAAGACAAGAGTTGCTAAGGGGGTAAAATTCGAGTTCGATTTCTGGCAACTGCGCAGGAAGGCAACCATTCTAATCATATGGTCTCTAAAAATGATGCAAGCTCCACTCTTTTTCATTAATCTACTAAGGAGTATAAAAAATGTAATTTACCTCCTCTGTAGGGCCTAGGGCTTATCCTTTTTTCCTGGCTTGAATTGGGAATAAGTTTATGAAACCCTTTTTGAATTCCTCCTCTGATCTCCTTCTTTTCTTTCTTCTTCATCTTCTTGTTGGACCCGCATCCTAAGGCTCTTTGTTTTTCTCTGTCTGTGACTTTGTGCGAAGAATTTATCGAACGGTTCCAGTCTTCCAGATTGCTGATATGGAGATCCCCTGTTCCAGATTGTGAGCTGCGTATCCCAGCTTCGGCCATCTTGAATCGATCGATCATCTCCAACATTAACTGGCCGATTGTCCTTTGCGAGATCAGCTTCCAATCTACAGGTCGTTCCATGGAGGGAGTTAAGTACTGCTCTTCCGGGAGAGTAAAGGCGAGGCGGGGCTCTAACGGCATCAAAAAAGGAACTTTACCTTTTCCCTGTATTTTGGGTCAAAAAGGAATTTGGACTTCTGCAAATCATTTTCCTCCTCCCTAACAGACCTTAGGCTCTTCCTGTCTGTTGATTTCTGTCATGGACTACATCTATTGGATGAGGAGTATTAGAAGGTGCACATTCTAACTTCTGAAAATTTTAAAGGAAAGATATTTTTTTGTGACGAAGAAGGAACGATGATTAATGTTTTACTCTTCAATGGCTTTTTCAACAGGTATGCTCAAACAGTTACTTTTCCTAATACGAATAATCATTGTATGTTGATGTTTAGAAGTTTATCTGTCTGATCAATTTCACATATCTTCGTGTTGAATGTGATTTGCAGTGATTGTCACATGTCATTAAATCTTTAATGGGTAGTAGTAGTCGTAATAGTTAATTAGTTATAACAACAGGATAAACAATAATGATAGCAACTATGATTGTCACATACAAGAATTAACAACTATAATAAGCTTTTTGGCTCACAATGATCTTATTATTGCCTGATCATTTGATGTGTTTGGTACTCTCATTGTTTATGATGAATGGTTACCTTCACAGGGGCTTGTATTTGTCGCGTGTTGTTATTTGCTCATCCTTTCCTTATTGCATAGTTGTTTTAGATTTCACCTTTACTATTCATCTTCTTTTACTCCGGGTACCTTTTTAGGTAGGGATACGGTCTGCATAGACCGACCCACCTCAAAGTAGGATTGTACCGGGTTGTTGTTGTTAATTATTTTTTTGTTTGTAATTATAAAGTTCATAAGTTTGTTTTTGACATTGTTATTACTTATTAATAACCTATGCTTACAGTTAACCCCCCCCCTCCGTACGTAGGTGTATGATTTCTCACATAGAAGATTATGGATCATTGGGTGAGTAGACTGTCTTTCTCTGACGACAGACTCGAGTTGCAGAACAAGATCATTTTTACCTCCTAAAAAAATCTATGGATATTACACAGAAATTTAGTGATGAGAATGTACTACCTCTTGCGGTCATAGATGCCCCATCAAATTCAGAATATCCTAATCGTGCTGCTACGTTGGACTCTCAAGATGATCCCGACTATAATGCCACGATCAAGTTCCTTAACCAGATACTACTGGAGGATAACATGGATGAGAATGATCTCAGCATGTCCTATGATCCCATTGCTCTTAGGGCTGTTGAGAATTCGTTTTATAATGCCCTGTGTCAGAACCCTTCATCTCCTTATCAAGGACCTCTATTTTATAACAATAATTCTGAAAGGTTGCACTGCACATTTGGCAGCTCAGGCTATTATAGCACAACTGGCAGCACCGTTAGCAGTTTTGACACTAGCCAGTGGATTGTCAATCCTGAAGGTCCAAAATCATCTCTGGCTGGTGATCCTCCCGAGTACGCTTCCCATAAATATAACACCAATTCCACTATAAGAAAGAAGCATAACCTTCCAGATAGAAGTGGGTTAGAAGAAGAAAGGAGCAGCAAATTTTCTGCAGTCTATGAGGAGGAGGTGAAGGAGGTTGAATTGTCTGAGATGTTTGATAAGGTTTTGATATGTGCTGATAACATCATATCTGATCGGTTTTCATCTGCTGTTGGTGGCCGGAAGAGTCGTTCATTGAAACAAAGAGATGATAGTGAGTTTGTAGATCTGGAGACACTTTTATTAGGCTGTGCACGGTCTATTGCTGCTTCTGATCATGGGTCTGTAAAAGAAAAATTGAAGATGATCAGGAAGCACTCTTCACGTACCGGTGATGCCAGTCAAAGGATGGCTCATGCATTTGCGAATGCTCTTGAGGCACGGCTTAACGGAACAGGCGCACAACTCTCTGAGGCCTTAGCTCCAAATAAAATGACAGGTTCTGGGCTCTTAAAATCCTTCCTGATATCATGGCCAATCGCAAGATTATCATATTTCATTGCAAATAAAATGATTCAGGAAGTAGCTTTGAATAGTACATCACTGCATGTCATAGATTTTGGTATTTTTTATGGTATCCAGTGGCCCACTCTCATCCGCGATCTTTCTCAAAGACCCGCCGGCCCTCCTAAACTTCGAATAACTGGAATTGAATATCCCTTATGTGGTTTTCGCCCAGAACAAATGGTAGTAGAGACTGGTCGTCGCTTGGCAAAGTATTGCGAACAGTTTGGCGTTCCATTTGAGTACAATGCCATAACTACAAAGAGTTGGGAGAAAATTAAAATTGAAGATTTGAAGCTTGTGAGGGGTGAGGTTGTTGCTGTTAACTGTGTATATCGACTGAAAAATCTAATGGAGGGGACAGTTGGGGTCGATAGCCATAGGGATGCAGTTCTGGACTTAATTTGGGAAATAACTCCACATATATTTGTGCCGAATGTGCTCAATGGATCTCACAGCTGCGATATCTTTCTGTCTCGGTTCCGAGAGGCTTTTTTATTCTACTCTAATTATTTTGATATGTTTGATGCTACTTTACCACGCAATTGTAGCAGCAGATTGAGCTTTGAGCAAGAGTTCCTGGGACGCGAAATTATGAATGTTGTTGCTTGTGAGGGAATGGAAAGAGTAGAGAGGCCAGAAACATACAAGCAGTGGCATTTGCGCATTATGAAAGCTGGGTTCAAGCCCATGCCCATGAACCCGGATCTTGTGAAGAAGTTAAGAGGCAAGGTGAACGCAAGGTATCACAAAGATTTTGTGTTTGATGAAGATGGCCATTGGGTACTGCAAGGATGGAAAGGTCGGATTCTTTGGGGTGTTTCCGGTTGGGTGCCTCATCGGACTCTTTGCAGTTTTGACACTGAAGAATCAAAATCATCTCTGGCTGGTGATCCTCCCTCTTTCCATTCATCAAGTCTAATGAACTTGGATGACTATAACACCGATTCCACTAGAAGCAAGAAGCATAACCTTCCAGATAAAAGTCGGATAGAAGAAGAAAGGAGCAGCAAATATTCCGCAGTTTATGATGAAGAGGAGGAGGAGGTTGAATTGTCTGAGATGTTTGATAAGGTTTTGATATGTGCTGATAGTATCATAGCTGATCAGTTTATATCTCTAGTTTGCTGCAAGGGAACAAAACAGAACCACCAAGGTGGCAGGAAGAGTCATTCAAAGACACATAAAGACAATACTGAGTTTGTGGATATGGAGACGCTTTTATTAAGCTGTGCACGATCTATTGCTGCTCTTGATCATGAGTCTGCAAAAGAACAATTAAGAAATATCAGAAAGTACTCATCGCCAACTGGTGATGCCTATCAAAGGATGGCTCATGCATTTGCAAATGCTCTTGAGGCACGGCTTAATGGGACAGGCCCACAACTCTCTGAGGGCCTTGCTCCAAATAAGATGACTGGGCTATTAAGATCCTTCATGATATCTTGGCCAGTCTTAAGAATATCATATTTCATTGCTAATAAAATAATTCAGGAAGTAGCTTCAAAGTGTACATCACTGCATGTCATAGATTTTGGTATTTATAATGGTATCCAGTGGCCGACTCTTATCCATGATCTTTCAAAAAGACCCACCGGCCCTCCTAAACTTAAAGTAACTGGAATCGAATACCCGATACGTGGTTTTTGCCCAGAACAATTGGTAGTAGACACTGGTCGTCTCTTGGCAAAGTATTGCAAACAATTTGGTGTACCATTCGAGTACAATGCCATAACTTCACAGAATTGGGAGAAAATCAAAATTGATGATTTGAAGCTTGTGAGGGGTGAGGTTGTTGCTGTTAACTGTGCGTTCCGGTTGAGAAACCTAATGGATGAGACCCTTGGGGAGGACCACCCTAGCCCTAGAGATGCAGTTCTGAACTTAATCCGGGAAATAAATCCACAAGTTTTCGTACCAATTGTGCTCAATGCAACTCACAGTGGCCCTTTGTTTCTGTCTCGGTTCCGAGAGGCTTTTCTATTCTACTCCAATTATTTTGATATGATTGACGCCACTGTGCCACATGATGACAGCAGATTGAGGTTTGAGCAGGAATTTGCGGGACGCGAAATAATGAATGTCATTGCTTGTGAGGGAATGGAAAGAGTAGAGAGGCCTGGAACATACAAGCAGTGGCAGATGTGCATTACAAAAGCTGGGTTCAATCCAATGCCCATGAACCAGGATCTTGTGAAGAAGTTAAGTGGCAAGGTGAAGGCAGGGTACCACAAAGATTTTGTGTTTGATGAAGATGGCCATTGGGTACTGCAAGGATGGAAAGGCCGGACTCTTTGCGGCGTTTCTGGTTGGGTCCCTTGTCGTTAATGCCCTGAAGAGGACCTGTTTTATATAAATATGTATACGTTTGTCTATTTGATTATGGGAATGCACATTTTCTCTGTTTTTGTTGTTCTCTAACATCAAACATGTTGATGGATGATTTCAATTATTTTGTGGCTGTTTCTCTTTTTCCATTATCAAAGAATGTATCCTGTGGTTCCCGGCATTCTAAGAATTTCAAACATGTTTGATACAATTATTTTTTGTTCATACAAAACATAACTAAAAAAGATTTCAATTATTTTTTGTTAATACAAACATGTGTACTGAGTATCATCTTTTTGCTCTTTTCATAAACAAAAGTTATGAGTAACCTCAAGTACTAAAGATAACGATAGTTTTGGAACTAATGTTGTAGTACTAGTATTAATCCCGTGCTTCGCACAAGCTCGTATATATTTTTAATTTTTAATATTCTATAAATACAGTTTTATTAATTTAATTTTACCAATAATGATATAGTATTTGAATCCCACTACAGTAGGGATATCTAGGTTGTAATAAAATTTTAATTTAAATATTGATGTACACGTATTAAAATTTTTATAATTCTTTATATTTGAAAAGTAATAATAGGGAAAATACAATTCTATTTATTTAATTTTACCAATAATATGTGTTATATAAATATTTTTTGAGTATCACATATGTAGTATATCTATGTTGCAATAAAATTTTAATTTAAATATTGATGTACACGTTCTAAAATTTTTATATATCTTTATTTTTGAAAGGTAATAATAAGGAGAATAATGAAAAATTTAAATAAATCATAAAAAACTTTTTAGATATTAAACTAATTAGGTACATGTTCAATATATACTCCATTTTAAAATAGTTATATACATACTGGTCTAATACTTAGAAAATAAAAAGTTTATAAAAAATTTGCGACATTGAATGAATTAATAATGAAAATTCTCTAAATTAATTAAAAATAAATTATTTTTTTTAAAATAGACTAATGAAACAACGGTATACATTAGAAAATAAATGTGTCACATATATCACATGTCATTATTCAATTAAACCAACATAACTTTATTTAGTTTGTTGGAAAAAATGTAATAAGATATAAATTGCGAAGTAAATAAAGATTGATATTATTAAATTCATATAGAATGAATAAAATAAAATAAATTGTGGATAGTTTTAAAATTTATATACAATATTGCTTCATTATGTAATAAAGTTTATATTTTTAAAAAAAATAAAAAAAATTATGAAATGTTAAAAAATATGTTATAAATTGAAGTATAGTTTTTCCTTAAGAAATATATTTATGTAATAGTTTTTTGGCACGTAATAAAATAAAATAAATTGTGGATAATTGAGAATTAATATATACAATGCTGATTTTTTAATTGATAAAGTTTATATCATTTTATTTAACTAATAATAAAATGATGCATATATTTAAATAATGAAATAGATATTTGTAAAATTATTAGAAAGTGAAGAGTTTATAAAATTTTTGATTATTTATTGTTTAAAACTGAAAAGGTTTATAAAAAATTTATAAAAATAATGGTCATATCATCTCTAGTTTTCCAAGAAGTTTCGATATAGTTTTAAATACATAACTTTCATTCTTAAATTTTATACTTATAATCAAACAAATTGGATTAAAATTAATTTCACTCAAACCTCTTAAATTGAAATGGGAAGATAGTGTTAGAATGGAGGAAGTATAATAAAATAAATCTAAACGTTTGAAATAAATATATTATATAGTTAATAAAGATGCATAAATGTAATAGAAGTAATAAAAGTATAAATTTTTGGACAGTTTTAAAACTATACTCCGTATATAGTATGTTGTTTTTTTAAAATAAATTTATATAACTTTTTCAAATAATGATATAAAGATGCATTTATATTTAAGTAATGAAAAAGAGTTTCCTAAAATGGTTAGGGAGTAAAGGGTTTATAGATGCTCTCTTCTTTTGGGTCGGAATTTCAGAGTTGGATGCTGGAAAGAATTAGAAAAAACATTAAAGAGTTGGAAAATGTTGGAAGAATTAAAGTGTTAAGAAGTCACTCAATTAAATGATCACTCAAATAAATATATAAGAAAATTCTAATTTTAGATAAAAAAAAAAAAGAATTCTTCCTTGTGCGTGTTTGAGGTGGTATGTTATAAATTTGGGTATATAATAGTATTATATATTTTTCATATGTAAATACGTTTTTAAGTCGTTGTTGGAAAAACAAGAAGGTGTTAGAAGTTAATTACTACCTCCGTCCCAGAGTATTTGTCCACTTTCATTTTTACACATCATCCAATACACTTCTTTAATCCATTTTATCTTGTAATTTGTATATTAAAAAAATTATAGAAATTATTTATTAATAATCTATATGTTAAGACAAATCAAACAAGATCACACATGACTTACATTTAGGCTTACACATTGAGAGAATTTGATGAGTCAAAGTGCTTAGATGAATAGTTCCAAAAGTCAAAACTGGACGAATACTCCGGGACGGAGAGAGTACATTTTTCTAACCCAAAAGAAGAAAATGTTAAAAAGTGAAGGGGTTTATAAAGTTTTAATAAGAATAATGATTATTTTTAAATAGTGAATACTTTTTTAAATATTTATAAAAAATAATGAAACGATAAAATTTATATAATATTTTTAAATTAATGAGTTTTTGATATTAAATACCACAATGATGAAAAATAATACAAAATTAGTTTAAAAATTAGAAAGTGGAAGTTTTTAAAGTGAAAGATTTCTAAATATAATAAAATAGTGATTATTTAATATAAATGCATGCATGGCATGACACATGTTACAAATGTGCACATGTGGTGTGACACATGTTGTTACCATATTTAATAAAATCATACATTTAACAGTTAAAAAATTGTAAAAGTTATCATATTTATTTATAGAGCATTAATTATTAGTAATATATAAGGGTAATGCTTTACTACCGTTGCCAAAAGCCGAGAAGTAGCGGGGAGGTGCAGCATTTTAAAGAATGCTACCTTCCCACACTGGTTTTGTAAACTGAACGAAATCATCTGTGTACTTATAAAAAGCGAAAGCCGCTATGTAGAGAAGCATACCTTTCTCGGCCTTTTGGCTAAGATCAAGTTGAAAGGTAACCATGCAAGGATAGGCAGCGGAATATAAAAATTATAACATCCTAACATGATTATCTTGCCCAGAATCACGTACTAAAACTTATAGTGAGTAAGAAATTTATACCTCTCTCCGTAAGCGGTAAAAACGAAGAAGTTGTAGGAAGAGCGTTGAAAGTGCAAACGTAACCGTTCAAGCGTCTGGTCTCCAACTTTGACACACGAACAATGCCGGAGTCTACCACGATCTTTATGCTAGTAAAGATTATAGTAGTATAAAATATAAAGATTAAAATTTGGGATAATAATAATCTTGTATATTTCTATAGAAAATATTTCCAATAATATTTAGAAAATATTATAGATATTTTCTACACACAAAATGATATTAATGGAACAAGATATCATTTTCTCTCACTAGAAATATAATGGCCGAAAACACTTAAAGCCAAAATGATAATCTTCCCCATGCCATTATATTGTAATAGCCGTGTGATTTAAAAACAAAAGAGTAATCAAACTTTGTCATTAAGCTAAAAGTTAAACTAATGAATAAACTTTGTCAAAGATTGATTTTGTGATCTTTTAAATCACTTTCGCCGAAAATTTTGATTGTGAGAAAGATTTTCAAAATTCTTCTCCACTCAAATGTTCAAAGTGTATTTTATTTGACACCAAAAATTAATATAAAAATTAATTTTAAATCATATAAAAATACCAATATCATTTTTAAACAAGTATACATATATACTTTCAATAGTTCATGTCAAAATAATTATTTCCATAATTAAAATGACAAACCAAAATAAAATATTCAACATATAATATATATATATATATACATTAATCGGTACATATATATAATATATATAACCGAATATTTATATATATAATATTATATTCCAAAATATTTTATTTTACTATTTTACAAATATACAAATTACTTATTATCCCATTGTTGAATCCTACTCCTTAAATTGTTCAAAGTGTGTGACCCGTATAGGCACTTATAAAGCTGGCCACAGTATTGGCTCTGCACCAATACTATAAGCAATAAGCGGCATCTAGCAACACATTATTGCCCCCAGATTATAAGTTAAGACGTTTGCACTGTCAAAACCTTTCCACGACTCAGACTCCGTGTAACTGTATCCCTTTGTCTCAATGTCTAAACTTAATGCAAGGGATTAATAAAATCCAACTTGTATCCATTAAGTCATTCACTGATTTATCAAGTCTGACTAATAGGAACAGACGTCATAAAAGCATCTCAGCATGGTCATGCAATTTCCTTAGTCATAACTTATCAGTGGGCTCCATAAGACATTAATCTCTTTAAAAAGAGTAGTGACAAATCCTATGTACGTAATCTACGTTTCTGAATACGCGCTGCGGCATACCCAAAACAAAGCCTGTATACCATCCTTATTTCATATGGCTTAGGACAATGCATCAAAGTATGCGGGTTCACATATGCAGAAAACGTAATACTTCAAGTCGAAGGATAGTTACACCCGTGGTCGCGCTAAAGATGCTTAGAGCATGAACTAAAAGTTCAAGCAACATCTTTAGGATGGGTCAGTCCGGCATCCTATTATCTCTAGATAATATCTGCCCATGTGCGGATGCGAACACACCGTCATTGACTATGAGACTAAGTCAAACATCCAACACACACTAGTCTCACATGCATTAACGATATCCCACTCTCGTTAATACTCGACTATGGACATT
>OOIL02006568.1:1173633-1203633 GCA_900332095.2 Cuscuta campestris
TGACCAGCAATTTGAAAACCGTCAGGCTGTGTCATGAAGACATCCTCTTTAAGGTTCCCGTTAAGGAAAGCCGTCTTGACGTCCATCTGCCAAATTTCGTAATCGTAATAGGCTGCAATCGCAAGCATTATCCGAATGGATTTCAGCATAACAACTGGAGAAAAGGTTTCATCATAGTCAATTCCGTGGATTTGTCTATAACCTTTTGCTACCAATCTAGCTTTGAAGGTATGAACCTTCCCGTCTACGTCTGTCTTCTTTTTGAAGACCCACTTGCACCCAATGGGTTTTACCCCTTCGGGCGCATCAACCAAGGTCCAGATTTGGTTTGTGTACATAGACTCCATTTCAGATTTCATGGCTTCGAGCCATAGATCGGATTCGGGGCATGTAATTGCCTCGAGATAGGTCTCTGGTTCGCCTTGATCTACCAACAAGACGTCACCTTCATCAGACATGAGAAATCCATATCTGACCGGAGAATTACGTATCCGGTCTGACCTACGTGGTATATCTTGAGCAATTTGAGGTTCAATTGCTTGATCTCTTTGCTCATGTTCCAACACTATCGGGACTTCTTCCTGTGGTTCTCGAATGTAATATTTCTTCTACGTGGTATATCTTGAGCAATTAGAGTTCTTATCAGTTTAATATCTGATATATGGGCCATTGGCTCATACGATATTAACTCTATTTTTTAAGGGGGAAGGCTCATCAAAGGCAGCTTGCTGTCTTGGGCTTTCAAGCGTCGCCTAGGTCTTGCACTACTGTCTTGGCCCGGCGCACCCCACCAAACCTCAAATTAACATTTATTTTCATTTTAGTCTTTATTGAAGCACAACTACTTTTATTTGTTTTTGTAATTTCTAACCTCGCATAAACATATTGCTTGATGTGTTAAAACAAACAAATCAAGCTATGATAATTTTTATGAGCAGAGGCAACTTTTGATACATTAAAGAAGTGAATAAGTGGAAGTATTGGTTTGTAATTAGTTATACACTAATATTTGTATTAAATGATTTGTTGTGAATTTTGGTCAAATATTGTATAGCTTGGAGTGAAGTTAAACAAGGGATGAACAGATTTTTTTTTTGCCATATATGAACTCTCCATGAGAACATACAAAAATTTTCAACCGAAAACTAGTTGAACTCCTAATTTGGGCACAATTTTGGACATATATACTCTGGGATTAAAATAGATGCACTTTAATCCGCATGAATGTACAATATATAGTACGAGAGGCATACGGTGTATCTAGCCTTCATCGAAGATATTAACTTAGATAGGAGTATTCAGAAAGTTTTGATTATGGTAAGTTGGATAGTTGTCTAGGCCTTGGTGGTGGTGTTTGCTTTTGTCCTTTAACGTTCACTCCGGAGACTCTCACACCTCGACCTGACAAGATTGTGAGGGGATAAATCATGATATAATCTCAATTTGATCCTTAGATAGGTCGCCCAGTGCGCACAATCACTCTCACACTGTCGCTGCCGGAATTCAATCCTCAGATCAACGGGTTTCAAATCCTCTCCTTAGACCAGTTCAGCTATGCATGCGGTTGTGTTTGCTATTGTCTGTCTGTGTGCTTGTGTGTCGAGTGTCTAGTATTTTTCCCGTGCTTCCCACGGGCCCATATATTCTTAAATAAAATATATCTAAAAGTTTTATAATTCATTTTTAAAAAATGTGAAATCAAAACTAAATTGGAATATGTATTAAAGTCGCTATGCTACACTGCATTATCAATATATAAAACATGTAAGTATATTTTATACACGCGTGTACACATGAAAAAAATTCTTTTGATATTTCTTAGGTGTGTACACATAAAATTGTAATATTCTTATGTAAAATATATATATATATATATATATATATATATATATATATATATATATATATATATATATATATATATATATATATATATTTTATATGTCAGTTTTTTTAAAAAATGAAATCTAAAATTAATTTGTGCTTCATAAGGGTGGATGCAGTCCATGATGGTTCGTGATACTACCAAAACCTATCACGGAAAATATATCAATGAACTTTATATTTCATATTTAGAAAAATGTGAAATTGAAAATAAATTTGTGCTTCACACGGACTCGTATATTCTTACGTTATATATATATATATATATATATATATACATATATATATATAGATTTTGGTTCTGGTGAGAATGCAATCTTAGGAGAGAAATGAGAATGAATCTGATACTTTAGATTGTGAGATCTAAGGGTCAAGATTTCATCAAAATTAGATGCACCAAAATGGTTCGAAAATGCATCACGCCGAAATGCACCATAAACCTTCGAAAATGCACTATCTCAAAATCTGAGCGCAGGATGCAATCTGAGCCGCACGATGCATCAGATCTGACGGCTAGATTTTATTCTCATTTCTCTCCACAAGGTGCATTCTCACGGGAACCGGCCCCTATATATATATATATATATATATATATATATATATATATATATATATTTTATATTTCATTTGTAAAAAATGTGAAATTAAAAATAAATTTGAATATGTATTAAAGTCGCTAACTTGCTATGCTACTCTCAATATATAAAACATGTAAGAATATTTTATACATGTGTGAACACATGAAAAAATTCTTTTCACCTACTTAATGTGACCCTCTAAACTTCTTATTTCTAAGATCTATTAATATTTCTCAACTAAATGGTTGAACTCATTTCAACCTCATCAATATCTATTATGCTTTTATACAATTTAACTCACCCAAATATATATTTTTTATTGATAATTTTTAAATATAATGTTTTTTGTTAGAGTATGAAAAATTACTTTTACAAATTTCAAACTATTTTTGTACACGAAATTTACTAATTTTGAAATAGTCACAAAATAGAATTAATAGTTACATAGAAAATGAGTTATCAATATATCCAAAATATAATAAGATAAAGATACAAACCTAAATGCATTTGTGAATTGAATAAAATCATAAACATGTTGACTTAAAGTCATAATTTTAAAATCAATCATACACTAAATTAATCCCTACTTGGTATTTTAAAATGAGAAACATACATATATTGAAATAAAAAACAATTATTCCAAACTTTCCTCAAATTAAATATACTCTGTATTTTCTATCGCATATATCTTATAAATATTTTTAATAATATAAAAGCAAATTATATATAACAATATATATATATATTAAAAACATTATATTTAGAAAGTAAAAAGATATAAAATTGTGTAGACACTATTTTTTTATTTTTGTGAACATGACCTTTCAATGCATGTTTAAATGTCTTTACAATTATTTGCATTTTACATTAATAATTAAGAAGTAGCCATGTGGTATCCAAGTGGACAAATGAAAAGATAACATCTTTAAAGCCTAGCTTATGTGGCGTGACACATGGCGCAACTACATTTAATCCGCTCCACTTTATATATACAACTAGTTTTTAACCCCGTGCTTCGCACGGGCTTGGGTTATGTGCAAGTGATATTTGTAGTTATTGAATTTTAGGTGTGTGTAGGGGCTTAACATTTGTGTAAGGTATAATTTGAGCAAGTTGAGTGAAATGAGATAAGAATTTAATACCTCACTATGTAAATGGTGAAATATAGAGGCCTTTTAAAACTTAAGCATACGGGTATTGCCCTAAGAAGCTGAAAAGACCTACACTTCAAGCTAATTTGCTTCCAAAAGATAAGGTTCAGATTCTCAAGTGACATCCTCCGGAAAACTAAATGTAGATGCTGCAAAGTTGGATCCTACCACTCCCAGTCTCTTATGGGGCTGCCATCCACTAAAATTCTTATAGGATATTGTACCTGCAAAAAGTTTATTTCTTCAACAGCTCGGACCCTTTCATTGTTGAATGCTTAGGAGTCTCGGAGGTGGTAGCATTGCACCAAAATTTACATATATATAACTTGAGGTGGAGATCTTCTTCATAAGCATTTGAGAAACAACAGGTCTAGTTTTTCTTTAATAACCGGTAGGAGCAATAGAACATAGATCAATTTTTGTTAAACTACACCAATATAATGTACATAAACACCATTGTTTAGAGAAAAAATAGTACACAGACCAAAAATTAGCTTTCTAAATGTTCATTTATTCAATCATATTAAGTTTTAAGCACATCACCAGTTTAGGAGCATAAAATATCATGTAATTCAACCAAAATAATGCAGCTTTTTTTCAAAAAACAGCCTGGAACGTAAATGATTTTGGAAAAAACAGCATACAATGCTTTCTAAATCAGTGCATATATGGTGTGCAGATTAAAATATACAAAACAGAACGTATTTCATTTAAAATATAGCATATATGATCAGTAGCAATAAAAAATCAGTTAAATGCTAAAAATAGTGTTCAAAATGGGTTTTCTCTCTCAAAATATAGCACTGAAAATTCACAAAATCCAACTAATGGAGAACTTTAAGCATCAATATAAACACACATGTGAAGGCCGAACATTAAAAATCCATTTAAAGATCACCCAAAAGTTACACTTAATGCCATCCTAATTTTCTTTTAGGCCATAATGAGGTGGATTTGTATTGCTAAATTTACACTCATTGCAGTTATGCCGTTTGAATTGGACAAATGGATTGTATCATAAACATGTTTGATATCAATGAGTATCATAAACATGTTTGATATCAATGTTTGAATTGGACAAAGTAATTCCTAATGAACACCTAATGGAAATCACCGGATTATCATTATGATCATAGAATAGAATTGTACCTCGAAATATGTGTTTGAGGCACCACTCATTTCAATGCAAATCCTTGACCATCAACTTAGCTATGTGTTTTGCTAAAATGAAAGTAACAAAATATTTTATTTTAGAAAAAGGCACAGATGTAAATCATTTCATCCAATTAAACATTTCAAGTGTTCTTCAAAACATGCCCTTAAAGTGAAAAACCCTAATGAAAATGTGTAAACTCAGTTTTCTATCTATTGTACAACCAAATCAAAAGCTTACCTTAGCACATAACACATAAATCACAAATTCTAATTGTATCAAAGGTTTTAAGTACACAATAACAATTCACCTTTGTACTCTACCAGCTACAAACCAAAAAATCTCTTTTGGGGCACAACTCACTTCCATTAAACACAATATAGAGATTTTTTAAAGCACACAGAAACCTAACAAAAACCCATACCAACACATCCGAGCACAATTCTTCATAAGGATGACTTGAAGAAACCTCCATCCAATTTGAATCACTACAATAATTAATAATTACAATTAACACAACAATTTTATAAGTAAATAGCTTAAATTTCACCATCACTTTTAGATGTCCCTTTATTTTGATTAATTTCACACATATTAAGATAGAGTAACATGCATACACTCATCAAAATCAAAGCATATAATCAAGGGTGCACACTGCAAGGAAGAATATCCTCAATATCATGATATTTAAAACATCACATAGCCAGTTATTGGTGTTACCCTAACAATGTTTAATCCCTTGTGAGTTTGTGTTGCTGTAAAATTTAATATCATAGGCAAGTCCATCATGGCTTTGATACCTGAAACCACAAAATAGACTCTGCAAATGGTGTTAACAACCTAAAAATCACCATTTCATAATCATTTGTCAATAAGAGATAAAAAAGAAGAAAACATGACATGTGATACTTTGATAAATAGCAAACCTACAACAATGTAAAAACTAAGATATAAAATCATTTATTTACATTATGCATTTTTACACCATAATTTATACTGAGTATAATAAGTGTAAATAAATATTAAAAAAACTTACAATTAGGTGATAGGGTAAAAATAAAGGAGATGGGTTTGAAGGTTGCAAGATTCCATCATTCCGATGACTGATAGGGTAGCTTCATCATTTGCCTATGAAAAATGAAAGAGAACATTGAATCGTTGGTTAAGAAATGAGTCTATATTAGTCTATATCTGAGTATTTTATAATCCTAAAACAACCCATTATGGAAGTGAAATCCTAACACAACCCATTTTTATCCATTTAACTAAACAGTTTATGGAAGTGAAATGACATCCTAAAACTTACCTAGCAACTAAAATAGGCAGGCCATACATAGGCGGGGGCAATATTCTAATTGGTTGGGAGTATGTGACTTATGTTCTCAAGAAAGGTTGTCATCTTCTCTAATTTGATCATTGAGCGTGTAACTAAGTCATGAGATTAATAGCGTTTTTGAACCTACATATAATTGCTAACACCAAAGATTATACAACCACCTGGTGGGAGCACTAATAGACAATCTTATGTCATGACACCTACGGAACAGTAAGTTAATAATTGCTTTCATGTAATGGAACCTAGCAAACTCAAGTGAACACTTAATGATTGAATCTGCAAGTTGTAACCATCAGAATATAAGATATGATTTTTTTATAAGAATAAAAAGCTCAACTGGGCACTAATCCGTTCATCAATTTTTTTTTCAGCCTCGAGTTTCTTCTCTAGTTTAGATATTTGTTGCATGTGCCCATCATATAGCTTATACAATAGAAACTCAATACTTATAACTCCAAAGGTAACATGAACTTTCTTCGTGTGCTTTCTTCAGAATTCCCTGTTGCATAAAAAGCGAAAAATAATAAAGAGTGAGAATAATACATTTGGTATTGGTCAACACTCAATCCTAAATAAATTTCAAATCTTAAACTAAAAGAAGATTAATCATATCTACGAAGTGAAGGTAACTTGGAATTAACCTAATATACTGAGCATATATACATTTGTATGTATAAAAATTTTTAAGGAGCATTATCGTACTTTTTAAAACAATGGATCAATTAATACAAATTCCATGTGCTGACGTGATTTGTCATAGCGACATTATTAGCTCACATTTGTAGTACACAATCTGTTTGTTTTGATCCTAGTATCCTACCGTGCTAAACATGAATCTTAAACAAACAAAGCATAAGGAAACATAGCATAGCTAAAATGAGATGCTCATTGTGCAATTTCATTTCATGTGTATTTATGCTATCTACTCGTTGCTTCGTACTTGAGACAAACAACGGATGAATCTTCTGAATGTCGTGAACCACATGTAATTAAAATGAATACTTGATGTTATAACTTCATAATAAAACATTTGTGAAAAAACTATTGGAGTAGCTTGGTGGTGGAAGGTCCACCTCACTAATAAAAGACCTACGGCTCAACTCACTACTAAAAGATTTGGAGTTATAGGAAGAACAATGATATAATCTAATAAAAATAAAGAATTATGCCCCAAAAATTAAATTCCAAAAAAGTATGAAAATATTACCGGCCAAATGAAAGGAGGAGAAGTGAAGTTCTGGGGTCATGGAGAAAAGAAGCATCTCCTGATCTCTAGCTATTTAGTGTAGGAGGCATGCCGATCTTGCAGGTATAATTATAATTATTGTTGTACCTGTGGGAACTTATTTGGATGTTGGCATGTCGCTTTGTCCATCTCTGACACCACCTTCATTGTTTTCGTCATTAATCCTACGTGCCTACTAAAAACACTTAAAGCTCATCAGTAAAATCATCATTTTTTTGTTGATAAAAGTACCAAATCTTTGGAGATCTAAGATTAAACTGGATTTACTTATTGAGATATATACAAGTCGAAGATAACTATTAACTCCAAAATAAGATGTCTATGACCAAAATGTAAATATGCATGTTAAAAAATAATGAATTTGTGATTGGAAGGGAAGATCACGGAATAATTAATTTCAATTAAGAAACTCATATTTAGCGAGCTTAGAGAGCTTCTGTAAACTTTGATGAATCCGTAGCCTATTCTTCAAAGCTCTTTTGTTGATCTCCAAGAAATTGATGAAAATCACTTTCTATTATATAAGCCTGCAAGTTGTTACAGCGGGACCATTAAATTTAATTAAATTCACCAACCTCACCTCTCCTCATAGAAAAGCTCTTGACCCTCAATAGAACCGTCCAACTGCACAAAAAAAGGATAATGAAAATAATAAATATGGGACGTGTAGTAGGGAAATTAAGAAATCAAGTAAAACCCACCAATTTGAGTATTTATATGAACATATATTGAAGAAATGTCAAAGAACACGAATAAGGTTAAATACTCTGGATCAAATTAGAGAAATCAACTATGAAATTGAACCAAATTTAGATATATCAAATAATTAAATTTCCAAAAACAGTTATCAGATCGCACGTTCGAAACAAATAATTAGTGGAACCCCAAGTTATAGTTTGAGCATCAGAATTGATGGAGAAGAAGCTGGAGTTGTGTTTGTCCGACCTTGGAGCTTTGTTCATCGCAAGTTACGAAAGACTCTCCCCGAAGAGCTATGTTTCCTGCAGAATTGTTCAGAGCAGCATAGGTCAACCCCCTGTTCAAAATGTTGACAGAATCAGGAAGACATGATGATAATAAAAGGACTTGTTATTAGGTACAAGCAAATAACTATTATTTTTCTTTGCAGTTCTATGGGCAACTCCTACACTCCACTCTGTATTAATAACATAAAAGATTAAAGTTAAAGCAAATACACTAAGCAAGGAAAAAAATGGAAGTTAAAGAAAATACCTAAGCAAGGAGAGAATTTTGCACTGTTGCGGCAAGGACCTATCCTTTACAGAATAATATCACTCAAAACTTGACTCAAAATAAAGGGTTACCTATAAGAGGAAAGCACTTGTGACCAGAGTCTATACCAACTAAAGCAACAACACCACATAGACCTTATAAACATGGAATGGGAGTTGGGCACTAAATAGGCTAGGCCA
The DNA here is from genome assembly GCA_900332095.2 of Cuscuta campestris. Taxonomy (NCBI): domain Eukaryota; kingdom Viridiplantae; phylum Streptophyta; class Magnoliopsida; order Solanales; family Convolvulaceae; genus Cuscuta; species Cuscuta campestris. The sequence goes on from OOIL02006568.1 coordinate 1,182,415, forward strand.
AGGTGCCTTCTAGAGAGGATCTGTGTGCATTCTTAACTTCCAAAACTTGAGAACAAATCAAAAGAGTTGTTGGAACAGAAGTAGAAGCTCTTTTAGATGAAATGTTCATAGATATGGATCAAAGAAGATATTTCATAAATGGGATTTCATAAAGAAGTTAAACAAATATCAATCATTTAAATTTTAACAAATAAGAAAATTGACCAAACATAAGCTAAATATTGTTGAATAGATATATACTCTGTATAAACCAAGCTCATAGAAGGGATACCAATCGGGAAATTTTTTCTAACATATATGATAAGAAGATGAATGAAATTTAATTTACCAATAAAAAAATAAGTTATATGAGATGTCATAAATGACAATTCAAAGTACAGATACCAATCATGTTGAAAATATATAAACAAATCTGTATTTTGATTTTTGAAAGAATAATCTTGCATTGGATGGAGCAAACTTAATTTGAAAAGCTGATTCTACCTTGCGTGCACTATCTCTCGTTAAGGAGCACATGAAATCTAAATAATTATTTCATAAAAGTATAGAAAATTAAGTCTAAATGATAACTATCAATATAACATTCAGATTAAAGGCATTAAATCTATTGGCTTAATCCCTCAGTGAAATTAAATCTAGTGAGTATTGAGCCAACCAAGTACCCCATGAGAGTTTCCATTCAAAGTGAACACAAACTCATTGAACCAAATCCCGCATTGAAAGTTTGTTCCTTGGTATACATTAATATCCCGGGTTTAGTGCATCCCAAACATACATACAATATGTAAAATCTACAAAGAATATAATTGGAAGCCACAAAGTGCAGTAACATTTCTCTTGATTCAGGGAGTGTGCACAAAAATAATAATTTTATAATTATTAATGGAACATCCGAACATCAACTCTATATTCAAGAAATTTGAGAACAGAAATGGTTGTTTAGGGGAAAAAGATAGTATAAGAGAATAAAAAGCACTTAGTGAAAATCATACTCATTACGATTAAGTTGTTCAAATCGTTAAGAAATCAGATGATTTTAAATACATTAAAATCTTAAGAGGAAAATATTTAAAATACCTCCACTTTATCTTCTTCTCAACCTCCTCTTCGAAAAACATGAACTTCATACAATCAATTAGAATGCCTGAAATATGGAGCATGACTGAAAACAAATTAGAATAAAAAGTATCTTAATTCTAAAATACCACAAAGCATTACTATAACAGGGAATCACCCACCAATCTATTCCACGACCTAAACTAATATGGAGCAACAATAAACCCAAATCCAAACCAAGGATAACCAAATATTACCAAAGTCCTACCATGAAAAGGTTACCGAACGGCAAATCTATGGACCACCAAATTGGAATTCAACCCAGAAGAGGAGAAAATAGAAGCGGAACCTACCAAGATTCGGCCACGGTGATAGGCCAGAAACAAAACATTAGGTGAAAAGGAAAGCTAAATGTAGAATCCATCAAAAATTAAAAACATTAAAGACAAACACGTAATTTGATGACCGGAAAAAACCAAATAAACCCTTCGAGATTTGATGACCTAGCCGCCGACCAATCTCCCCCTGCTAAAATCCTCTTAGCGGATTTGGAATCCCTAATTTGGAACCTGTAACCCTTGTCGCAGTACAAAAGCTTTAATGGCCGTGGGCGTTGTACAAAACTCAAAAACAGCCCTGCGATTCAATAATCGGAACACGGGAACAAATTTGAGCGGCTATACAGGTTTTCTGGCTTATTGAATCGCCGCTTCCCAACGTTGAAGTGTTGAACCATCGAAAGTTGATGAGTCAGGAAATAATAGCCAAATAAGCATCTATGTGGCTTGCCACGTGTCAACCCCACAGCTAATAAACCCTACTTTATATATATACTAGTATTCTAACCCGTGCCATGCACGGATTTGGACAAAATTTTTGTCGATTCTAAAACATTTTCAGTATAATATTTTTTTGAAATAGAGATAATATATTTCTCAAAAATTTTTAATAACATAGAAAAAAGACAAAGTACTTAACATAGTTTCTTTTAATTCGGAGTACTAAATTTTCTAAAAAATCTCAGGGTGTAAATTTTTTTTGTATGGTTGTAAGGGTTTTCATTTTCATCTAGAAAAAATATATTTAATCGTGTCTTTGTATTCACTTATGAAATAGAAATATAAAACTGACCATAAGTGAACACTGACTTGGTTAAAATAATCCAATAAATGACAATATTCGACCTTGATTTTTGTTCAATGCCATTGCAAAACATAAAATCGTTCGGAATTGTCTTCTTTGGAACATCAGGGTAGTCCTAGACCGGATGGTGCCAAATTCATATGGGATATATAAACCTTTTCCCCGACTTGATTTCACAAAACCAACAATAACACTAATAACATTCTTCCCCCCACCCCCTCCGCTTTAAAACTATTTTATGGTTTAGGATCCCCAAACATTTGGTTTTATTTTCATAAGTTATTCTTGAGAAGATAACTTATGTCTAGAATCAAGAATTCAGGTAGAATATCAAAGTCACTTGTTCCATCAATCATTTTTCCAAGCTTTCCATCTCCAAGTTTGAGTATCCCATCAGAAAAAGCTTGTGTGTCCCTATCCGTGCAAGAGGGGCAGAGGGCATTGAGGAATGCAATCTTACTCTTCGTTAACGTATAAACTTTACAATAGGACCACAATTTTGATGAATTGATTGTAGCACATACGGGTCAATTATGTTTTGTCTATTATCTATCTGCTTGAATCACTGTATAGATAATTTTTTAGAAAAAATGTACTGGAAATATAAAATATTTAATTCGAAATACAAATACCATGTGTCACATCACATAGCATATATTACTTCTTAAATGGGTTTGATTATGCGTGGCTATAGTCAATGACGATCCATCTCTATCTGTATATGTAATATCTAACATAAAATTATACTATTATTTATCTCATGAAAAAGTACAAATGTTTTTTGTACTTTTTTTTTGGCATGCGTTATAAATATATTTTTTATTTTTTTATACATAACTTTTTAGAATAAAAGCTTTTGTCCATAATGCCTTTCTTATGTATATTAGAATAAAAGCTTTGGTCCATAATGCCTTTCTTATGTATATTTTAATCCACTATAAAATTTTTATATTTTAATCATCATTAAAATACCATTGTCATCATCATTATTATTACTACGGAGTATTATTCAACATCACTTAGGGACAAAATTTTAATCGGTGTTCTTTATAAATGATAGTTTTTCAAAAATAGAAGCTCCAGGTTACTTATGAAGCATATGTACTAATCATTATATAAATTCTTATTTTGAAAAAAGTAAAAACGGAAAGTGGTGGGTAGTTTTACAAATTTACATAAAAATAAATTTATCTTGTTGGATATTTTCAATATTAATTAAAATATTTGAAACTGCATATGTCCTTTTCCTTATTCCTTTAAATATTTTCCATGTTAGTGAAAATATTTATATGAAACTCCACATGGAATTTCCCATTATTTTATAATTTATAAAAAAATATGTATGAATAATTTAATGAGTTACAAAAAAATCATACAAATATATTCATTTTTGCCAAAGTTTTCCTCATTTAAAATTTAATATATAATTTTATTTCTAAAATAATAAAGTAATTATGTATATTAAGAGCTTTAATGAGGAAACTTCCATTCAATGCTCTTGCTGACATGGATGAGGAGGTGTTAAAAAAATTGTCTAGTCAGCGTGCCAAATGTCGTAATTCTGGAAGCTCAACTCTCCTTTTTAATATACTAGTAGTTTGACCCGTGCCATGCACGGGGCTGAACAAAAATTTTTTCAATTCTTTTTTTCATGTATTATTTTTTGTGGATTAAATAAAATAAATTTCTTACATGATTTTTAATACTATATATACATCAACATCAAAATAGAATAAATAATATTTGAATAATTGAAAGTATATACAACACAAAGACTTAGTAAAATCCAAATTTTTTGAAACACTTCAGAGTATGCAACATTTTTGGTATGGTTGCAAGAGTTTCTATTGTCATCTAAAATAAACATTTTTAATTATGTATATTTCTTCACTCGTGGAAACTATTGGAAATTGTCTTTTTTGAAACTTTAGGGGTAGCCTTGGATCATGTGGTACCAAATTTATTCGAGGTATGTAAACCTTTTTCCCGTCTCAATTTCTCGAAACCACGATTGCACGGTTAACATTTTTTCGTACCTCTTCAACAATTAATCTTGTACCATTATACAATTCAAATAACATAATCAGTACACTTTTTTTTCAAAACTATTTTTTGAATTTGTTTGGGATCCCCGAACATCTGGAAATTTGATTTCATTCAAAAATTCAAATGTTATCCAATAAGCATCAACACCTACATTGGCTTCTGCTTGCCATTAAGAATCATAACTCAATTACTCCTTTTTCATCACTGAGAATGAGGAATAAGACAAACTCATTTATCATTTCAACAACTTCGAGAGTGGGTGCTAATGGTGCCTAATCCTAAAAAAGGAATATTTTTTCATATTCTCCAATAACTTCAGATAAGTGAATTCCAGTACTATACTCTTGGGAGGATAGCTTATGTCAAGAATCAAGAATCCAGTCAGAATTTTAACGTCAGCAATTCAACCAAACACTTGACCAAGCTTTCCATCTCCAATTTTGATTATCTAATCAGAAAAAGCTTGTGTATCCCTATCTAGGTAAGAGGACATAGATGAATGCAATATCTTATTCTTGCTCAACGTAAAAACTTTACAATACAACCTCTATTTTGGGGAAATCACTGTAGCACCTATAATTTTCTCTCTCAAAGTTTTGGTAAAATTGGAAGGAAGTGGCAAAAATCACTTCCGAGTACTAATATTTTTCCTCTGAATGGTTCATTTCTAGAGTTATTATTGTAGAACCTCAATATCTCTCTCATTGTGTGATCCAATACCTCAAAAACAAATCTATTCATCACACATGTTTCATCTCATATGATTCCACTTGTTTGTTAGATTAATTCTGCTTTCGGACCCCCCTTGTTTGATATTACACATTGAGCACTCAGTTAAAGCCAGAGAGATTGAGAATCTCGAGTGTGCTATCCTTCCACCATGCAAAAGCAATGTTGCAATGTCACTGGATGCAACATTCAAAACAGCCTTACATACCATTCGTTCTTGAAAAGTAGACACTGGTTATATAAATGTTTTCCCAAGTCTCCCGTAATCATATATAAAAAAGAAACCTCCTCTTTTAGATATTAGATTTTGATTATCACATCAGATATCTTTCTTTGATCTTCATTCATCGTAGATAAATATCCTCTAAAATCAAATGACAATTTTTCTTTGTCATAGTTCAAGTTCTGAATCAAGAAATTATTTTGAAATCTATTAAGAAGACTATCATCTAGAAATGACATAACACTGAACATCTTTAAAAATATATAATTTTGATATTATTTTTAAACTTTTCCTTTACTTTATAATAAGGTAATAATGTATGATATGTAGGATAAATGATTTTAGGGTGTGCCTTTTTTCTAATTTGAAAAGTTTTGTGGGACGCCTTTCTTTGTATTTGAAAAATTTAATGGGACGGGTGTAGTATAATTTTCTTCAAATATCTAAGGTTATTTATTTATATTAGGCTTCCCCAAAAACAATTTACTTAAGTAGTCAACATTGCGTATGCATTTTTTTCAAAAAAATATCTTCAATAATTCTAAAATTATTATCGTTGGTTTAACGCATTGAAAGTCTTATTTCAATCTATGAATTTTATTTTAAACATATTAATGATTCTCGACAAATTCTATGGTGGCCTTAAGGTGTACCATAGACGTACATATGAGCAAAATAAGTATTTCTTTATTACTAAAATAAGAATTTGTTTTTATAAATAAAAAATTAAAAAAATGTATTTTATGTGAGAAGGTCCACAAAAATGATATGCATTCAAGGTGCACCAAAGAAATACTCACGATTCTCTCTCTATTAAACAATATGATTAAGTGTCCACTTTGGATATTATAATTTTCTCAGTTAAAAAAATGCCTAGAATCAAAATTTTAATTATTTTTAAAATTATCTAATGTTAGACGTTAGAATACACAATAAAAAAAGATGAAAGTAAACTCAAATGACAATAATAGTTAGAAGGGAGAAGTATTGAGGTAGAAGTCAAAATAAGTAATTTTGATACTTTTTTATGCTTTACGTCTATAATAGTCTTTCTCCTTTTTAACCTTTTCAATTTGTTCTAACTTAAATGTATTATTATTATTATTATTTAATGGAAATATTAATATACATAAAAATAAATTAAACATATATTATCAGTAGAAAAAACTATGATGTTTTTTTACATTGTACTCATTATAATTAATCAAAATACATTAGAAAAAAATTTAAAATTACTCATCCTAATTATCTTCTTATTTTTCTACTTCGTAATTATATTCTAGTCGCCGTATAAGGTATTCCGTATATATTAGGCATATTAATTAGAATTGGATCTTTCTATATTTTAATATAAAAGTGCCAAGTCATTAAACTCTTCAAAGGTGGCGGATGACTCATAAAAAACTTGCCAAGTAGACCCGCCACATGTCGACATTCTGTGAGCCCGAGTCTCAAATAATATATATAAAGGATAAAGGATAAAGGATAAAGGATATATATATATATATATATATATATATATATATATATATATATATATATATATATATATATATATATAAAAGATATATACATACATATACATATATACATATACATATGACATATGACTAGTGTTAACCTCGTGATTCGCACGAGCTCGTATACATTCTAAATTTTTGACATTCTATAAATATAATTTTATTTATTTTAATTTTTTAACAGTGACATAATATGTGTTAGATGAATATTTTTTAACTGTAGGATATATCTTTTTTCAAATAAATCCGCCAGTGGCGGCCAAGTCCAAACTAAAAAAGCCAACTAACCAACAGCATGCTGCCGACGGTGACACCGACTACCGCCACTGCCGCCATCATCGCCGCCGCATCCCTGTCACTATCACTTGAATCTCCAATCCCGTCGTCCTCTACTCCGCCCCACCGCATCGTTGCAATCGAAACCTACCATTGATGCCTTTAGTTTTTCGTCTTCACCACCGATGACATCACCGCTCTATCTATACTATTATCGACGACACTCCCATCACAATCTGTACCATCGTCATCACACTGCCACATTAACAGTCATTACAGTGTCAAAGAAAGACATAATGTCAAACATATATGGCACCATATAATGCCCTCCACGACTGCCAGCAAGAATTTTGAAGAAAATAGAATTTAATTAAAGATCAAAAGAGAAAATGCTCATTTTGAAATCATGCTTTGAGGAAGAAAGGTAGAGGTGGGTGGCGTGACACGAGTGCAGTGATGAATCTGAGAGAGATGAGGTGCATGGAGGGAGCATCGACGACGACGGTAGTGATGAAGCTATGATTGGTTGGCGGCGGCGATTAAAATTGATTGAAGAAGAGGGTTGGCTTTGAGCAAAGTAGAATGCGATTGGCGCTCTGATTTCGTGGAAGAATTAATTAAGAAAAAAAAGAGTGGTAGCACTCTATCGGGCTGAAATTTTCAATAGTAATCCATACACTATCCATTCAAACTGGACTTTAGAAGAACAATTTGTTGATCGGCTCCATAGAAAGAGGCTTTAGGGACGGCTAATCCTGGAATTTTCTAACTATTGACCGCCTTGACCGTGCGTGGATCTCAAATTTTATATTTCAATAATTTAGCTCCTATTTAGGAAAATTTAAGTTTGGAGTACTATTTTGGGATATGATAGATGTTTTACTCCTATTTAGGCATGTTTCTTTATTTAATACTCCCCCGTCCGAAAATATTCTTTCCATTTTCCTTTTTGGTCCGTTCGGAAATATTCTTCTCATTTCCTTTTTTAGTATACTTTTTAAGGATGAATTTCAATAATACTCTTCTATTTTATCACTAATATACTTTTTTAGTACTTTTTTAATAAGAAAAGGAGATTTAAAAGTTTATAGTATGTGTATTTTTGAAAATTTTGCATTTTTTTTACTATTCTTTAATAAGCTTGTCAAGTCAACATGGGAATAATATTTCCAGATGGATTGAGTAATATCTAGTGAGAGGAATGATGTCCAGTGATAGTGTACATTTACTTAAATAATGATTTATGGATAATGACCAATGATCTTATATTAAAAAATAAAAATATATGATCATATATTGAAAAACTTATTATATTTTAGTCATATTTAGGCAAATTCTCTTTTTTTTAAGTTTTTAATTAAAATTTTGCATAAGGGACAAAATAAGAAGTCAAAGGTGAAAAAAAATGAAACCTTTAAAAATGGCATAACGTCAAAGTTGGAAGTGGATTTAGGAGGAAGGGGGTGTAATTCAATTTTCAAATACGATCTAGTCTTAATCCCCCACGTATTGAATTTCGGAGTTATCGATCATCTCCGACGACGTTGACCGGCCGATTGTCCTTTGCGAGATCAGCTGCCAATCAATCTACAGATCCTTCCATGGAGGGGTTTAATTACCGCATTTCCAGAAGACTAAATCCGGGGCTCCTGCGGCATCCAAAAAAAAAGGAACTTTTACCTTTTCTCTGTATTTGGGTCAAAAAGGAATTTGGACTTCTGCAAATCATCTTCCTCCTCGGCTCCTCCCAAACAGCCCCGAGGAGTATTTGAAGGGGCGCGCTCGATCTTCTGAAAAACATGCATTCATTGTTTTCCTTCTTTTCTGCTATTTAGTGTTCTTACTTCACTGGCTTTCTGTAAAGTCTCTACAGGTATGCTCAATCAGTTCTCTTAAAATAATTACTGCATTTTAAATTTTTATAGGTTTATAAGTTTTTCTGCCTGATCAATTTCACCTATCCTCAGGTTGAATGTCTAATAAATTATTATGTGGTGTGATTTGCAGTGATTTTCACATGTCATTAAATCTTTATTGGGGAGTAGTAGTAGCTGTTATAATAATCATATCAGCAACAATTACCAACTATAATATGCTTTTTTGGCTCATAATGATCTTATTTATGCCTGAATATTTGATGTGTTCCGAAAACTCATTGTTTATCATGAATGGTTGCCTTCATTGGGTCTTCACGGGTATTTTCAGTGCCCTTATTGCGCGATCGTTTAAAGTTTTACCTTTACTATTCATCTTCTTCTAGGGGTTGTATTTAGCCACTGGTCTTTCAGAAACATCACTCTACCTTATTAGATAGGGAACATACACCGATCCATCCCAATCCATCCCAAAGTGGGATCGTACTGGGTTGTAGTTATTCATAACCCATCCTTTCTCCCGCTTTTTCAAGAATACAAACTTAATTTCGCTTCTGCTGTTCTTTACTCGTCTTCCTTGCGTACGTAGGTGTATGTTTCCTCACAAAGATGATTATGGATCAGTTGGTGAGTCAACAGATTCCAGTTGCAGAACAAGATCATTTTTGCTACCTAAAAGAATCAATGGATATTCCTCAGAAATGTAGTGATGACAATGTACCTCTCCATGTCATGGATGCCCCATCAAATTCAAAATGTCCAAATCGTGCTCCTACGCTGGACTCTCAAGATCATCGCGACTCTGATGCTGTGATCAAGTTTCTTACCCAGATACTACTGGAGGATAACTTGGATGAGAATGATCCCAGCATGTCTTATGATCCCGTTGCTCTTAGGGCTGCTGAGAATTCCTTCTACGAAGCCCTGCGTCAGAACCCTTCATCCCCTTATCAAGGACCTCTACTTTTTAACAATAATTCTGAAACGCCGCATTGCACATTTGGGAGCTCAGGCGATCGTAGCACAACTGGCAGCACCAATAGCAGTTTTGACACTGACCAGTCGATTCTCAATCCTGAAGAACCAAAATCATCTCTGGCTGGTGATCCTCCCTCTTTCCCTTCATCAAGTGTACCTAACCTGGATGACTGTAACACCGATTCTACTAGAAGCAAGAAGCATAACCTTCCAGATGAAAGTGGGATAGAAGAAGAAAGGAGCAGCAAATATTCTGCAGTTCATGATGAAGTGGGGGAGGATGAATTGTCCGAGATGTTTGACAAGGTTTTAATATGTGCTGATAGTATCATAGCTGATCAGTTTCCATCTCTAGTTGGCTGCAAGGGAACACAACAGAACCACCAAGGTGGCAGGAAGAGTCATTCAAAGAAACAAAAAGATAATACTGAGTTTGTGGATCTGGAGTCGCTTTTACTAAGCTGTGCACGATCTATTGCTGGTTTTGATCATGGGTCTGCAATAGAACAATTAAGAAATATCAGAAAGTACACATCGCCAACTGGTGATGCCTATCAAAGGATGGCTCATGCATTTGCAAATGCTCTTGAGGCACGGCTTAATGGAACAGGCCCACAACTCTCCGAGGGCCTAGCTCCAAATAAGAGAACTGGGCTATTAAGATCCTTCATGATATCTTGGCCAGTCTTAAGGATATCATATCTCATTGCTAATAAAGTAATTCAGGAAGTAGCTTCAAAGGGCACATCACTGCATCTCATAGATTTTGGTATTTATTATGGTATCCAGTGGGCGACTCTTATCCGTGATCTTTCAAAGATACCCACAGGCCCTCCTAAACTTCGAATAACAGGAATCGACTATCCCGTACGTGGTTTTCGCCAAGAACAACTGGTAGTAGACACTGGTCGTCTCTTGGCAAATTATTGCGAACAATTTGGTGTTCCATTCGAGTACAATGCCATAACTTCACAGAACTGGGAGAAAATTAAAATTGATGATTTGAAGCTTGTTAGGGGTGAGGTTGTTGCTGTTAGCTGTGGGTTTCGGTTGAGAAACCTAATGGATGAAGAGACCGTTGGGGGGGACCACCCTAGCCCTAGGGATGCAGTTCTGAACTTAATCCGGGAGATAAATCCACAAGTTTTTGTACCAATGGTGCTCAGTGCATCTCACAGTGGCCCGTTGTTTCTGCCTCGTTTTCGAGAGGCTTTATTATTCTACTTTAATTATTTTGATATGTTTGACGCTACTGTGCCACATGATGACAGCAGATTGAGGTTTGAGCAAGAATTCCTGGGACGCGAAATAATTAATATCATTGCTTGTGAGGGAATGGAAAGAGTAGAGAGGCCAGAAACATACAAGCAGTGGCATTTGCGCATTACGAAAGCTGGGTTCAAGCCTATGCCCATGAGCCCAGATCTTGTGAAGAAGTTAAGAGGCAGGGTGAAGGAAGGGTATCACAAAGAGTTTGTGTTTGATGAAGATGGCCATTGGGTACTGCAAGGATGGAAAGGTCGGACTCTTTGCGGCATTTCTGGTTGGGTCCCTCGTCATTTTACTCAGAGCACATAGCTGATGCCCCGAAGATGACCTCTTCTTATACGCCGTAACATCTTTTTACCCTTTGCTGCTTCTGTCTTTCTGTTTTTATACTCTCAATATGCATACGTTTGTCTAGCTGCAGACGTTCTCTTTAAGAATTTGGTCTTTGGTCATTTGATTATGGGATTATTTATGCTTTTCCCCATTGAATATCACGTTGCATTTACAACATTTTGTTTCCCCTCAAAGTTGAAAATAAGAATCCATAGAAAAGTGAACCAAGACTCACATATTATTGACAATTGTATTTCAGTCTTTTAGATCCTCTTGGGAGAGTAGCCTTCTTCCAGAGTTAATACTAGAAATGGTCGTCTATGATGTTTTTCCAATCTTATTTCCGGAAAAAAGAAAGTAATCTTTTGAGAGGGAAATATACTCTTTGTACTTAATTACTAATAGTGTATTAAGCTCAGTTAGAGTAATAGGTCCTCTTGTCCAGTTCATTATCTCATCTGAGTGAATGGATTGTGTTTCTATGAGTCTATGCTAAGTTAGTCCTTATTTGAGACCCCTTAAGGTTTGTTCCATAAAGTTTATATGCCATGGTTCTTTTGACACCAAACTTCGGTGTCATAATATGATACGAAAGCCATTTGTGGTTTTTGGGGGGAGGGGGGTGGGGGCTACGGTGCTACCAAATCCGGTGTGACGGTGTTAAGGGAATTCAGCCCGAGTTTATATGTGTGACAAGGTTCATGCATGTTTACAATAATACCCCTTCCAATGTTAAACTCTCATCTATCTATGTGGCGTGCATTTAGTTTTTCGTTCGATATAGAAAAAATAAAATGAGGTCAAACCAGTGAATGGAAAACTTAGCCATTGGAAATGTGTGTTACGTCATGGGGTGAGCTTTAAATGTGTAGTGCCCTATACTCCCTCCTAAATCAGTTATGTCATCCCAAAAAGAGCTAACCCAGAGTAGTTCTAACCCTATAGTTCTTCATTTTTTTTTTGACAAAAAAAGGATGAGCCCCATCCCCGAGGGCCGGGTCGAGCCTGCACCTAGTACTTGCAGAAGCCATGTGTTTAGCATAATTGCCTCATAGCGCAGTTGCCAGGATCCGAACTTGGGTCTTATCCCTCGACAATCCTTGCTTTGCCAACTGCGCAACGCTCAACATCAATTTTTTTTAGTATAGAAAATGATACAACCATAGTGGCCATGGGACCTTAGGAAATCTAACTTCTAAAAAAGTTCCTTTCTAGGTATGCATATAGATGAAAAAATTTCAAATCTAACTTGTAAAGTTCCTTTCTTGGTGTAGATATAGATACAACCATATAGATTTATAGATGAAACTCCCCTTGGAACATTAATGACATCTGTATATGTTTTGCCAGAAACTCTTAATTACAATTCAAGTTTTCATTATTTTTATTATTGCATTCAACTTATATAGATGTACTCCTAACATAAAAGAAACTGAACCACAAGCTTAACGTGCCACAACGTTTTGATCCACTTTAATTCCTGTTAGTGGCATGGCAAGATAAAACCAATCCATACATCCCAAATAATTCCCAATATAATTAAAGAACATATAATTAATTTCATGAGGGAGAAGAAATGAAGACTCAAAGCACATTTTGGGTCCTTGTTTTCTTGCTTCTCCTTACCTCCTACGCGTGCCACGCGTTACCGGACGTCTCCGGTTTCCAACAATGCATGACCCGTAACTCTTGGGGCGACGAAACCTATGTTTCTTCCGACATTTACGCCGCAAACAACTCGTCGTTCTTATCCATCCTCGGGTCCCGCATCCAGAACACCAGGTTCAACACCTCGGACACTCTAAAGCCTCTCGTCGTAGTGACTCCGAGGCACGAGTCCGAGGTGCAGGCGGTGATTCTTTGTGCCAAAGAACAGGACTTGCAAGTACGCGTCCGGGGAAACGGGCACGATTACGAAGGACTCTCGCACACGAGCTACTTTGGGAACCAATTCTTGATCCTTGATCTAGTGAACTTCAAGAACATCACCGTGGACGCCGTGGAGAAGACGGCGTGGGTGGGGGGCGGGTCGACTCTAGGGGAACTTTACTACCGGATTTCGGAGAAGAGCAGGGTTCTCGGTTTTCCGGCCGGCGTCTGTCCCTCGGTCGGGGTGGGCGGGCACATAAGCGGGGGAGGGTACGGCGCGATGTTGAGAAAGTACGGCCTCGCGGCAGATAACGTGATCGACGTGCGCCTCGTCGACGCGCGCGGGCGAATCCTCGACCGCGAGTCGATGGGGGAGGACGTCTTCTGGGCCATCAGAGGAGGGGGAGGGAACACTTTTGGTGTAATACTTGCATGGAAACTGAATTTAGTCGACGTGCCGGAAAACGTCACGGTCTTCAGTGTTGGCAAATTTCTTGACCCAAACGTGACAAATCTTGTGCATAAATGGCAAACGGTTGCTCCCACCTTACCCAAAGAGTTATTCGTTAGAGCCATCGCGGTTGGATCCTTACACAAGATCTATGTCAATTTCAACTCGTTGTTCCTCGGACCCATCGAAAAACTTCTTCCAATTTTAAACGAAAGGTTACCCGAGCTAACATTGACACGAGAAAACCTAACGGAGTTAAGCTGGGCGAAATCCCTCTTATACATTGATGGATACCCTAACGCGCCCCTAACAGATCTGCTGAATGCCACCGTTAACAACGGAAAACCGAACAACTTTAAAGCCAAGTCCGACTTTGTAAGGGAACCGATTCCTTTAGAAGGGTGGGAGGGGATTTGGCGTTTGCTCCGTCGAAATTTAACGGGCGTGATCGTCCTAACGCCGTATGGCGGGAGAATGGAAGAGATAACGGAGTTTGCAACTCCGTCTCCTCATAGAGGTGGGAATTTGTTCATAATTCAACAAATGGTGTTTCGGAGCCAAGAAGGGAGTGATGCAATGGAAGAACGTGTGAGTTGGATAAGAAGGTTATATGAATACTTTGAGCCATATGTTTCAAAGTCTCCAAGGGAAGCATTTGTGAACTATAGGGATCTTGACATTGGACAAAACCACAATGTCAATTGTTCAACCTATGAAGATGCTAAGGTTTGGGGGATCAAATATTTTAAGAACAATTTTGACAAGTTAGTCAGAGCTAAGACGATGATTGATCCTCAAAACTTCTTTAGGAACGAACAAAGTATTCCGCCTCTTACATGTTTGAGTTAATTATTATATTCAACAAAGTATATAATTAAATCATGGCTATATTTATAGTTATATTTAACAAAGTATCTCATTAAATCATGATTATAATTATTTATAGGTCACTTATTGTTCATGGTTTTTTATTTTACACCGCGTTTGTTGATTAGAAATAACAAACTGTGATACCGATCCAATTCAGATTCAAATTGGATATTTTTAATATGTTTCATTTATCTGTTTTGTTACAGAGTACATGGCTAGTTGGCTACACTAATACTACGTATTTATTAACAATAAATACTACTACCTCAGTCCCGCTATATTCGTCCACTTTTGACTTTTGGAATTGTTCATCTAAGCACTTTGACTCATCAATTCTCTCAATGTGTAAACCTAAATATAGTCATGTGTGATCTTGTTTGATTTGTCTTAACATATAGATTATTAATATATAATTTCTATAATTTTTTTAATATACAAATTACAAGATAAAATGGATTAAAGAAGTGTATTGAATGGTGTGTAAAAATAAAAGTGGACAAATACTCTGGGACGGAGGGAGTATTACTTTCGTCCTAAAATTCATTTTAATTGATTTTAAGTCAAACGGAAGAAATTTTAATCATAAACAAAATATTAATGGTATTACATATTCGTATACGAATAATTTTAATTAAATTTATCTCATAGAAATCATTCAAAAAAATTATTTCTTTTTATTAATATGCAATGTAAATTCAATCAAATTGGCAATTCAAGTTTGACTGAAACAAGCCAAAATGACTGAATACTATATATGAGACGAGATGAAATGTTAGGGTCCGACTAGTTGGACCAAGTTTAGAAAAAAATTGTTAAAGAGCATCCCACGTGTTGGAAAAGTGTGAGGAAATTAATTGGTATATAAGTTATTGAGTTGAACTAACTAATCGATTGGATTCAATCTTTTAATGTGATTCAACTCAAGTGTCTTATTGCCCAATCTAGTTGTTCATACCTCATCCTAAATTCTTACAATTACAATAGCTCAAAGTAGAATGATGGACCCACACCTATTCTTCCGCCCAAAGTAACCCCACCGACCTACATTTCCCGCCAATATCATCAACAGAGCCGCACGGTTTGCCATCCACCCACGACTCCCTCCACGTCGACGCAAGCTTTCCGGAAATGCGAACACGTGCACCCCCTCTCATGCGCCTAACTGTAATTACATAACCAGATTTAATTTGTTTTTTTTAAAAAAAAAATCATTTCAATCTCGAAGATACATATCATATTATCATGGGGAAAGAGGAGGAGGGGGAAGAAGTGGCCGCCGCCGCCGTCACTGCGGAGGGGTGCAAGACGCCGGAGAGAGAAGACTGCCGAATCTGTAGGGCGGCCTCCCCGCCACCGCCTCCGCGGAAGAAGCGGCACGTCGGAAAAGGGGCGGCGGCGGTGCCAACCGAGATTGCGTTTTTCCGGTCACCTGAGGTTGACCTTTTCTTTGCCATGCAACCTCGCCGACGTCAAGTCTTCTCCATAGTGGAGTAGCTAGCTAGCTAGGTCGTTTATTGGGGTAAACGGCCGGGTAATTATATGTCTTTAATTACTTATGTTAGTTGCATATTATAATCACTAGATCATAGCATAATTTTGTATTATTGTAAGGTCTCGTTTAGTATACGGAATTCAAACTATGGAATTAGAATTGAGGAATTTAATTCCAATTCTTGTGTTTAGTAACACAAAAATTATGTGGATTTGGAATTTACAGTGCAAAAAAAGAATTGAAATTGGCAGAATTCAATTCTATGGAATTGATGAATCCCATGAAATTTCAATTCCAATTCAATTCTAATTCCATCAATTTCGTATACCAAACGGACCCTAAATGTAGTATCCGCAATTTGTAACAAATTTTGGATTATGTGAATATGTGGTATGACCTATCTGTTACAAATGTGATTGTTCAGTTTGATTTTATTGATTCAAAAATTTGAGAATGGTATTGCATATTAACTTAAAGATAACTTTATTAGATCTATCTTATTAATTAAAAAGTTTTCAAAATTTTATTTAAATCTCTCACTCCTTCCGTTTGGAAAAACTCTTCCCATTTGATTTGGGGCAAAAATAAGGAAGTGTTAAATTATAGTTGATTTCTAATTTTGCCCCTGATGTGATGGGTAAAAGTAAGATGTGATGGATAGATTATTAGAGAAAAAGTATGATGTGATAGGTAAGGTATGAAAAAGTAAGGATAAAAGTGGTTTTTTAATAGAAAGGAGAAGTGTTTTGTTAAGTTGGAAGTGAAAAAAATGAAAAAGGAAGTGTTTTTGAGAACGGAGTGAGTAATATTCAATCAAGTCATAATTGAAGCTTAGGAGGGGGAATTCATAAATGCACTTCATCCTTTGTTGGTGGCACTCCACAAACATCTGCCCATATTTTCTCAAATTGACAAAAAAAAAACTTTTAAAATGATTTTTTAATAAGAGCGAAGTATCACGGAGTATTTTTCTTATGATAAATTCCAAAGTTACACATTTTTATTTCCTTTCTATTTTTAAACAGGTAATATTGTTTTGGGAGGGAGAGTAGGATACACTCAAAAACTCAATTATTGTATTTGTAATGTACTCCTTCCTTTAAATGTGATGGATAGATTAATAATGAAAAAGTGGGTTGTCATAGGTAAGTTAAGAATTAGTAGGAATAAAATAAATTTTTTAATAGAAAAGAGAAATTTTTTTTTTAGGCGGATGAAAAAAATATTTTGTGGGACGGTGAGTGTATTCCTTTAGCCTGGGTCGTAGTTTCTAGTGCTTCCGTCCGTAAGTGTTCTTTCTATTTGACTTTTCTTGGTCAAAATTTGTAAATTTTGACTCCGATATACGAAAAAATACATTGTATTATGATTTAATTTTAATATTAATATATTTCTATTGAAACGTAATTTTCATATATTAATTTTTTTATAAAATGTATTTACGTATAAATAAAGATTTTAGAGATCAAAGTGTAATTTTGGAGACCATGAAAAATAAATGGGAAACATTTTTTTTTTCCCAACGGAGGGTGTAATTTGAGTGTTTAACCGGCCAACATATATTTTATGAAAAATGTTGATTATAACACCTTTAGAAGAAAAGAAATCTCGTTTTGGGCCGTGAATATGTAGCAAATTGTCCAATAATGTTTCACTTTATTGGGCCGGGAGTATGTGGCAACTTATACAATAATGTTTCACGTTATTAGGCCGGTAGATATTCTTTATGTGTTATTCTTATTTTAAAATAAAAAACTACGGAGTACATTTTAGAAAGATAATAACATGACTACTTTATCTTTCTAGAAGTATGGTTAGGGTTGCTAATAACTTCGATCAAGTTGAATCATCTCCATACCCTCTTATTTATACTAGTGCAAGTTATGTTGAGAACTTATTCCGGAGAGTTTGTTATCACTCTTATTAGATCATTTGTAATGACTAATGACAATGCAAAAATGAAATGTCACATGGTGACATAGATTATTTTAACCAATAAAAAATAATCGAGTCACCGTGACAAATGAGTGGAGTGTCGTAACATACAGTGACAAATTATTCTTTTTTGTTTATACTTGTACTTTTTAATGATTTTTAATTACCAAAAAATATTTTACACATCTATTTAATTATTAAAATATGTCTACTCCTTTTTAAAAAAAAAAAATTTTTCAAATATTAAAAATATTAAAAATACTAAAAAATAAAAAAATGAGAGAATCATATCTTGCACATGAAATGAAAAGAGTGGTGAAATGGTCATGAAATGCTACTCTCTCTGTCTTAAAACTTTCTTCCCAGAGCACTATTCCAACTTCACGAGAATTTATATTTATTTGTGTTTTTTCATGGCCTATATGATAAAATAAAATATTCTTGTCACCACTTGTTTTGTTGAACTTTTGATCTAGTTTTTAAATATGTATGTTTTATTTTTTATTTCTATACCAATATTTAAATAAAATAGATTGAAAAAACTTGGGATTTTTCTTCGTTTTGCGCAACGAGAAGAAAGATATAGGACGGAGGGAGTATGATTTAAGTTGTATTTGTTGACATGACTAGGCGAGGCAAGACATTACCTTACCATTGTGAATCCTGTTATCGTTCTTCGTACTTTCAAAGTTGGTGGAATCAAACCCATCACACTCATTTTTACTATTTAATTTCTCTTTAATGTTTTTTATCCTTTTCTTAATTCTGATGTACCCAAAGTTATACTTCCCTGTCCCACATTTGATTATAATATTTACTATTTCAAAATCATAATAACTATTATTCATTTGTGTATTTTCATTAATTATTTGATAAAATAATATAAATTTGTCACCTTTTGTTTTGTAAATTTTTTATGTATCTTTTAAATATATAAATTTTATTTTTTATTTATATCTCAATATTTTAATTAAATGAATTTTTAAAAAATCTAAATTTTTCTTTATTTTCCCTAATTTATACTCAAAATGGAGATAGATGGGGTAAATAGACAAGAAAAAGTAGCATCACGTATTTTAAAAGTCTTTACGTTGGGATTGGGGCTGACGAATTCGTAGTCCAAACATCTTTTGTTTATATAGTTTTTAATTTAATTTTTAAAATGAATTTTTTGTTTATATATTTACATGAATGTATTTTTAAATAAATAGAATCAAAACTATTTTTATTTAAATGTATCATAAACAAATGTAAAATTTATTTAGAGGTGAAAAGGGTATCTTATCTATTAATTATACGAATTTTTGTTTAGAATGAAGAGATAAAACTATAGAATTTGAAAACAAATATGATTATAAAAAATTAAGATTTCTCTTTTATCAATTATTTCATACCAAACTATTAATTTCATATTTTTTATGACCTACATTAGGTTGCATTTTTTTTACCTAAATAAAAGATCACATAAATAAGCTCTCTTTCTAGAAATAATTGAAATCTCATTATTATACCATTTGAACTCTAATAAGTGAGTAATCTTTTTTTAGACAAAAAAAGCTCAAATTATATGGTATAACAGTATGTATCTATCTGTCAGATCAAGTTTTTATTTGAAATTAAGAATTTGGATATAAACTTTAAAGAGTACTAAAAAAAGTCATTAGGTTGGAATTGGGCCTCCCCGAATATGTGACATGAGACACGGGCAATAACTATTTAAATACACCGCATCAAAATGATATAAAGACCTCATGTGGCCTCCACGTGGGCCTCCCCGTGCTTTTATTCGCCCCTTCACTTCACCATCGAAATCCCCAATTTGCCCCTCAGCCCATGTGGATGACACGTCCTAAACAAAGAATTTACTCCTTAACTCTTTAATATTGTTGTCAAATGTCAAAAACTCTAGTTCTTTCAAAATTATTAATCGAAAAATGCTAGGGGTACACCAAAAGGTGTCCCTCATTTGTCCCCCCACCACCTCCATTATCACAAAAATAGGCAAAAAATTTAAAAAAATTAAATAAATAAGAATGAGGTAAAAATGAGTGGTGAAGAAAGGATTGGGGTACAAATGGGGTACACCTTTAGTGTACCCCTAGCATTGCTCTTATTACTCACATCACAAGTTGTGATCCTTTCGGTGGAATGCCGACTCCAAGCACCCTCACATTCCAACCCAACAGATTTATTAGGGGAGTAATTTACAGTATAATCTTAATTAGGTTTTTAGAGAGATGACCATCCCGCAAATTGGTAGCGGCAATACAAGAAGTTGGCAGATAAAAATGGATTACCGCTGGAATAGAGGTCGGAGGTTGTGTGGTCCTTGGTTGAGTGCAGACTTGTTGGGATTCCTCCAAGTCCCACACTGAAAGTTTAGGAGTAAATGAATCAGAATACATAGGTTCATCCAATCCCATTAGTATGAAGCCTTTTGGGAGGTGTCCAAAAATAAATTCGTGAAGACTTGACCCAAAGCGGACAATATCATACTAATACGGGATTGAGGTGAGGGCACGCGCAGCCCCAACATAAATTTTATTAATTACTTATACCAATATTTAAATAAATTAATTTTAAAAATGTGAAGTTTTGCCTCGTAAAAGAGAAATTGTAATCTAATTTGGGACGAAATGAATATGTCTTAATTTGGTATAAATTACTTCCTCCGTCCTATTTTATAACGCTTATTTTGACTTTAGGACATATTTAAGGAAGGAAAAAATTAAAGTTGACTTTCCAATATTGCCCCTCACTTAATTTTTTAAGGTGGGTAGCAGTAATTACAAGGGAGGGTATTTTGGAAAATCCACATAAATAATCATACCAAATAAAGAAACAGACATATCATTTTGGGACGGACAAAAATGGAAAACAAGCATTATAATTTGTAACGGAGGGAGTAATTTTTTACTAGACCATAGCCATAGCATATAAGCTTGACCTTTGGGTTGAATTAGTTCATTGACATGTAAGAAAAAATTGAGACACTACCCCCGAACTCTCGTAATGTGGCTTTGTGAGGTTATGGCTCCGTCACTATTGACACAACTCCTTTTATAGTCTGAGTCTTTCTGCATGACCATCTTTCATGGAGTCATTACTTTTTCTTTTCTTTTCTTTTCTTTTTTTTTCTTTTTTTTTTTTGCATG
>OOIL02006568.1:1208633-1299588 GCA_900332095.2 Cuscuta campestris
CTGATTACAATTCTGGTCACGATTCAAGTAAAAGTTGGCGTTCAATCTTCACCTCCCAAGACGTTGGTAGCATGTTAAATATATTAATTATTTTAATATATTTAATATTATATATTATATTTATGGTTGTTACCTATTATAGCTAAAGTTATTATAATACAATATTTCCTTATTTATCTAGCCATAAATAGGGAGATTTCTAGAATACTCCAACTCCACCTATATATTCATTACTTTGTATTCCTCTAAATCATTCAATCAATAAAACATTCTTTATTATTTTTACAGTCACTCATTACAAGTGATTTTCTATGTTTAGTTCTTAATTATAAGATATTACATAAATAGTTCTCAGTTTTTGAAAGCTATTCCATAAATAGTCCTTTACCCCAAATATTATAAAATATTATTTCTGCAAATAGTCACTAAAGGATCGATTAAGTAATAATTTTCAAAAACTAATGACTATTTATGTAATATTTTAAAATTATGGACTAAATATGGAAAACCACATGTACTTAAGGACCATTTATGAAATTTACTCTATTAATAAATATAAAACTTATCAAGAGACCGTAATAATAACTGTATAAATTATTCAGGGATATAGGGCATATATATATATATACTTCCTCATTTCTAAAAAATTGTTTTCACTTCAAACAACCTGCCAAGTCCAATCATTTAAAAAGTGATTTTGTTTACAAATTAGTATAGAAATAAAAAGTATACATTACACTAGAAAAACTATATCAACTGTTTTATAAAACCAGACGAACAAAAAATGTTTTATTTTATCTAATCATTAATAAAAACGTGCGAACTAACTAAAGATATAAATAGCTCATGATAGTAACTAGGACAAGATTTTGGGATGGAGGTATCAGATTGTGTGTGTGTCTACACACACAGATATATACTCCTTCCGTCCCTAAATAGATTAAAAAATTTTTTCTCTCTCTTCTCGATAACTTTTGTTTGTTTACGCGATTTCATGAGTATTTAATAAAATAAAATATCATTGTCACCTCTTGTTTTGTAAAACTTTTGATATAATTTTTTAATATGTAATTTTTATAACTTATTGATATACCAATTTGTAAATAAAATGATTTCAAAAAGTAGGAAATTTTACTCCGTAACCCGCAATTTGTAATCAAATTGGGGACGGAGGGAGTATAATTTAATAGAGTTAAATTATTACTTTTCTAAATATGAAAAAAGCGATTATTAAAAAATTACTCTATATTCAAAATATGTGTCTCAAAATATTTATATTATTTCAAATGGGGGCGGTTCTCATGACATTGCCTAACAATGTCATGCAATCATCCGAAGGCCTTACGATGCTTAGTTCGAAAAATTAACTGTTCTAAATCCCTTACCTTGATAAATTCTCCTACACCGACCCCACCCGAATCTACCACATTCAATTACATCCCCACAAAATTTGTTGATTTTGGAGTAAAGATTTGACTCTAAAGTCCATAAAATATAGGGGTGCAATTGAAGATTGAAGGGAGTGGGAGTATGAATTCAGGTCAGGCCGGAGTTGGAGTTTATCAAAAAAATAAGATGTATGAACCGTCAATTGTTCGAACAAATGGCTATAAAAACTCCTAAATTATCCTATAAAATTGATTTCAATGTCACGAGAACTAATTTTATCTAGTCCTTATTTGATTTTGTTTTGTTAACATTAGTAGATTTTAGAGCAGAGACTAATAAGAAGTCACACTCACAAGACGGTTAGTTGTCAGAGAGAACATGTGATGCTGCCATGGCAGAGCCAAAGAAACACTCGTCAATCAATACATATTATGCGCGCATTCTCTCTCTTACTATAAATAAATAAATACTCTACTTTTTGTTTTTCCTTCAAAAACATATTACTCATTTTTTAAATAAATTATAATCCTGCCGGTCCAATAATTTACTTCTCATATTGACCAAAAAAATATGATGAGTTTTTTAAATTTTGTACTTTCACAATGAATTTACTTCTCTCCTTCCCTAAATTGTTTAGCATTTTACACAAGCTGAAATAAAATTTCAAGTTTTTCAATTCATTTTAATTAGACATTGATATAAAAATAAAAAAAAATAAAACTTTCACATTTAAAATCTACGTCAAAAATTTTATAAGTCAATCAAAATGTGACAAAAATATTTTATTTTATCAAAAAAACATTGAAAATATAAAAATAAACATCGTGAGTTTGGAATAGTGCAGCGTGCTATACTTTTTGGGACGGAGAGAGTGTAAAAAAAGACACAGTTTCGATTCTGACATGATGCAAAACTCACACATTTTAAAATCTTTTTATTTAAAAATTAGTATCGAAACACAAAAATGAATTTATATATTTGAATATTACGTCAAAAAATCTTACAGAATAAGACACTACACAATCACTTTTTTATCAAATAAATATTAGAGACACATAGACAAATAAAAATTATGGAGAGTTCAAAATAAGAATCATGTCATTAATAATGGCATTGAGAACAAAATTAGAGATGGAACATCTGTTCAAAGTAGCAATTTCACACTATAAATACACCTTTCATCAATCTTTCCCAAGTCCACTCACCAAAGCCCACCAACTCTCCTTTCCTTCAAATTCATTCATTCATTAATTCTCATCTCTCTCTCTCTCTCTCATCTATCAAATAACAATATCCCCAACCATCAATGGAGTATGACTATCATCCCTACACCCATTCCTCCTCCTCCTCCTCAGTGCCCACTCTAACAAGGAGCTACTCCCTTGCCGCCCCGGCTCCGCCGCCACGGCCCCTCCCTAGAAGCCTCTCTCAGAAGATCTCTTCTTCTTCTTCTTCTTCCAAGGCCCGGCTCGCGAAGAGCGCGTCGTTCACCAGGAAATGTAGCAACTTGGCCAAGGAACAGAAGGCCAAGTTCTACATCGTCAGGCGGTGCATCGGCATGCTCGTCCGCTGGAGCAAGCACCGCCACGACTCCTAATACACATGTCCCCATGTTAGGCCTCGTTTGGGAAGCATCGTTTTCAATTAGCGTTTTGGATAATTTCATANTGAACTTTACTGTTAGATAGTCTTTTAAAAATGCTAAATCTAAACGTTAAAACTGTTGCCAAACGGGCACTTAGTTTGTCTTTTTTTTTTTTTTTTTTTAGTTTGTGGAATTAATTAATTGTTCACCTACCTTTATTCGTTAAACAAATGGCCTGGGAAATGGTCAAAGATATGCAGAGGCACTGAGATCTTTGTTTTTGGTATTATGATTTCTTCTTCTTCTTCTTTTTGATGCATGAAGTAGTAGAAAGTGTTGCAGAGGTTACAGAGTTGTCCCATTAGACTATACAAAAAATGAAAATTGTGGGATTGAAATAGGCTATAAGTGTCCAACATTTAATTTGATTATTTTGAAAATATTATTCTCTTCTTTCTTGAAAGTACTTTTGCCTTAATATTTACGCACTTATATAAAATACTTTTACTTCCACCTAAAATGTCTAAAATACATCCCTAGTTTATGGCGTGTAGAAGTGGTTTTGGAGATATTTTAGGCATTTTAGGTAGAGTTAAAATATTTTATGGGTGCACAAAAAATTAGGACGGAAGTGTTTTCTAGCCGTCAGGGCCATTTCTTTATTTATCTGAATTCATAGTGCATTAAAGTGATGTTTTCCACTTCCATGCTTCTTTTGGATGTTGCTTCTAAATGGTTATACCTATGAAGAAATAAAATAAATATTTGTCTCTAACCATCCCCTCATTTGTTTGTGTGAGCTAGCATCTTTAATTTAGTGAGGGTTGTTTTAAAAAAGTTTGTAGTTAAGATACAATTGTTTCATTAAGCAATTTCTTTAATTATTAAATGAAGCAACTAACAGGCCACAAATACTCCAAGTTAAATTTTTTTAGGTGAATCAATTCCTTAAAAATGTTGCATATTAAAGATACTTTTGATAACCTCATTTTGCTCAGAGCCACATGAGTATTGGGAGTAAGTTGAGTGATAAAATTTTCTTCATATAATTTAAATTTTTAAAGTTAAGCAAATTCATTCTTATTAGCACAAATTTTAACACGTGATTTTTTATAAAAATAAAGGGCTTATTAAGATAAGCTCTCTTTCTATGTCAAAATGGATACCTATATTACTATTACGGCCTATCGATAATATTTAATTATTTGTATGTTTTCATTGATAATTTAATAAATAAAATGTTCTTATCGCCTCTTGTTTATAGAGATTTTTATGTACTTTTGAACAACATAATTTTTATTTTTTATTTCTATATCAATTTTTAATTAAAATAATTTTAAAAGTGATAAGATTTTACATTGCATTAGGAGTTTGACATCCAATATGGGAGAGGAGCATTAGATTTGACCCCAATCTTATAAATTGAATGAAAAATAACATCAATTAAATATTACTTCCTCCGTCCCAAATTATAATGCCTGTTCACTATTCACAGGGTCAAACTTCATTCACTTTCTTTCTCTATTTTCGTTAGTAATTTGATAAAATAAAATATTGTTGTCACTACTAGTTTTGTAGATCTTTTGATGTAGTATTTTGATATGTAATTTTTATTTTTTAACTCTATACCATTTGTCATATAAAATGATTTGAAAATAACTTTAGTCAAACATCGTAAATCGAAACAGGCGTTATAAAATGGGACGGAAGGAGTATAAACAGAAGCAGAGAGTGAGGGAGTAATATTTAAGTTTTTAAGTAGCTAATCTAAAACTACCCGAAGTGATGTTTACCAGACAAAACTAAATCTGTTTCATCCGCGTCAAATCAACCAATTAATTAAAAAAATAGTGTTTGGAAAATTTGAATTTCATTTGAACTACTGAATTTCAAATTCAAAATTTAAATTCTTGGATTTTAAATTAAAGGGGGGGGGGGATATTGATTTGTAATTGAACTTTATTGGATTTTTTTTTTAAAGGCAAATCCAAGTATGACTTTTTTAGATTCCCAAACATATAATTTGTGTTTAATCTAGATTTCGAATAAAATCCAAATCTAAATTTCCAAATCTAACTTTCACTTGATAAAAATGGGTCCAAAATAATGGCATGTTACTGGTGGGTCTCTCCTGATTAGCAAAATATATGGGTGATGATGGACTGATGAGCAGAGACCCAAAAACAGAGGCAATAAGGACAAATACTTCAAAATGGACACAATCCATGGTGACAGATTTCTGAACCCAAACATGATTTATTACAGAAGAAGAAGAAGAAAAAGAAGAAGAAGAAGAAAAAGAAAAGATATTATATATATGTGTGTGTTTGTGTGTGTGTATCTATGGATCAACATGACCCATGACCCATCCTGCGAAATATGTCAATTTTGCCCTCCCATCCCACCCCACATCCATCCTGTCTACTCTGTCTGCTCCTAATTCATCCCACTGTTTGGAACACAAAATCATTTCCACTCATAAGAATAAGTTATCAAAATGATAATAATGATGATAATAATAATAATAATAATAATAATTATTATTATTATTATTATTATTGTAATAAATAACCTGCCAATGGACTGAACTAAGAAGAGGTTTGGGTCTTCCCTAGCAGCAATGTCTTCCAATTTGGAGTGTCCCAGCTGATAATGTCACAAAATAATAATTACTAAGTTCATTAATCAATCAGGACCCCCCAGGGGGGCCAACATGAGGGCCACAGATGGTCAAAAACCATTATTCTTATTATTACTAGTGATTTTTCAGTATGAGACTTTTGACAATCAACACTATTTTAATAAGATTGGTCCACACTTTCGCTCTCCCAAAGCCCATTTCACATTCAAGAACCATTATTCAAGACATTGTTACCCCAAGTTTAGTAAACATGATACCTCCAAGTTGGGTGTTGCAAAGGGGTTGGCATTCTGAACATAGGAAGCCAAGGGTCGTTAAACACCAACGTATCCTCCTACCCATTGCCAACATTTTCGAGGCACTTTGCTATATTAAAAAAAAAAGATGCATACAAGTTATATATTACTACGTACAAATTTAGTAAACCGAAATAGAACATTTTTTTGAAGAATATCATTAGGGTTCATACAAACAAACAACGAGCCAACAAAGCCAGTGTAATGTCAACTTTGTTGGGATTTAAGAGGTCAAGATGCAGGTAGACTTGCCCATATAAAAAAATGAAGGCTTTTTTTGTTAGAGGCTCGATGCATTACCGCATTTATTGCCCCAAATTTCTTGAACTAAGAAGGGAATTTTAACGTGTCATTTTGAGTTACTCGATTATTTATCCGAAGATAACAACATTGTAAAAAATGACTCTATTAGCTCCATTTGCAATAATCAATAATGGACACAATCATTAAGATTCATGATTCATTGAAATTATATATTGCCACAATTCAAACGTTGTACCTTGATCAAATACGACTTTGACTTGCAAAAATTCAAAACTTGTTCAAATATGACTTTTCTGAAATCATAAAGATTAATAACTACATTTGAAGAAAACTTCATGTCTTTAAAGGAATA
This sequence comes from Cuscuta campestris, assembly GCA_900332095.2. Classification (NCBI taxonomy): domain Eukaryota; kingdom Viridiplantae; phylum Streptophyta; class Magnoliopsida; order Solanales; family Convolvulaceae; genus Cuscuta; species Cuscuta campestris. The sequence goes on from OOIL02006568.1 coordinate 1,215,161, forward strand.
CTAAAATATATAAAAATAATAGGGGTTTTAAATTTTTAAAAAAATGTCCTTTTGCTCTTATCCATACTCTTCCCATCAAACTGTGTCCTTTTGTTGAAAAAATGGGGGGCTGCTCCATAAGCATAGTGATGTTTTGCAATTTTGAGTACATCAACGCTACAAGAGCTAAAAGAGTCAATTATTGACAATATTTTATTGGTAGGTAAATAACAGACTTATTCAAAATGGCACATTAAACATCCTTTTCTTCTTTCTTTATATGAAGATTTGGATAGTCAATATAGCAATGTGTCAAGGTATAAGGGACACAAACGGCCTACTCGAAACACATGGATCGTCCTCATAAAATTTTACACGGATCATCTTCATTCATCAATCCACAATTGAGAGCACAGTTCGTCATAATTCAAACAATGTGAAGAATGGGTGTCATATAAACGGATGTAAGATTAGCCTTCTTCATGTATGTGTGTGCGCGTCAGTGCGTGTGTGTGTGTGTTAAAGAGAGGGTGATGCTAATTTACGGCGTAGGTATTAGAATGACTTACGAAATGTACTCACTCAATGATCATATTGTGCTTATTTGAATATATCAGGTCAGCCTTCAATGCCTTCAAATCTTTATTTATCATGTAAGAGTATATATCTGTAGCAAAATTCATGTTAGATTTAAACAGGAAACAATCACTAATATTTGTCCTGATACATTATTCAATTTTTTCACATATAATATTTCTTGTCAAAGGCATACTTCATGACTAGAAGGCTGTGATAATGGAAACAACAAAACAACTTACATATAATATTTCTTGTCAAAGGCATACTTCATGACTAGAAGGCTGCGATAATGGAAACAACAAAGAAAACTTAAAGCCAGAGAAGTATACGACAGAAACAAGAAATGATGGGTTGCATAATTTCATATGTAAAAAAAGAAGATTTGATCTAAAGATATGTCTGTTACCTTCACCATGAGTTCAGTAATGTAGCTTTACATCCCATCAAACCATCACTCCTTGGTGGTCAAAGCATTCCCCTACACTTGATGGCACAGTCTTCTTCAAACTTACGAAGAAAAGCTTTTTTTTACCATTTTTTTCTCTCAGAAATCAGTCATCATGACATAAAGTTTTAAATGCAACAACATCCAAATTGATGCCTTCATTCCTAATTTGGTCTAACAGCTCCAAAGCCCTATTCACTTGTCCAAGTCTCTTGTATGCACGGATCAAGATAGCATATGTCACGACATCAGGAGGAATGTTCTTCCTTCTCATTTCATCTAGCACCATGTTGGCCATATCTATACGATTGACCTTGCAGTATCCATCTATTAGACAAGTATAAGTAACAACAGAAGGCAAGATTTCCCCAAGTGCCATTTCATTAAACAATCTCAATGCTCTGCTCATATCTCCAACTCTACAAAATCCAGCTATAACAGACGTGTACGAGACATTATCAGGTCTCAATCCCTGAAAGGTTATTTCCCTAAAAAGTCTGTAGGCGTCATTTAGTTCACCCATTTTGCAAAACATTGTAATGAGAATTGTATACAGAGTTGTATCTGGTGTAACCCCAACTTTTAACATTCTTGTGTACACCTGCAAGGCCTTCTTAATATTGAACTGTTGAGTAAAACCATTAATAAGCGTGCCATAGTTCACAACCCCAGGCAATATATCCATCTTAAGCATCAAAGGAAATAATTCTAGTGCCTTCTCTGTTTTTCCTTCACTACAGAAGCCATGAATAATGTAATTGAAGGTAAAGATATCAGGGTAATGGCCTTCTTTTATCATAGCTCTGAGAAGCTTCAAGGCTTCACCAATGGAGCCAATCTTGCAAAAAGAATGAATCAAGTTGTTATAATTTAAAGCACTAGGAGTCATGTTATTATTGATCATCTTCTCCAAGAACTTATGAGCGTAGAACAAATCACCATGCAAGCAAAACCCGTTTAGTAAGATATTGTGAGCAACCTGGTCATGCTTATAACCATATTCCTCTATCTTATAAAACAAATCAAGTGAGATTTCCATTGTTGCACTTCTGCAAAGACCATTCAAGAGTGAACTATAAGTAACCAGGGACGGTTTTATGTTAGTAGCTTCCATCTCCATTATTAAAGAAAGACTTTTCTCAGTGTTGCCCTGTTTCGAAAATCCATCAACCAAAATGCTATAGCTGTACAAATCTGGTGGAACTCCACTACTCATCATTTCTTCAAAAAGATTAGTGGCCTCAACTAGTTCACCTTTTGCACACAATCCATGTATAACAGCATTATAGCAATACGAATTTAGCAATTCATTTTTATGCCTCATGTCTCGAAGGTAATCCAAAGCAAAGTAAACACAACCAGTTCTACAAAGTCCATGGATATAAACGCTGTGTGTTACAACAGATGGACTAATCCCTCTCTTAGCCATTTCCATCATAATATCAGTGGCTTTTTCTAGATCCATTTGAGCATGGTTCTTACAGCAGTAGAAGTTCACCATAATTGTATACGTATAAACATTGGGTGATGGGCCAAATCTCTTCATCTCTTCAAAGAATGTTTGTAGAAGTTCCTTCCTTCTTGCTTCGGCCAAACATTTCAGTAAGAAATTGCATGAGAAATTACTTAATCCAAACCCAAGTTTTCTACCCTTGAAATATGCATCAACACCATCTTCAAACATTTTATTCGCAGCAAATACCTTGATCAGAACATCAACCACCAAAGCGGATACTTTTGAATCATTGGGTGAAGCCAAAAAAAGTGGAAATATCTCAACTAAATCAAACTCGCCCTTTGGGAAATTGAGAACAATATCTTTAAGCATTGCATACACTTCCATATGCATTCCAACACATGCAAAGATATGAACACACATCATAAAGGCATTGATTGATTCGAAAAGACCATACATTTCTGTTGCTATGCCGAATCTAATTTCTCTAGCTGTCTCCCACCTCAGTGATTTGTACACTCTCACAACAACTGAGCATAATTTTGGTGAGTAGCACATATGCATTCTCTTCCTAGGAATAGTTGGAAGAAATGGTTCATATTTACTCATGTATTTTTCATTGAAACGATAATCATGATCTTCCAATAATAAAGCTGAAGAAACACCACAAAAATTTTGGCGATACAATCCAACAATGATTTTACTCCTTCCACGAACCTTTGATCCTTTAAGAATCGTGGAAGTAGAATAGCAACATGACTTTCTTGCCAGTGGGGAGAAGCCCATGCAGCTAACTCTTGATCTATAGAGTAATATTCTTGTTTCCCGACAAATGAGGTCTCTCCATATCAGTCTACACTCCACATAACATCATATCTATATCACCATTCAACCTAAAGAGGAATGCACAAGAACACAGTCTAGAATGAGCATGGTTACTAAAGAATAATCACAAGCCTTAATGACAAAATAAAGAACCATACTGAGTATAAATTTATTCTCTGCTTCAACATGCACCTTTGGTACAGAATTGGTGCTGATAGAGTGATAGTGTTGATTTGTTCGAAGAAAATGGAAATGATGTGAACTAGATAATACCCAAAATTTGAAGAGCATAATGAATTATATAAGGTAGTGTTTGGCAACTAAGATTTCATTTCAATTCATGTATTTCAATTCCAAAATTTGAAATCTTGAATTTCAAATGACAAGGGGAGGTGCTTGGATTTAAAATTAAGCTTTGTTATGAATGAGAAGAATTTGATTCAAATCCAAATTCAAAATTTGTAAGTTTCCAAACATGGAATTTGAGCCAAATCCGGATTTGAAATCCAAATCCATGTTCCCAAACATACCATAAATTCATTTGTTTGACATTAAAAAAAGCAATCAACTTTGAACATTGATTGTTTCTTTTTATGAAAAGACTAAATAAATTTTAATCCATTCAAGTCTTATGCTATATAGGGTTTGAAATGAACAAAGCACTTATCCTTATAATCTTGAAGTACTACTACTTTGTAGTTTGTACTAGACGTTTAGATCAATATGAATTCTCTGCTTAATGGTGACTCAAATTCACCATCTCCATGACCAAGACCAAGTTCAACCTACGAAGACGACAAGTGTGTTTGGATAACATAATGCAATTATTAAGTCGTGAAATTACTTAGTTCATAACATAGCTGTGTAATTACGAACTTCCTCGTCTCAAATTAATTTGACACTTTATTACTCCGCATGAGAAAGGCGGGTGTGAGAAACACACTCGGGCGCAGCTCTGCGAACGGAAAAGCTTACCTGAGCTCCTCCTCCGTCACGCGCAGGTCCTTCTCCGGCGTTGTTGGAAACGCGGACGGTCTTTTCCGGCGCAGCAGGGGAGCTTGGGTCTTCCTTTACCGGTACAGTCAGCCAATTTGGCCAATTCACTTTAAAAAGTACTGATTCAATACCGAATCGAATAACATAAATGATTCGAAATCGAACTCAATAAATATATACCCGATTCAAACCTAAAACCGACTAGATCGGACCGATTAGATCTGAAACTGAAGAAATTTGAAATCGGTTAAATCTCAAATCGATAAAACCCGAAACTGGTAAGATCCGAAATTGATAAAACCCGATATTGATAAGATCTGAAATCCATCATATCCGAAATTTTTTGCCTGACAATAAATATTTTATATTTGTGTACATATTGATCAATTACATTTGATTTCAATTTTTTTTACCACTATAACTAGTTATAAACTTATATTACTTACTAGTTATATTACTTAATTCTTTTTAATCTTTACATAAATGTCACGGAAGCAATTTTACATGTCAAATTTTTAGAACTTAGAATCCCTTTTTTATATATAAAGAAAATGATTTTTTGACATTATGTTTTAATACTATTTGATTTTATAAATTTTATTTTCCAGTATAAACATATATATATTTTAATCTCAATTGAGAGATTATTCTAAAAAAGCAAAATGGATAAAATGAGATAAAAGCAAGAAAAAATTTACAAAATACTCTAAGAAAATTGTCATTTTATGTTAATACTCTGAAACTCAATAATTTACACCATTACTCTAAAAAATTATTCAATTTCACATCACACCAATACTTAATGAAGCCAACTAAGCTGAATATATGACATTTTAAATAGTGACTGAATAATTACTAAATATGAGTTAATAATTATTTACAAAAAATACCCCTGAATGCGTTATAATTACCCCTCGATGTCGAGTTATAATAAAAATGTGTCCAAACTGAAAAAATAAAGTGTTTATATTTTAATCATATAAATTATGAATACAAATAAAAAATTAGAGAATTTTAAAATTGATATAATGCTGAATTTATATAAATTTGGTAATGAAATATTTACTTCAATTTTTTATTTTGTCTGAAACATTATTTTTCTTTATTTTTTATCACTTCGTAGTTACCGCTACATACTTAATAATTTATTGATTTCATTTAAAATGTCATATATTCTACATAGTTGAAAGTCTGGAATATTAATATAAACTTGAGCAATTTCTTGATGCAGTTGTATAAGTTTTTAAATTTGAGACTATTAATCACAAATTCTTTGAAGTATTTGTGTGAATTTTTGAATAAAGACAATAGATGGAATTAGAAAAAATTTCAAAAAAGTAAAAGGAGTTTGAGCTTTGAAGAAGATAAAAGGAGAGAGCCAATGATGCCACCCAAAAAAATTTCCCATTCCTCCCACCCCAAAGCCCCATTGCTCCTAGATTTTATGTGCAAAAATAGTACTACTATATATAGTACTCCGTAATTGATTCCCTTTTCAGAGTTGTTGAAAAACAAAACCCTAAAAGGGTTCTCTGCTAGAAAAATCGCCGCCAGCTCCATTTTTATCTCAACTTCACCCCAGTCTACCACCCTTCATAGACCTTCTACCAGTTATGCGCTTTCTGGCTCTTCGAGACTCTTTCTTGAAATTCATTTGTGTGTTCTATTTCGACCGTTCCCAGTAATAGGTTTGAAGTAAGAATTCTTTTTTGGTTTGTGATCAGAGAGCTATATCTTTCTTTATTTTACTCAGAACAGACGTATTATGTACATGTGTAAGCGTAAATCTGTGATTTTTAGGTTTTCAAGTTTGAGTTTTTAAAGAGTTTAGGATTTAGATTACCCGGGTCGGTTTGATTAAGTTTTTGAGCTTTATAGGGAGGGCTGGTGGTTTTTGTGGGATTACTGAGTGATCGTTTGGTCTTTCAGATTGTGAATAAGTTTTCTGAATTTAGGCCAATGATGGGGAGCAATGAAAATTCGTTTGGGGATGATCTGGAGAAGGAGTTAGGACTGTTGCTTAGTGAGCAGAGGCGCCAAGAAGCTGATGATCTTGAAAAGGAGCTGAATTTGTATAGAAGTGGTTCAGCTCCTCCAACTGTAGAGGGCTCTTTTACGGCAGCGGGTGGTCTGCTTAGACAAGGCGGCGGCACTGGCTTTGGAGGTGTAGGTTTCTCCCCCGTTCAGGAATTCGCTCGGAGTGAAAATGGAAATGGGTTTTTATCTGATGACGAACTTAGGTCTCATCCGGCATACTCATCTTACTATTATGCTAATGTGAATCTGAACCCTAGGTTACCCCCTCCTCTCATGTCCAAAGAGGATTGGAGGTTTGCTAAGAGATTACAAGGAGGGAATTCTGTTGTAGGGGACAGGACAAATGTGAACAACAATGGTAGTTCCACCACTGGCAGATCACCTCTTTCCATGCCACCTGGATTTAACGCGACTAAAGAGGAAATCAAGAATGAATCAGTGGCTTCAGTTGAGTGGGGCAGTGATGGTCTGATTGGTTTACAAGGATTAGGATTGGGTGCCAACCAGAAGAGCATAGCTGAGATATTTCAGGTGAATATATGAATAACTATTTGTATTCACCCATGTCTAATATCTGTTTTTCTGATGAATGGTTTAGGTACAAGAATGTAATCTGGTTTTATGCTCTCGATTTTGATTGTGTTTGTTGCTTTGAAATGTCAATCGTGCAATGCATTTCAAATTCATGTGATTCATTTCTCTCAACCCTGGTGTGCATGTGAATTCTTTATGTGTGATTCTTTTAATTGCTTCAAGGTTCCTGCCTTCGTTTTATATACCCCCCAGTTTTTTAACCTTTTAACTCTAAGCCACTTTCTTGATCGGCTGTCTAAATTGGTGTATGCTCAAGCTAAACTTGTTTGTTTAGCATTTGTTGAAAATTTGCAAATCTGATTGATTATACTCATTTATTTTCTTGAAGCTATTTATTCATCATGAAGGTGTTTCTATTTGTTCCACTATAGTCAATTACCTAATTATAAGCAGGTCTCTCGAATTATCAGTTGTAAATACACACAACCACGCATATGCCTTGATTTCATTTAGTTTCTTGAACATAGGAAAGTATTCTTATTCAGTTATTTGGAAGGAATACTTCTGTACTCTCATCAGCGATAATCTTGTAATTTCTGTTTTGAGCATGATATTTCAAGTTGTAGTCTTATTTTGCTTCAACACAGCATTATCTATTAAGGTATCACATTTTGTATTTTCTCTTTTACTTGATGAGTGTTTCTAATTTGTGATTTGTGTAGGATGACCTCGATTGTGCCCCTTCATTGGGTGGTCACATTTCCCGCCCAACTAGCCGTAATGCATATGTTGGTAGTGAAGATTCTCTACCCCTTGCAGAACCTGAGTTTTCTCACCTTCATCATGACTTGTTGTCCTCAGACCCATTAAGGTCTCCAGCAAATGCCAATAGTCCATCGGTTGCTCATCATGCTGGTTTGCCCCCATCATCGTATTCATATGCTGCGGTTTTGGGTTCCTCCTTGTCAAGGAGCACCACGCCCGACACTAAACGTGTTGCCACTTCTCCTAGTCCTTCTGTTACTCCTATTGGTGGTGGGAGGATTGCTACACCCGACAAAAAACATATGAATAAACTGAATACATTTGATGGTGTATCCTCTCATATAAATGATCCCACCGATATGGTTGCTGCTTTTTCTAGCATGAACCTCTCAAATGGTATGGTAGTTTATAAGATCTATTTTTTTAGTTAATACGTTTTTAATCTCTTGATTATGTACTACTTGCTCCTTCCCAAAATCAATTTCCTTCTTTGCTTTTTTAATGTCCCAACGTAAACATCCCATTTTAAGGATTGAAATTTGTTGTTCATATTTTTTTCTCTGCACAAACATTAACCGCACAATTTCACTTCTTTTGAACTATGTGCCATTTTTCACATGGCAAATGAATTTTGAGACGAAGGGATAATTACTCAGTTCTGTCTTCATTTTCCTTTTCAATTCAATTTTGTCCTTGACAATGCAATTTAATCTCGATTTAGCCCCTGCACATATTTTTTATTATCATTATTAAGTATATATGTTGGCTTATGATAAAGTTGGTTCCAAGCTACATATATGATGACCATATTCATGATTTTAAAAGCTGACCGTGGTGGTCCACCTCGAGCCGGTTGCATTTCCTCTCTGAGGCTTAAGCCTCAGCTGGTCCGAGGCGGTGTGCTATTTTGGGTCAGTGCACTGTATAGTTTCTTTAGATGAACTTAATAAACCTAGTAGATAATTAACACTTCTTTCTAGACTTTAGCGTCACCTCTCGTCTCTTCATCTTCAACCGTACTTCTCTCCATTTTCAGACTTCAGTGGCATAGCTTCTCTCTTGCGGTAGCGGCTAAGGCGATTGCTTCATATTATAATTGCTTATCTTCTATTTCTTTCATCTTTTTCTTTCAACTTTTAATTTTTTTGGTTCCTTCTTTTCCAGCATCCCTCTCCCTCTTTTGAATTTAGTACAAACTACAAATCTCAAAGAATGATTTAACTTTTTTGCGTGAATATTTGTCCATATTTATGTATTTGAGACATAAGTGTTTTATGTTACTGTTTTATTTTTATAGTTCTATTTTTTTGTGTTTTAAGAATTAAGACAGGGTATCATTTTTTGTAAAATTCAAGAATTATGATCTTATCATTTTATCATGAAATTGGATTATGCACTTTTTTTTACCTCGGAGTACATATATTAGTACTATTTTTTCTTATTGAACTGAGGCTTACGCCTCGTTCTGCCTCAAGGCTTACAAAACCTTGCATACTGAGTTCTTAACTACGTCTAGGTACAGTGAATCAACTCAATATTTTGTTCTAAATTAGGTCAAGGTATAGTGATCAATGAAATATTCATCTTGTTTCAAATCAAAAGTGAGAAGATTGGGAACCAAATTGAGTCTTCGAAACCCCACCTGAAAAATGGGTCCACATGCTTACTAAGGGGACCAAATTTTATAGTGTGTACTCAAGGGAGTAAATCAGGTGTCGAGTTTATTTTTCTTTTATCTTGGAAACCTCTATTACATCATGATTGATGTCCTTAATTAACTTTGCAGGTAGGCAGAGTAACCAAAAGAATCATGCTTATTTGAAGAAATCTGAATCCGCACGGTATAATATTCCTTCTCCTTCTCAGCGGACACAGTACTCCGAGACTGGTGATGATTTTCATCATAGCTCTATTCTCCAATCTGATATGCACAAATCTGCCTTCTCATCAAATGAATTATACCTTAAAGCGTCTCCTACTTTGAAACTCAATGGTGGAGCCTGCGTACCTTCTCATCATCCAAATTTTGACAGTGCATATTCAAGTTATGGCTTGAGTGGTCAATCTGATAATCTAATATCAAGCCATCATGGAAGCGTTAATCTTCCACCCTTATTTGAAAGTGCTGCTGCTGCATCTGCTATGGGGGTCCCTCGAATGGACTCAAGAATGACCTCCGAGCAGCTACTCGGTAGGATAGGAAATCAAATCGGTGCTGGCTCTGCTCCTTTGCAGGCACAGTTTGTAGATCCACTGTATGCTCAGTACTTGCTTCAGTATGCAGCACTTAATGATCATTCCATGGATCAGACTTATATGGGTAATTCATATATGGACTTGTTTCAAAAAGCTTACATGGATGATAATATGGCATCTCCACAGAAATCACAATATGGTATTGCATTGAATAGTAAGAGCAGATCAAGTAATCATGGATACTATGGGAGCCCTGCGTATGGGTTTAATATGTCCTATCCTGGTAGTCCGATGGCAAGCCCTTTAATGCCGAACTCTCCTATGGGACCTGGTAGTCCTTTGAGGCAAAATGATTATGGTCTGAGATTCTCTGGAGGATTGAGAAACTCAAGTGCCAGTATCATGGGATGTTGGAACTTGGATAACATGGATAACGGATACCCACTTTCTCTTCTGGAAGAGTTCAAGGGAAATAAAACCAAATGTATTGAACTATCAGAGATTGCAGGTCATGTAGTTGAATTCAGGTATAGGGCTTGAGTATAAAAATGCATATACATGTTAGGGTAGTCTCAAGTCTAACATAGTTTTTTAATTTATGCCTCAGTGCTGATCAGTACGGGAGCAGATTCATTCAACAAAAACTAGAGACTGCCACAATTGAGGAGAAGAACATGGTTTTTCAGGAAATTATTCCTCATGCAATGACACTCATGACGGATGTGTTTGGTAATTATGTAATCCAAAAGGTATAATATACTATTCTTCCCATGGTCTTATGGAGTACGTGGAGATTTTGGCGCATCGTAATGTATGATGTAATTTACACATTCTTCTGTCTTTAAAGTTTCAGCAATTGATTTCTCTTTTCAGTTTTTTGAACATGGAATGCCAACTCAGAGGAGAGAACTAGCTAACAAGCTTTTTGGGAGTGTATTGACATTAAGCCTCCAAATGTATGGCTGTCGAGTGATACAGAAGGTAAATGAAGTAATATGGTGTATCATCTTACTCTAATGGTTATGTTTTTTAAAATAATACCCCGTCTTATTCATTTCTTCCCATTTTGGCTCTGCACTCTTTAAAGAAAATAATATTTTGTGTCTGTACTTTATTTAGAAATGAGAAATAAGATCAAGGAAACAATATCAAGTACAAAAGTATTTCCTTAAAAGGAAATTAGACAAAAGTTTTAGGACAACTCAAAAAGGAAGGTGAGAATTTTTTTAGGACACAGGGAGTAATATTAAGCAATTTAATACATGAATCTTCTACAATTATTGTTTGCTCTGTCATATTAACTGAAACATGTATGTTTTTTTTTGTTCATGGGGATAAGTTGGTAATAAACAAACATGCTATTTAGTATGTTTTCAAGCTACATAAGTAATAGGATTTCATTACCAAACAGGCAATAGAAGTAGTAGATGTGGACCAGAAGATTAAAATGGTTGAGGAGCTGGATGATCATGTCATGCGGTGTGTGCGTGATCAGAATGGGAATCATGTCATCCAGAAGTGTATCGAATGCGTACCGGAAGAACATATTCAATTTATTATTTCTACATTTTTTGGGCAAGTCGTGACTCTCTCTGCTCATCCTTATGGATGTCGCGTTATACAGGTGAAGGATAATGAATTTGTTATTTATTTCTTACTAGATTTACAACTTCTGAGATGCCATATTCGTATTTTGTGAAACTTTTCTTGTTTGGCAGCGAGTATTAGAACACTGCAAGGACCCACAAACCCAAAGTAAATTGATGGAAGAGATTTTAGGATCTGTTAGCACATTAGCACAGGATCAATATGGTAATTATGTTATCCAGGTATGAATTATAAACTTGTGTTTCAAATGCTGCTTTGAAGATACCATATGATGAGCAAGTATTTCTAGGTCTTTGTTGCTTTGAGCTCTATTTTCCATTTTGTGGTGTGTTATGTCACGTTTCCTTTCAACTCATATGGAATTATCAATAAATGATTATTTAAGTAGTTTGCGATGTCTTGTTTCTTGATTTTAGCCATGAAATACAATTTTGGACAAAAAGGCTCAATTTATACCTGTATTTGAAATATTATCTTCTTTGTTATGTTTATTGATATGGATATGGATATATGTTGCGTTGGTTATAATAATTCCTCTCCATTCCAACCTTTTAAATGGTCATATTTGTTTATTCAAAGAAATAATAATAATTTTAACTTATCCTCAAGCTTTCCAATTTTTTTTTTTAGCTGGAGGCCTTTGCATGAACAGCCTCTTTACTCCTATGGTAGAAGTAATGCACTAATGCCTGGGAACATCTCACCCTCCCGATACCTTACTCTTGAGTGAGACTTCAGAAGCATGTTTTTGTTTTGTTGGTCTGACTAAAATTCACATGTAACTTGTCGAAATTTTTTCTCCTTATTTCAAATTACAATCGTTTGATCAAATAGTTTTCTTTTTTTTTTAATGAAAAATAAATGTTCAAAAGAGGATTCATGGGACTGAAGGAGTGATGCATATGTACTTTATGGCAGTGAGATATCAGTATTGGTTTGTGCCAAATGTAATTTTGTTATTTATCATCCTCTTTTTATTCTTGCTTGTCGCTGTAAATTTACCTTTATTTTGGTTCTCTTAGATGCACATTGAATTTTTTTATAATGAAACACAATTGTAACAGCACGTGCTGGAGCATGGCGAGCCACATGAACGATCCATCATTATCCAGGAATTAGCTGGGAAGATTGTTCAAATGAGCCAACAAAAGTTTGCCTCAAATGTTGTGGAGAAATGTTTGACTTTTGGGGAACCCAATGAAAGACAACTACTCGTGAATGAGATGCTTGGCACAACAGATGAAAATGAACCGCTTCAGGTCTTGCGTCGATTTCCTTTCGCTTCACAACATTTGCTTTGTCATGGTTGCTCAAGTGTTGCTATATTGTCCGTCTCTTTGTTCTTTTTTTGCACAGGCAATGATGAAAGACCAGTTTGCAAATTACGTTGTACAGAAAGTTCTGGAAACTTGCAGTGATCAAGAACGCGAATTGATCCTCTCACGAATAAAAGTCCACTTGAATGCATTGAAGAAATACACTTACGGGAAGCATATTGTTACCCGTGTTGAGAAACTGGTTGCTGCTGGCGGTGAGCATCTCTTTCTCAATCCACACGTTCACAAACCTCTTCTCTTAATCTTTTTTTTGGATGGCTTATGAGTAGAACATTCTCTTGGGTTTGGTTAATACGCCTTTTTTTGTTCGGTGAACACTAAAAAGAGGGATAAATTGTTTTTTTCATGCATCCAAAAAAAGTGAGTAAAGTTCATAAGTATGGGAGTATATCATAGATATTATGTCCATTTTCTCTTCTCAATCGAAGCAAAAACATAACGTGTTTTCATACCTTTCTATTTCCCTTTGCTCTGATCAATTGAATCAAACCAACCGAAAAGATATGCCGAGGAGGGCATTTCAAGAACTTGACACTTCTTCATTACAAGTTATAAGTTCATGACTATATCTTCAAACTTTGATGCAGAAAGGAGAATGGCTGCCCAAGTCCCCAACATGGCTTAAGATCTTTTATATATAGAGCACGTAACGATGTACAGCTAACCCGAGGCTAGTTTGAGCTCCCTCCCCTTCCCGCTATCTCTCTCTCTCTCTCTCTTTCATGGGCTGTGAATGCCAATAAAGTTGTTGCTCATGTTAGATAGAGAGAAGTGTACATTGTGTAGTTTGAAGTTCTGGTATAGAGAGAACCCAAGTAGAGAGCTGAAGACTGAGCAGAAGAGAAGAAGAGGATGAGTTTATGTATAAAAACAAATGATATTACCAAGGCAAATTTAGGGTTTTCCTTTACTACATAATCTGTGTTGACTCTGTATAAATGTGCTTTAGTTGTTAACATGTTGAGAGATGATGATGTTTATGTTCTTCAAGGCCCACCAGTGTTTTCTTGCATGGTGCTTGTGATTCATCTTAGCTTTATCATCTCATCTTCAGTCATCTCTCACTTTGATTGCTTGACTATTATTGGGAAATATGTTTGTTAAAAATTACTCCATCTTTTCAAAAAAAAAAAAAAATAGAAATGTTTTTTTTCCTACAAAGAAATCACAAAACAAGATTTAAGCTCTATTCTTTCTGTTTTTTTTTAATTCTAGATATCTAGGCTCAATTTCATGGTTTCAATTACTAGACTCTAAATTCGAATATGAGGTTCCAGTTATCAATTTTCAGTAATTAAGTTCAAATTATCAATTTCTAGTTGAGCTTTTAAAAAAATTATAATGTGATTTCAAGAAGTCATGGTTAAGAGAAAAGAATATGGTCATAATGTGATTTCAATGAGTCATGAAACAAAAAATTTTGGCCTTATTTTGGAATGGTGTTTTTGATTAGCATTAGTATTTTGGATAAAATTTTAATGATATGAAAACTTTAATGCTAAACGTTGTTGTTAGATTTTTTTAAACTCTTATTTATTCTCAATTGTTAAATCGATAATCCATTCTAAACTTATTTCTTTCACTACTTTTATTTGTTTGCATGAAAATAAATTTAATTTTTTCAAAAAAATCATTGATGTAACACCATTTACCTCTCCTCCACATAAAAATCAATTACACCAATTTTTAAACGCAAATTCTTTAGTCTATATTTATTTTATGGACTTTAGTGGATCAAATGATTAAATATATTTAATTATAAACCTATGAGAAATATAATAGAAATTTCACAATTAACATGTGATCATTATAGATTAATTTATTTATATATATTTTTTGAAATTCTGATGGTGAGAATTTACCTTTGAAGAATCTTTGAAATATCTGATATCAAAAATCTGATATCTCCCTTTCCATCATATATCTTCCTCTTCTATCATTCCTGCCAGAATCCTTATCCGGAAAACGAGGGAATTCTATTTTCTGATAGATTGAATGCAAATTTTTTTGAATCAGACATACACGAATCTCAGTGAATTTATGTAAATATACAACTGATAAGCTGCGATGGGCGAAGAAGCGAAAATTGGTGACTACGGCGGCGGAAATGAGGACAGGGTGGCGGAGTGGGAGGAAGGCCTTCCGAGCGCAGATGATCTCACTCCACTGTCACAGGCGTTGATCCCGCCGGAATTGGCTTCGGCGTTTCGGATTCCCCCGGAGCCGTGTAGAACTATGCTGGACGTTAATCGCGCATCGCAGTCGGCGTTTTCTTCTCTCCGGGGAGGTCAGTCTCAAACGCTCTCATCATCTCCGAATAATTTGAATCTCAAGCCGCTCAGCGATGAGAGGAACAGGGAGCAGATCTCCGCGGACGACGATACGGATCCGAGCCGGGACGGATCCGAATCGAGGAAGGCAAGGAGGATTGAGTTCGGAGGGGGAGCGGAGGAGGCCGATTCGCCGACTCCGAACGAGAGTGGCGCCGGCGACGATCCGTCGGGGAAGTCGCAGAAGAGACCTAGGCTGGTGTGGACGCCGCAGCTGCACAAGAGGTTCGTGGATGTGGTGGCGCATCTCGGGATAAAAAACGCGGTTCCGAAGACGATTATGCAGCTGATGAACGTGGAGGGGCTGACGCGGGAGAACGTCGCGAGCCATCTGCAGAAATACAGGCTGTACCTGAAGAGGATGCAAGGATTGTCCAACGAAGGACCTTCCTCCTCAGATCATCTGTTTGCCTCCACGCCTGTGCCGCCTCAAACCACACAGGATTCCGGCGGTAGCATCCACCCAATCCCACCCATTCCAATTCCATTTCCGGCTCTGCCCCAGGTGCAAATGATGCCAATGCCCGTGATCGGGATGCCGGCTCAGGGGCACAATGGGCATTTTGGGATTCCAAACGGCGGAGCATCAAATGCCTTCCACCATCACCAGTACAATCTGATGCAGCAGAGGGGTTGGGCAGGGAGCAGATATGGGGCATATCATAATCTTTCTCCTGCAGATTAATAATGCTGTGGCTCAAGAACGAGTGAGGTTAGGTTCTTTCATCGTATGAGCTTTTAATGCCATTTTCTTAAGTATATACACACAATAATAATATACTCTCTCATGCTGAAATTGTCAAATTGGACAGATTTTTAGTAGATGATTGGAAGTAGTATGATTTTGTTAAGCGGTTTCAGTTCATTACCTGAAAAAAGGAAAGAATATGTATATCAATAAATTAAGTTTCCCCTATTGTGTTCAAGAATAGATGTATTGGTTCTTCCATAGAATATGATTAGTTTGTAACAATTGCCAGTTGGAATTGGATACTAATCTTTAGAGAGAAACTTATTGGTTCAATTGTACTGTTTGTTCACATTCTTATGTTTCCTAAAGAACACTCTGTAATTTTTGAAGTAACAAAACTCTGCAAAGGAGAAAAGAATGATTATAAGGTTCTTTTGGGCAGGCTACTCTAATAATGAGCCATTTGCTCCAAGAAGCTTCCAATTCCAGTTAAATATTTGGGGAATTCTACTATACAATTAAGTTGGTACCAAGCCCTATTTTGTGCATTTTCCAAAATTAGGAAGAGGGGGTGCTCAATTGGACCAATAGGGTTTCGCGCCCTCGCCGAGTATTGATTCCAACCCGAAAATGCTCACGGGTTGATTCGAAAAAAACAAGGTTGCTGGGGTTTTCATTGTTTTCTAAGAATTTTGGGATATTGCATTTGCTTCAAAGAGAGGGTCTGGTTACTCGGGTAGCATTGTGATTGTGGAGTGTGTTATAAAAAACAGTATTGCTCTCTTTGGCACTCAAGACTTAGATGCTTGTGTGAGCTCTTTGGGATTATTTTTTTTTGGTGATGTGAGCTCATTGTATCAATCATTATAGATTTTATACTAAAAAATACTCCGTAGTACATAGGAAAAAAGTCACTCCATATCTTCAAAGGTGAGAGTAGATTTTATAATTAGTGTTTTATAACAACAGATTTTTCCTATCTATTCTTTTACTATTATCAAATATTATGTCCGCGGTTTTTATTTTATATATATCTTTTTTACGAATAGTTCTTTTTTACTCTTTGTCATGTTGATATTAAATGAACGGCTAAAAATATAATTTAACACTAATCATATTTTTTTTATCATAGCCAATGTCATAAGCCGCTGTTGATGCATTGTTTGTCAATTGAAATCGTTCTCTACTGCAACAATAGCCTACATATGTTGTCTCTTGTCAGAGTCCTAACTTACAACTATAATCTTTATTGTTGTGTGGACCTATCAAGCAGACATCAGAATACGTCACCAGGGTCGATGTAAAATTACATTATTAGTCCTCCATTTAACACTAACATAACAAAAAGTTGAAAAAGGCATCTTCGGGATGGTACCTATAATAAAAGATCACGAACGTGATATTTGATAATACAAGATTGAACACGAAAAATCTCTTATTATAAAGAAAAGTTAAATATGTTTTTAGTCCCAATAAAATTGATGACTTTTTTTTATCCATGTAAAATAGTTTTTGTTTAAGTTATTCTTACAAAAGTTTTTATTTTTAAAATAGTCAATTAAGACTTTTAATTTGTAAACATATCACATTTATTTCGTACTCAACAACTTAGTTTTGTATTTCTAATTACTTCAGACACAATTTTCATATTCTAAATTGTGTTCTTTATTAAATTATATCTTCAATTTCCAAATTTTTATTATATTGTATTCCTAAGAAATTCAAAAATCAGGGATGGAATATTAATAAATATAAAATTTAGGGCTTGAAATATTTTTGGTGTTGTTAATCTTGTTATTAATATTGCAAAAAGATGTTTAGCATGAAATAAATGTGCTATCTTATGTAATTAGAAATGTTAATTATATTTAAAGACCATTTTCAAAATAAAATATTTTGTAAGAAGGATGACTTTACCAAAAAAATATTTTATAGGGACCATAAAAAAATTTGTCTATCTTAACCCTATAAAGAAATGCTTCGTAACAATTAAAATTATCCTTCCAACAACCATTCTCTAGTCTAGTTTTTACATATTACGGACCAAAACTTTTTCCCAAAAAAACTATTCACCAAAACTTTTAATACTCCATACTTATATGGGGAGGTGTATCCAATTCTGATTTTGAAAAATTATAACAGATGGTTTAAAATCCATACTTTATGTAAAATACATAAACTATTTTAAGTCAATGCAAAGCTAAACAAATTTTAGGCTCCAATTCCAATTTTTCTGTTTGGTATCGCAAAAATATGTAGAATTGGAATTGAGTCTAATTTTAATTCTTCCAATTTCGCATCATGAATTCCATAGCACGGGAAAAGAATTGGAAATCCAGAATTTGAATTTTATGGGTCAAAATCAATTCTTTTCTGGGTTATTAAAAAGAAACAGTCTTATGAATAAAAAATTAATAATTTAACATTAAAAACTAAAATTTAAAATTTAAATTTTTATGAGGTTGCTTTTCTCTTATTTCCTTGGAACTCTCAACCCCTTTGATAGTTTTCTTCTATTATTGCTTTTGTTGAGTCGTATTGAATGTTCAAAGCATTATTCATCGGGCATTCTTTGTATTTCTTCATAAATTCGTACTCAGAGAGATGCCAAGAAGTTATTCTCTTGTGTTAATAAATGTGTAGTATATTTTGTTGGGAGTAATAAATCATGTGGTATAGTCTTATACCAGTTTGCCAAATACTCGCAGAACTAGTAGTTTTTTTTTCTTTTGAATGATATTGATTCTATTACAATGTAGTATCTCTTCATTTAGTGGTGTATCTTAGAGTGAGGTATCCCTAAAGATTTGAAGCTTGTAAAGTTCTAAGTCTTGGCTGTAAATGACTTTTCAAGCACTTGCAAACTTGGTAGGTTAGTACAATTTCAAATAGTCACTAGGGAATTGCATTCGTCACTAGTTATGGTTAACCAAGATACATCTTTTATGTTTGTTCTTCATTTTTAACTTTCCACAATTGATTTATTCTTGTCGATTTATTTCATTAAAAACAATTAATATCACTACAGAATGAGATCCGTTACACCAACTTTTAGGCTTTGTTATAATAAAAAAAAGGTTAATTTTTTTTTTGCATTATCACTCACTTGAGTGGTTCGATGGTGGACCTAAGATCCACATGGAACTTCTCACATTTTTTATTTTAAATATCCTTATTTCAACACTTGGAAAATACTTATTTAAAATATATGAAAGTTTATCATGAACCTTAAGCCCATGCAATACGTGAATTGCTCACTCTTTTGGGACTGATTGTTTTCCTTTTTTCGAACTGGTTAATTTTAATAATTTAATCATGAAATTATCATTTTTTCATTTTTAGTATTCACTTTATTTAACACTATTTTTAGCAACTTGATTTAAAACTATTCATTCAAGATACCAATGTAAAAGCAATGCTAAATTCACAAACAAAATGTTCATAAAATTCACAAACTTACCATTTATATTTTAAATTTTCATTTAAAAATTATTTTAGACAACTTTATTTTTTTACTGCAGTTCACAAATAATAAATTTGTAAGATTTGTGCCTATTTTATTTGTGAAACTAGTATTTCTCAATGTAAAAAAGCCTAATTTTTTACTATCTCATTAATATCATGTTATGTCAAACCAAGAAAATAATCTTGGATAGAGTAACTTATGCTCGTATTTAG
This sequence comes from Cuscuta campestris, assembly GCA_900332095.2. Taxonomy (NCBI): domain Eukaryota; kingdom Viridiplantae; phylum Streptophyta; class Magnoliopsida; order Solanales; family Convolvulaceae; genus Cuscuta; species Cuscuta campestris. The sequence goes on from OOIL02006568.1 coordinate 1,234,617, forward strand.
AGAAGCAATTTAAATGCTTCCTTCGTTCCAAATTAATCTTGCCACTTTCTTTCTTTTCTTGGGTTGTCCCAAAATAAACATCTCATTCCTTAAAAGAAATAAAATTGATGATCCATATTGATTCCATAAATCTCACCCGAACAATTTTCATTTTTTAAATTACGTGAAATAACAAATGAGATTAATTTGAGACAGAGTATTACGGAGTAATTAAACATGTAGGGGACATTGTAACACAAGCTCTTCCCTTGTCCATTTGCAACACCTGAATTTGCCTTTTGTTTATTTCTAATAAAACATGAAAATTATGTAATGGACATCCACAACCTACTTTGATTACCTCAATGGACATTAGCTCTTCGCATAACCCGTTGAAACCGGAAATAAAAACACAAATGTTTTGTCAATCCCTCATACATCTAGTTTTAAAGACAAGGAACCTAGAGAAGAGACCATTTGCTGCAAAACATATGACCCAAACTCAGCTGCACTTACCCGAAGAAGAGATCGAATTGACCATAAATAGAGGGGGCAAAATGACGCGGGCTTGCAAAAGGAGATCCATTAGATCGTTGGAAGTTTGTGGTTTGACCACTTGCATTATGAGAACCCACATCCTCCTCAAAACCTCTCACCAAACCTGAAGAATGTGGTACCAGTGCCAGAGTTGTGGTCGACTGCGTATTCGGCACGTACCAGACCTAGCTTGATTCCAACACCATATGAGGAACCATGGCCCACTCGCCTGTAAACCGCTGTGGGGTTCCCTTTAACATCCTTTGAACTGCCAAGATCATTTCCGTGTTCAGCAAATGCATAAATGTGCGTGCCTTTCACAGGGACCCGGAGCTCGGCAGCAACCTGGAGTTTACATTCAATCATACACAGGACAGTTCAAGATCCCAAAGATATAGGTTATCATATCAATCAATCTTGGACCCAAAAAAGATAGGTTGCCTGAATGATTATAAAATCTAAGACTGAAAATCATGAGTTTTGTTTTTTTATTTAATTATTTGTATATTGATTTTCTGTGGAAATCAAGAGTTGTATGTAAAATAAAATTAAATGAAGAATTTTTAATGGACGGTCATTATTCTTTAAGTTTTGTAAGACTGAAAATCAAGAGTTTTTAATGAATGATTATAAAATCTAAGACTGAAAATCATGAGTTTTGTTTTTTTATTTAATTATTTGTATATTGATTTTCTGTGGAAATCAAGAGTTGTATGTAAAATAAAATTAAATGAAGAATTTTTAATGGACGGTCATTATTCTTTAAGTCTTGGATTGATAGTTTCCACTTACCTACATACAGGTCCAAGGAGGTTGTGATAGTGTTCATTTTCAATCTTCAATTTTTCAATTGATATAGGCATACAGCAATAGTATCAACTATTGATGAAACATGGCAAGAGAGAGAGAGAGAGAGAGAGAGAGAGTAAAATTTTCCTTATTCATTAGCATATAAGTACCTCAAGTATATTCCTTGCAGCACCAATCTCTCCCATGTTGTATCCCCGTACTGAATATGGTCCCCCAAGTGTGAAAGCATCATAGCTTGCCAGATCCCCGACACAGCCACCATAATGCCCATGAAGGACTAAAACAGGCGGTGGAGACTTACCAACACCTTCATCCACTTTCTTCAACTGAATAAATCTGGTGAGTGTCAACTGGTGTCGGTTGAAGAATGGATACTTGCTTCCAATACCAAGTCCTTGGTCAAGCTGGGAAAAAGAATTTAATTCGAGATCACCATGAATATCTTCAATTTTAATGGAAATACCATATTTACTATTTCATCTTTGGCATCAGGTTTTCTTCCCAGGAGACAGAACAGTAGGAATATACACTTGCAACACAATTATAAAAAAACATTTAGAAGGGCAAAAAAAAGATTGATGCCTCGTTTGCTTTTGGAAATCCAAAGTACAAGAAAAAATTAGAATCGTGTAAAATCAGTTTTCAGCACAGAAAAACAACATTTTATCACAATTGTGTAGAAGGATGGTTGTCAAGACTCTATTTATTGGAGATCCAGATTTAGAGTCTAGATAAAACCCAAAAAAAAAAAATTTGTCACATCTTACCTGGAAAACATTCCTCTCACCCACAATTGCTCCATTTATGAACTTGGTGTTATCTCGAGTGATGTTTGCCTGCAAGAATGCCACCCTGTCAATGCCAGTGTCGCTTAGCGTGGTAGGAGGTCCATCAGCACTGATTCCTCCACTTGGTAAAACCCTCTGACCCCGAGCAGATATGTGACTGCTTTCATCACGCGTAGTAATCTCTTCCAACACAAGTCCATATGTGAACTTGCTCTGCCTTGTGAAATTCTGCTCCAATATGACAATTTATATAACGTTCAAAAAGAGAGGCAGGAGTCTTGAACAAGAATAAACAACAATCAAAAGAGCTTGCAAAATAAAGAATTTTCTGGAAAAATTATTTCATTGATGTTTATTTGATATAAGTCCAATATCCCATGGACATCACAAATGTTACTCCATCGGGTCCTTATTATAAGTCGCTTTTATAATGAATCAGTTCTCCCTTTTTACAAGGCATTTTTCCTTCAAGCACTTATTGTTTTTTTACATTGTTTGCCACTAATAAACATCGTTTGCCCCTAAGAGAAACTGTGTCCATCTTTACATTTACCAAAGCTTTCTTTTACACGGGAAAGTGAAAAAGAATCAAATTCAAACATAATGCTACCTTGGTTCCAATTTGTTGTGCTAAAATTGTCAGGTAAGAGGTATTAATAAAGTGAAAAATGTGTGGCTGAAACTCATACAGAGGGAGAAATACCATGAATCACACAAGATACTCTATACATAGAAACATGCACAACAAATTGGGGAGGAGTAAAAATGAAAACGGGCACAACAAATTGGGGCGGAGAGAGTAATGTTTTTAAGAACCCAAAAATATTTCTACTTTTCCTGATATGTGTTAGTGTAGTTCGGTTAATTGAGACTTATAATAAGGTCTAGTGAGACTGGGAGAGGACTACAGAAGGGAGAAATTTTCAATTACCTCCGTAAAATTGGCTTTAACTCCAGCTCGGTCCACCCATATAGGAGGGACTTCATCCACTCCTGGCCCACCCGTGAAAACTGGACTTAGCTTTCTACTATTGAAGCAGCTTGTACGGAATGTACGGTTACGCGGGTTTGTTACGCCGTCAAAATATGGGTGCACATACTCTAGCTTAAATGAAAGATCATCCTGCAAGTAATTTTGGTGAAAATCTTGTCTAAATGAAAATGTGTTTCTTTTTTTGTAATAAAAATAAAAACAATGAATGGTGAAGAAAATTACCTGGGGGTTGAGGAAGTTGCTGGTAGTAACAGAACCAAGTATTGATCTATTCAACCCTTTAATATTCCGATGCTCAAACGAAACCGTTCCACCAGGTTGAATTGAAGCCTAATAAAAAGCAATACCCACAAAAAGCGCATGCATCACGTGAACAATTTGAAGAAACAATAAATACAAAATCAAACCATTCAAATATGAACTTTCATTCTATACCAGTGTCGGACGACCTCCACGTCCAGGCACAATACTCCATTCTGTACTGACTTCTGCAGACTTATGGTCCAATTCCTTCAACTTAATCTCTACAATAATTCCACCCTCATTCTTTTCGTCAGGCCGTGGATTGACTTCAATGTTAGAGAAGAGAGAAAGAGAATTTATGTTCCTTAAGGCTTGTTTTCCAACTTCAATGTTGAAAACTTTTCCTTTGCGGAGCTGTATATGCAATCAATAGTCAGTAGTCGATTGATGCATGAACAATAAAACTAATTACATATGTGATCCACTATGAGACCCTATACATTTGATGCCAAGCACAATAACATAATCAGATAAATTGAGCTTCAAAAGAATTTCATCCCTTAACCTTTGCTCCAATTCCACATTCTATTGTTATCATGACTTATTGGGATCTAGAATAGTCAGGTTCATTATTGAAACTAGTGCAGTTATATGCTTTCTTAAGGGCTATTAAGCTGAAATGGTGGCTGAATCTGCTGAATTATCAAAACTACAAAATGTTAGGAACATCAAATCTAGTCAATGAAACATGTCAAAGGCAGTAATGCTTGTAATGATTATTCAACGTATAAGCAGAATGAGCCCCATATAGATGCTGTCAAATGAATCCTCAAAATACAAAGAGTAACATGAACACTACAATAAAGAGTACATTAAATGGGGAGAGGAGATTACTCTATGAACAAAATGGGAGCAAAAAAAATCAAGGAATTAAAATTAAAATGACCTGTTTAGGTATTTCTCTTTTGACAACATCGAGCTGAGTGTTCCCTTCACATATATTTCCAAGCTTGTCCTGAAACTGAATAGCAAGTTGAGTGATATCTCCCTCTACCACTTCACAGACCACCTCACTCGTGTTCAAGTTACCAAAGTTCACAACTTGCGCACATGCATATCCATTTTCATGGTACCACTTTTGCACCTTGTCCCTTATATCCTGAAGCAGTCTCGCACTCACACTCCCACTACGAATAATCATATTCAAAATTTCCCTTTGAGCTTTCTGGGAAAGCAAACATGGCCTTGACCTTTGGATTCTCTTATTGTAATCCCTCTCCTGCATTTTATAGTACTCGATCATCTCCTTCTCCGTCAAGTCCGAATCCACTTCGATAGGCTTTTGTTGAGCCATCAACCCCACATTGATGCAGGTGAAACTATCAGCAGACTGCCAAGTGCTCTCCAAGAAAGGAAGGGTGATGTTGATTGTCCCATCCGGATTTGATCTCACTTCCATTTCAACTTTCTCAAACATTCCACTGGAAGCTAGGGTTTCAACTTCCTTCTGGAGTTGGGCCTTGGTGTACACCCCACCTGGCCGGAGAGACACCATCTCAAAGAAGGAATCCTCAGTTCCTATTCTTTTCCCGCTACTCCGATCAAAGAAGCATATGTCCGATAGTTTATACCTCTTGAATCCACTAAGCTTGCTCAGCTGGACCACAATGTTGGCCGGCAATCCATGGTTATCCCACTCTTGCGACTCTTCCTCCCCAGCATTGGCGGATGGACAGACAATCTCAGACCAGAAATTACCACCATCACCGCCGCCGCCGCCGCCTCCACCACCTGTTCCTCCGCCGGAGCCACCTCCCCCACCATTACCAAACAATGAGTGCTTAGGAAACGCCTTAGAAAGCAAGAAGAGACCAGAGCCGAGCGCAGCAGAGGCTTTAATGAGTCCATTGAATCGCTTGGACGGGAAAACGTCGGAATTTCGCCGGGCTCTGGATTGCTGTGAGGGTTCCGAGTTTTTACAAGATATGGTAGAGCCAGTTCGGCTGGATTTGATCGAGCGTGGCCGGAGTAGAGGTGTTGTGGATGGCGTAGTACGGCGGCGATGGGAATGGCTAACGGAGAAAGCGATGCCCGACGCGCCGATGGACGCCATTGTGGATTGGGGGTTACGATGTGAGCGAGAGTCGAGACTCGAGAGAGATGAGTCCTGAAGGGGATTAATGGATTATTTGATATTGGGCCTAGTAGTGGGCTGGGTAGAATACAACTCAGTATTATTATACAGAGTATTAATTATAACAATTTTAATTCAAAATTCGTTATGGTAATACTTGGCAACTAGCATTTCATTTCAATTCATGCATTTCAATTTCAAAATTTGAAATTCAGAATTTCAAATGACAAGGGGAGGTGCATAGATTTCAAACTAAGCGTTGTTATAAATGAAAAGAATTTTGCTCAAATCCAAGTTCAAAATTTTTTAGTTCCCAAATATGGAATTTGAGCCAAATCTTGATCTAAAATCTAAATCCATGTTTCAAAACATATCATATACTGAATCGTTTAAATGGATGGGATCTATGATTATCAAATTTGTATCTGTTTATTAATTGGATATCTGTAGTTGGATATGAATAATTTTCATTTTAAATGAATTTTGATTTTTTCCATTTTAACGAATAAGTATGCGAACGGTAATCAAATTTTCAATTATACATTTACACTTTTATGGGGGATAAAAAGAGATAGTTAGAGTTGGTAAATTAGCAAATTAGGTTGGGTTCAAATTTTATCGAAGTAATAAAATATCAAACTACATATGTTAAACCTCTTAGATTATTTTATTTTAAAATCTTAATTACTTTTTAGATATATTTATAAAGTGAATAATATAAAAATTAAATACGTGTCACTTTTGAAAAAAATATACAATAACTATGTGATATCATTAAAAGATTGTTTGAAAATATTAGTATAAGTTTATATACTAAAAATGACTCATTAAAAAATAGTAAGTTTCATAAATGGTTCCTAATAATAGGTTTTAGTCTCCATGTATTGCTACAACATTTAACTCTTTTTTTCTCGTCCTAAAGAACAGACTCGTAATATGTTTACCAAAAAACCCCAGATTTTAATGAAATACACAAGAATTTCATTAACAACCCCTTTATTTTCAGATAATGTGTTAAACTTATTTCCTTGTTTTAATGAAATACACATGAATTTTACATCTTTATTATATTACGGATTTTATAAAGTTAATTGTAGTTAATTAGGGTAAGCAAAATTCCCCATCTTATAAAGTTTCCCTTTTTTTTAATGAAATACTAGCGTAGATGACCCATCTTATAAACTTTCCTTTTTTTTAATGGAATACAACCAATGATTTAATTTTAAAGCTTTCTTTTTCTTTTTTTTCGACCCATCAAGTGATAAGTGCATAAGAAGTAAAAAATGTAGATAAAATAATGTACTCCGTATAATAATTTACTGGATAAAGCTATTTGTACCCCAAACTTTTGTACCCCATTTATACACCGCAGGTTTGCACCGACATTTTGTGTTGGTGTAAAAATAATTTTTGTTAACGCACCAACACTTTGTATTCGTGTAAATTTTTATTAACGCACCAACAATTGTGTTGGTGTAAACTATTAAAACGTTTGTGTATAACTGCAATGTATACATGAGATACAATTTTTAGTGTAAGTGTAGAATTCCCTCCTTTTAGGAATAAGAGGTGGTTACTTAAAATCAACGGCCCATAGTCGATGGCATTTGGGCGGGAAAAGCAGCTTGTAGAATTCCCTCCTTTTAGGAATAAGAGGATAAGCATTTGTTTTTTTTTAATAAAAAAAATTTATGTGAGAAATACGGAGTATTGATAAACGAAGCAGTCCGTATTCCATCAAATACGAGTATTATTACTCTTTGTTGATAGATATAGAAAGGGGACGTCGGGCTAGGGTTTCGGTGCGGTTGAATTCAAGTGGGAAATACATCAAAAGGATGAAGGTGGAGAGGGATGAAGATCCGTTAGCTGAATCGGACTTGAAATCAAAGTCCAGTTCCAAGCGTCGCCGCCGCCGATCGACGTCTTACAAAGCTTTACCAGGTGATTAATTTAAACCATTACAGAGGAGTAATTATCTATGTGTTCAGTTTCATTGAATTTTGATTTGATTCAATTTTTCTGCGTAGATCGGACGCTGAAGCTGTTACGAAAGAAGGTATCCTTTCCAAACATATCCAAGCGTCGACAAAAATACATCAAAGCTTCTATCTTGGTCTCCTGCTTTGGGGATACTTACGACCTCCGTGACCCACATGCCCTAAGTAAGGAAGGTAAGATCGGCTCATATTTTGATAAGGAATGCCCCATTTATTCCCAATCCTTCCCACGCGTGCCCAGTATCAAAGTAGGCAAACGGCTGAATGTTTTAGATTTGCTAGGGGATAACCTCTTGAGTTTCACAAGTTATGTGGGTTCGTGTGATCCGAATAAAGGTGTGGATATGGGGTTTAAACCAGGCTTGGGTAGTCATGATGATGTTCATTCCGTATTGAGAAGTTGTGTTAATGCTGATCAAGAATGTGTTTTGGCATCTACCTCAAGCAAGACAACAGGCAATGAGAATGTTAACATTGAGAGCACCCTAAACCTGAAGGGTAAATACATCATGATTTGTTGTGTGTTTGTGCCTTCGATATGGAGTTCAGCCGATGGACCCGTGGTTTATCACACAGCTCTAGCTTCTCACGAGCTTGCTAAAAGAGACGATTTTGTGCTGGTGGTGGTGCCAATGATGAGGAAGGGTTTCACTCATTCTATCAAAACATATCTGCACTTCTTGTCGGGATTTTCCTGCCTTGCTGTCCCTTTCCATGACTCTCCTCGGAGAGAGTACATTTGCTCAGCACTCGGTTTTGATGGTGAGACCAAAGTCGTGATTCTAGATCCATCTCAGAAGGTGCTTTACCATGGCCAGCCCAACATGTTTCTTGAGTTTGGAGGAGCTGAATGCGATTGCTTCCCCTTTACTCCGGAGAGAATGGAGATTGGTTTATGCCGTGATTCTAATCTGCAAGAGCTCTCCCTGAATGAGCTTTTGGGCCTTAGGGACACTGATGTTCTGTGCAATATCAAGAAGGATGGTCGTATCAGTGTTTCAGAACTTAAACAGAAGCTTGTGGGGATTTACGTGTGCTTTGATGGTACAAGTTTGAGGAGGCTTCAGGAGGTTCAGGAGGAATGTAGGCGGCAAGAGTCTGGGCTGGAGATTGTGGTGGTGTGCTGTCCCTTCCATGTGCAGGTGCCACCAAAGTTGCACGAGGAGTTGATCATTGAAGCTCATGCAAGTCTTAAGCTGCTAGGCTGGTGGTGTTTTCCCTTTGACAATGTCGCATGCCATAGGCTACGGCGAATGTGTAAAGTTGACAGTAATGAGGAAGGTGTTTTCATAGTAGATCCTGTTGAAAAGCATGTGGATCCCTATGGATTACCAATCATCCGTGACTTCGGCATGCACGGTTATCCCTTCACCAGGAGGAGTTTGATTGAGAAGGAATTTCAAAGGAAAATGGGACTGAGATTGAACTCATTACTACTTCCTTGGGAACATGTTTATACCACTATTGATTCCTGCACCTGGATTGATATATGTACAGATATGCTTACGAACAAGATTGTTGTTTTGTATCTGTACAAAGAGAAGGAGAAATTCCTAGCTGATAAATTGAGTGCATGGCATAAAAAGGATATTAAGAGAAAGTTTTCAAGTGTTGTTGCGGTGGTTACTGTAAGCATAGATGGTAGCGGCGCTAGTGATAAAGACTTTATGAAGAAGGGGTTGTTGGTATGCCTTGCAGACCCGACCAAGTCAGCCAAACTTTGTGCTGATTTCTTCCACCCTCTCTGCGGGCCACACGAGACTCTTGTTTTTTTTGATGAAGATGGCCGGATTACATCCATGAACGCTTCTCAAATTTTGGAATCACAAGGTCCTCCTTTCCTTGGCAACCTACGTGAAGAGATTGGCCGGGAATTTGATAATGCTGGGTTTCATTACATGCGGCAGCCACTTTGATGACTGATTATGAAGGGTTTGCTTGTGATTGATTTTGGATTTGATGTCCATGATTTGTTTTTTTTTTTTTTTGTGTTTTAATTTAGACTCCTTCAAGTTTAACGTTTATAAGTTACTAAATAGTAAATACAGTCTCTCCCCACTAAGTTACTAAATAACCCGTTTAGTAAGTGCATACACAATTTTTTTTTAAATATAAGCTAACAGATAATTGGAGTATATATTTTCAATAGGACAATATTATACTCCCTAATAATTACAAATAAAGACATTATTGTGTGCGTAAAAAGACACAATATTATGTAATTGGTGTAGTTCAACATGTGGTCCTTATGATTTGTAAGGCCGCAGTGGAGCAAGTGCAAGGAAGTCATTATGATTTGGTGTAGTCACTTTTGACTTTTTTCGATCAAAATTGGTAAAATTTGACCTCAAATTAAATAAAAATAATATTAGATATAGAAACAAAAAGAGTTTTCTTAGATTTATTATATCAAATATTTTCAAAATATTATTTTATTTCATTAAAATATACTTCCTCCGTCCCAGGGTATTTGTCCACTTTCATTTTTACACACCATCCAATGCACTTCTTTAATCATTTTATCTTGTAATTTGTATATTAAAAAATTATAAAAATTATATATTAATAATCTATATGTTAAGACAAATCAAACAAGATTACACATGACTATATTTAGGCTTACACATTGAGAGAATTTGATGAGTCAAAGTGCTTAGATGAACAGTTCCAAAAGTCAAAAGTGGACAAAAACTGGGGGACGGAGAGAGTAATATATATTTTATTTAATTATTGGTCAAAGGTTGAAAATAATTGACTGAGAAAAGTGAAAACTGGACAAATACTCAGTGACGGAGATAGTATTAAGGAAGTCATTTTTGACCTTGAACTTGGTCACTATTGAATTCCCTGCCTTCCTCAACATGGATAATCCAAATTTCCACAATGCCAGTTGTTGTACCTCACCTTCATCAAAATCTCAAAACATCTAACCCAATTTTTTGCACATAAGATTTCATAGTGCCTATAAATGTGCTTATTATGTCTATACATAATGACTTCTTCAGCCATTTTACTTGATGTGTTCACCATATACGGAGTAGTAAACTTCAATTTTTTCTGATAAATTTTGTTTTCCTTTTATATTTTGCTAATTAATTTTGTTGGACTATATTCTTTGTTACCAATCTGTGATTAAAGCTTTATTTATCTCTTTTTCTCCGTAATTGTGTGGCTAGGTCTAAGTGGGCTATGGGGATGGGATTCATTCTTTTTTAGAATCCCAACCGGAAATGATGATGGTCACCCCTAACATCATAAATAAATGTTTTGTAAATACGCTCCAACAACTTAGTTTTAGGTTATTATATTATGAAAATGAGAGGAATTTCAGTTTTGCTGTTGATTGATCTAAAAAATTTTGGAAATTTAAATTATTGGGTCTATAAACCATTTCTGTTTTTAAAATTTCACTAAATTTGTGTCTATCAGATTTTTTAAGTAAACCCCCCCCCCTGATTCCTCTAAAAATATGGTTAGAGACAACAGCATTAATTGATGCACTTGGGGTGTTTTCAATTGGGGGTTTGTTTTCATTGTGGAGTTCAAAAGTTTGTGAATATTAATAAAGATTTTAAAATTCCTTTCAAAAGAAATTAAGATTTTAAAATGTTCTTAAATTTGAGGGTTTTTAATTGATACTCCCTCCGTCAAAAAATTGCTTTCCGATTTTGACTTGACACAGAGATTAAGAAAAGTTAAAAAGTATAATTTTTTTGTTTTACTCTTGATGCAATAAAATAAAGTAAATAGTGTTAGAAAAAAGTGCAGGTACAATGGAACATTTATTAAAATTGTATTGCCAAAATAGGAAACGAAAAAGAAACTTTTGAATGGTCTAAAAAGGAAAGTGAAAAAGAAATTAATGGACGAATGAAGTACTATGGACGAATGAAGTACTATGTATGCTTTAACATATTTTAAATCTAATGGTGTTCAAATCTTCCTTTATTTTCAAAGAATGTTTTGAATAATGATTTTATATGAGCCATATTTTTCTAAATTCTAAGTCTAATAATATTCAAAAGTTTGTAGATTTTCAAAGAATGTTACCTATGAAACAGCCTCCCTACTTCCGAGTAGGGGCAAGGTCTGCGTACACACACCCTCCCCAGACTCTATTGTAGTGAGATTCAACTGAGTTGTTGTTGTTACCTATGAAATATAAGCACTGTATCAAAACAATATCACTTTCCTAAAATAAAACTAGTACTATATACAACCTTTTTTTCTTAATTGGTGTCATGGCAATGGAAAGACTAAAATATCATTTACATATATGCTCTTCATGTTCCGATGTTTATCAGACTTGGCCGGCATTCAAACCGGTTGGATCGCGACCCAAACACAAGCCCCATCAGGTTCTTTGCTAAACTTCGCTTTTGCTTCAAACCTTCCAAGCCCGAGAAGAGCACACGAACTCAATAATCAGGTTTAGATGAAAAAGTCTCTATTTTCACTAACTTAACTAGTATTTCACGCGTGCGTTACATGACCAACATTTTCAAAATGAAATTGTTAAATTGTTTTAATTTTGAAGAAGGGTACAATTTTAAAATAATCATAAGAAAGCAATTCACTGCAAACTAAACATTAGAATCTAAAATATAAGTATCGAGTAACTATTACTCTGTAAAACTCAAGAGCTTTTATACTCGTAAGAAATAATGACATAATAATATCAGGCTATATCTATGCTCAAACAGATATATGTGCAGTATATGTATGTGAGATTCATAATAAAACAAATAATCAACCCACATACTCTAGATAGGTTTACAATGTACTAAGGATTTTAAGAAACATTATAAGGAAGCAAAAAGTCAACAATGAACCCATTGTTTGTTTACTCTCCATAAATAATGGATAATATGTAGTAAGCAGTATATTTAGCATGACACCAACTGCAGATAAATCATCAGTGTGGGGGTGGGGTGGGGTGGGGTGGGTGTGTATATAAAACATTTGAACTATATGGTCATATGGATACCCCATAACTCTGTTGACGCTTTGATTTTTGTCAGGTATTCAAATGTGACTAGGCAAAAGTATAGGTGTTGCTTCGGTTGATGAATGGAATAAATGCCTAAAGTTCAAACATACACCGTAATTTTTAACATTTTTGCAACAAAATTGGCTTCCATTGACGAATAAGAAGTATGATGAGTACCTATATAGAGTGCTAATGTTGCCAGGAAATCCACAACCCTGAGCTATAGAAAGGATGATGATACATCTAACAAGTTTCATCAAAGTTAACCCTTTCTCCTGTGGAAAAGACATTATAGAAGAGAGCAGCACAAAAGTACAAAAATGACGTGAGCACTAAAAATCCCTTGAAAGAACCAACTAACTCGACGAAGAAGCCAGTGCCAACAGTTCCTATTATGGCTGCCAGTGTACCTGCGGTGTTTGACATACCTATGTACCATTTTAAAAAAAATAGCAGAATTAGAGGGCCTGTTTGGCAATGGTCTTTTGATTGAAACGGGTGAATCTGCAGAATTTTCGAAAAACAAAAGGTAAGTGGGGTAAAATCAGCTTTAGGAAAATAAGTGGCTACTACTTGGTCTGCTTATTGGGAATGTAGCACCCGAGCTAAAAAGCAGCTATCACACAATGATCAAATCGCAATGAGGGGTGGGGGTTGTAGTGTTGTATTGAGCCACAGAGTGTTTTAACATAATTTATTCTCTATTCCCCTCTCTCTCTCTCTCTCTCACACACACACACACACACAATTAGGGAGAGAAGCTACATACCATGCAAAACACCTGAATACTGAGGGGCGATTTCCTGGACAAGAGAAAGATAGTAAAAGAACAAGATGTAAGTAGGTGATTTCGCTGCTCATTGGATAATTATATTGGATTGGATGAATCTGCTAACCTGGAGGTTTACAAGGAAGCCACAGTGACTGAACGCTTTTAACCCGACAGCTAGAGTAAACCAAGCTGATGCTATTGTTGGAGTTGGAGCCTTAGTTAAACCAATGAGGGCAATCCCAGGTCCAAAAAAACCAATTGACTACAAAAGGAGATAAAATAAGTGTGTTGGAAGTTAATAGCCAAATTCTGAAATGACAAGATCTATATGGACCATTTGTAACTCGGACAATGCCAAGGGAAGAAAACAGGGACAAAATAGATGCTCCCTAGATAATTCGGAAGGGAAGACATTGTGTGGGATAAATAAAAGAATTGCCTCAAACTGCATATAAATCAATTTTGTTTTTTTTCAAACTCTTTTTATTCGAATGTTTCCGAAATTGGTGTAACATATAACTATAATTGCGGCTCAAAAACTAACTTTTATTATCCTTCGTACTTTTCAAGGTAAAACTAAATACTCCGTATAAGAAAAGTATCTTCCTTGAATGTGATCCTTCCTTAGCATTTCCCGAGTTTCAAACACAGCCATAATGTTCAAAAATAAATTTATAAAAGAAAATGAACAAATGATAGAAGATACTCATACCTGCATCACTTTGCGGGTCAGTGTAACACTTATACCACTCCGAATCATACGGTCAGATAAAACACCAGCAACGTAACCCATTAATGCCATCATACTCCATGGAACAGCACTAAACCATGCTGCTTGTCTGACATCAACACGGTATATCTACCAAAAAAGTGTAAAAACATCAAACGGTCATCTACAGTAATTCAAATGCATTCGTGAAACAAAACTATCTGCTTCAACTTACAGTTTTGAAGTAAATTGGCATCCATGAAAGCATCACAAAAAATCCCTGCATTAACATATAGATAGAAGAATCATAAATAAACTATTTCTTCCCTACTATATATGTGGTACTTTGATACTCCCACCATCCCAAAATAAGCATTTTGTTTGGGACAACCTTTTATTGCCCAAAAGAGTCCAATTCGATCAAAAGATGCTAATTTTTCATTTGTCTTGTTAATACCTTACCGAAAAGAGACAGAAAGGTTAAACCAACAATAGAACAATTAAATATTTGTATGATTTATGGTTTGTGATAGTCTTATCTTACCAATTTTTTTTTAAAAAAAAGTGTACATTTTTAACAAAATGTTTTGGGATAACAAGGTAGCTGGAGTATAACATTGTCAACAATACATTTTTGCATGCATTTGTAGTGATAAGTAATTTTATACAATCATCTAGTACCATAAATTTATTATCATGGACCCCTATTAGTTGTGATTAAGGTGCTGAAAATGATGATTGGTCAAATACGACTCTTTTTATGGGGCAAAGGTAGTATTTACAGTACTATTTTAACACAATATTGGCAAATACTGATTATAATGAAAGTTAAAAACGACATGCACCCTGCATGTTTAATAAATGACATTATTTGTAAGTGTAACATTTACTAATATAAAAAACTGGCAAAAATGTCACTATTTTAACACAAAATACTGGCAAATACTGATTATAATGAAAGTTAAACACGACATGCACCCTGCATGTTTAATAAATGTCATTATTTGTAAGTGTAACATTTACTAATATAAAAACTTATGTATTACCCAGCTGTGCATGGAATTTGCAACAATTAAAGACCATGTTGGTGGCTTAGATAGCAAACGTCTAAAAGGTGGGATCACGTTGGCAGTTTTCATTTTATTGTCAGATGCAGAATGATTTAGTCCCTTGTGTTGTATGTAGCGCAGTTCCTGTGTTGATATTTGGTTGCTCCGCTCAGGTGTACTTGAGATCGCAGATATCCATACCAGAACCCAAAGAAATCCTGACAGACCAAATATAACAAATGGTCCAAACAAACCACCCTGGGACATGAGAATTGGAGAGAGAGTGAGCCCAATAGCACTTCCAAGCTGAAATCCCGCCATTGCAAGAGCTACAGCCCTTGATCGTTCTGTCCGTGGAAACCATCTGATGAAAAAAAGTAGTGAAACAAATGGTGTTGGGGTTTTATGCTTCTTTAAACTGTACTAATGTTTAAGCAACAAACAAGATATGGAGTAACTCCATCCGTAAAAAAAGTGACATGTTTATGTCAGGTACAACACTTTTAGTCGGCTACTCAACTCAATCAAAGACAATCTTTTAAAAGTTATGAATGGTCACTTATGCCGCTTAAACTTATTTACAGGACTGTTTGGGTTAGTGGGCTGAAAGACTTTTTGCTAAAAATTATTCAACTGAAATGACTGAAACAACTGGATTTTCTGTATTGAAAAACAAGTTAGTCTGCTGATGGGTAAAATAAGCCTAACCTGAAAACTAATTGCTGCTTAGCTTTACAGGAACTTTATGAAGAAAATCGTTCTCTTTTTAGGTGACAAAAAATGTTTTTGTATAACACTATAAGTTACTTCAATTACTTTATGGAAATTGACAGAAATGTATTTGTTTCAAACAAAAAAAAGTATCTTAGTACAAAATTAAGAAAATTTTGTGAAAGTGTGTGCTAGATATTAAGGGCCATGAAAGGCTCTTGTGAAAGAGTCATTGGATTCTTGAACTCCTACAAGCAAATGGTGTGTCACTACTCTTCCACTCCACTCCATGTCCGAACTAATGAGAGGCCATGTCCAGCACAGCACAGCCCAATTTTGGTCCAAAAACATATCCATGTATATACTTTTAAGCATTCAAAAAGGTTCGTTTTTTTCTTTTTCATCAATCCCAAAATAAGGTTTTTGTTTTCTTTGAAGTAAACAATTCCTCTACATAAATTTTAACCACGTACTTTTATTTTTGAAACGGAGGTTGTATTATCCAATGAGCATGACTTGTATACCTTGCAATCATATTGTTCATGCAGGGAAGAGCTACGCCTTCTGCAATGCCTAGCAACATCCGCATGAAAAGCAGTGTCCGCAAGGAAACCCCCATGGACCAAGGAGTTAGAAAAGTGGCTAAAGACCATAAAATCACACCCCATGTCAAAACTGCCTTGCCGCCAAAATAATCCACTAGTGTCCCTCCAGCAATTGGTGATATCAGATAACCCCAGAGAAAAGATGACTGCGATTACTAGCTACTCATCGATCAGTTAAGAAAATTAAAAACATATGCCAGTATTGTGGATGAGTTGCTTTTTTCAACATAAATGTGCTCAATGCTCATACAAAGGTTTATAAGAAACTAAACCTCTCGTAAGTGTTAACAACTCCTAAATGCCTATTAGCACCCTTTAAGATATCGTTTTGGTTTATCATCTAAACTATAATCAAATGATGATAATCTTACCAAGAAATTTGCAAGAATTGATGTACAGTTGTAATAATAACTTTTTTTTTTTGCATTCATCATTTCTTTTAATCATGCTACATTGTCCTGGATATCAATAGCTTAAAGAAGGATTCTAAAACATTAACACCACACTTCCAAATCAAACCCGCACAAATCCATCAATTAAACGTAGACCCTGAAAAAGAAATTTAGTTGGATAAAAAAATCCAACCAATGAGCTTAGGTCCAAGTGCATCATTTTTTAAGTTGAACATCAAACTCAATTTGGTAACTTGGCTTTTGTGAGCAACAGATATTTCATTAATTACCAAATCAACATCTTAGGGTTCCTTGTTAGTAAGACTGCACATTCATTCACTTTTCCACACGGCTAGATTTTTCTTTTTCAGTTTTTACTTCATTTCAGAGATGGAAATTCTATCAAGCAGGGGAAGGTAGGCACTAAGAAAAAGTTGTTTAGTCGTAAGCTGGTGAGCACCTGAACAATGCCTGCTATAGATTGACTCCATCCATACGAATCAGATAACGGTACAATAGCCACAGACATCACAACCCGGTCGGCATTACATAAAGCCAATGCCAAAGCTAACATAGCCACGACTTTCACTCTCTCCGAAGTAATGAACTCCACTAAGCTCGGCTCCTGCACTCCGTCTCCGACCGGACCGCCACCAACAGGTTGAGCATCGTGGGCGGAAGCTTTAATTGGGATCAATTGGACGATCGGAGATGAGAATTCGCGCCTGTGGCGATTTCTAAGAGTAAAGCAAGGAGAGAAGCTCCGGTTGGCTGAGCGCGACGGCCACTTGGGATTCAACAAAGGCCGCCATTTGTAGGGCGTGAGGTTTTGGGCGCAGGGAAGTGAAGCAGTAAGGTGGACACTTGCTGCCGCAGAAATCATGCCGGAGCGGTTGTATGTCTCGAGTCTCCTCAGGTTTTTGAAGGTCTGGACCCTGGTGATCGGTGAAGTTGCCCAAACTCGCCGAGGAAGACGCCGCCAAATTGCCAATTGCAACCAAACGGCACCGTGTCTCCATTTTCTGGGTCCAACCGTCGACTTTTTAGTGGTTTGCCTCGTTGGATTGTGATTTGTGATTTGTGATTTGTGAAAAAATTGAAAATTGAAATATACGATTTTATAAAATGGGTAGAGATAAATATGTGATGAAGAAGTAGGTGGAGGCAAGGTTGGTAGTTAGGGTGGGGTATGTGTAGCATGGTAATGGTACGTAACTACATACTTGGTCCGTCCCTGAGTGTTTGTTCACTTTTGACTTTTGGAACTGTTCATCTAAGCACTTTGACTCATCAAATTCTCTCAATGTGTAAGCCTAAAAATAGTCATGTGTGATCTTGTTTGATTTGTCTTAACATATAGATTATTAATATATAATTTTTATAATTTTTTAATCTACAAATTACAAGATAAAATGGATTAAAGAAGTGCATTGAATGGTGTGCAAAAATGAAAGTGGACAAACACTCAGGGACGGATAGAGTATTAACTTTGAAAACGTGAACACTAAAGGCTACCCGTAGATAGTCTTTTCAAAGTGCTAAGGCTAATCTCTAATGATATTACCAAACATGCCCTTAATCTTTGTACTAAGTAAAAGCGAGAAAGAAATTCTTATATGGAAATAATATTAAATATTGATGCAAGAATAATTTTATTTGATTTATTTTATAAAGTATTACAAACTATTATTTTATTTAATTAATATTGCATGTACTAAGCAAATTTAAAACGGTGATTTGGTGAGTATTTCGTATAAGTTATACGGAGTACTCTAAGATCACCAGAAATAGGCTTAACGTAAAGAGTTTCAAAGTTTGTGGTTGATATGATGAGATAGAGTAAATACTGTAAATGAAAAATGAAAGTATAATGACACATTCATTAAAAAAATATGAAAATTAGAACGAGAAAGAAATTTGTTGACAACATAAAAATGAAAGTAGTGGAAAGAAATCAATAGAAGGAGAGAGTATAAACTTTTCTTAATCTTTGTGCTGAGTGAAAACGAGAAAGAAATTCTTGTATGGAGATAATATTAAATATTGATGCAAGAATAATTTTATTCGATTTATTTTATACTCGTACAATATTACAAAATATTATCTTACTTAATTAATATTGCATGTACTAGGCAAATTTAAAATTGTGATTTGGTGAGTATTCCGTATAAGTTATACGAAGTACTCTAAGAGCACCGGACATGGGTTTAAAACCCACCGCGTCAAACACGATTTTAACACCGAGAGGGCGTTGAACACCCACCCCCCCTCCCCCACCATCATCATAGTGTTTATATCCATTGCATAAATTCCATCCTTTAAACACAAAAAACACACACAATATATTCTCATTCTATTTATGATTCTTCGAAAATATACTTTATTTCTTTTAATTCTTTCTACAAAACATTAAAAAAATGTGAAATTTGCACTAAATAGGACTAAAACATAATGACTTTCCTAATGTAGGACTTAAACTTTTTTAATTCCATAAATAGGACTTAATAATGACCTAGTGGAAGGAATAATGTCTAGCAATGATGCACATTTAGTTGAATAATGACTTCGTGATAATGACCAAAGGTCCTACATTGGAAAATAAAAACATATGGTCCTATATTGGGAAAGTCATTATGTTTTAGTCCTATTTAGGTAAATTTCTCTAAAAAAATCAGATAATCATCATCTCATGATGAAATAAAAACTCTTATTTTTTGTTGTTTCACAACGGGTTATTACCAATGGTGGCTACAAGACCAACAAGAAGAAGCAGAATCATGTCGTCCAACGCTCGTTCCGACGCGAGTGTTTAAATCGTGATCGGGCAGCTACACATGAATCATTGCTCAACGACTACTTCAATACTCTGTGTGTTTAGCAAGGTTCGCTTTGATGTGAGAGGCCGATGTGGTTTCTGCAGCGTCCAGAACTACACCACCGCGCTTTGTCAAATGGCGTATGTGATGGCTAGTGATTGAAGATGTCAACTCGGAGCATTAGGTCATGTGTTTATAAATTTTCTAAAGCTTTTATTTGACTTTATCATAAAGGAATTTACGTAAGCTGACATCGAGCCACATTAAGCAGTTACGGGCAAGGCATGCCGCTAATTAAACACGGCTTTGTCTGCATGCTAGGGAGCATCGATCGCATGCATTGAGAATGGAAAACTTGTTTCACTCTGTGACATGATCAATTCTCCCGGGGTGATCATCTCAAGCCAACTATTATGTTTGAAGTTGTGGGTTCAATGACTTGTGGTTATTGCATGCTTTTTTGGTGTCGTGGGCCCAAACACCGACAACAATGTTCTAAACCAATCACATGTTTTTGACTATTGGGTTAATTAGACTGCACGTGACTCGTCTTTTGAGGTTAGACAGACACTTTACAAGTGTGACTATTATCTTACCGATGAAATATATCCAGATTATTCCACAGTTTTATGAACCAATAAGTTTTAAACGCATGACCTAGAAAAACTCACGAGGCAACGAATAAATATATTGAACAAGCCTTCGTGGTGTTGAAGGGTAAGTGTCATATTCTAGATCGTTTGTCCAAGTGTTATTTTCAAATGAAAATGAAAAATATCATGTATACATGTATTACTTTTCATAATATGATCATGGAGGACAACAAGTTTGCAATTTGTTATTACAACTTGGACAAATAGGTGCCTACGTAAGCACGTATGAAGAAATCGATGAAGAACATAAATGAAGAAAGTGCTAATAAATCGAAACCGAGAGATTCACAATGTACTAACGGCAGATTTGATTGAACATATTTTTAACTACTAAAATAACCATTAATTTTTTTCGTAATGCAATGTCATTTTTAATTTTTTATTTATGTTATTATTATTCAAATCTTTTTTATTAATGTAATTTTTTGTTTAATGAGTTATTGTCGTTTAAATTCAATTAATTAACAAAATATTATTAATTTTCATCTTACAAAATGTGCATTCAAAATGTAAAAAAATAAAAATTTAAAGCCCAAGGACTTCAAACTCATTTCCAATAAAATTGTGATATAAGTTGATGGTGTAAATTACCACGCAAATGTTAATTATAAGTAATCGGAAGGGTTGTAGGTGGAAACACCTGTAACCCGGTTTGTTATTAATGATAATAGGAGCTATTACAAAATACAGGCCGTGTGGATTAATTAAAGCATGCCCCACAAATGAGGCTTTCAGGGGTATTTATAATAAAAACAAGCACGTCCCGACGTTACTGTTCTTCCGGTCGGTCAGCCTTCAAGTCATGCACCCGGGCAGTCTTCAAGTCATCCACCCGGGCAGTCTTCAGGTCATCCACCCGGGCAGTCTTCAAGTCATCCTCCCGGGCAATCTTCAAGCCATCCACCCGGGCAGATTAACGGGGACGGTGAGGTCAAGCCTGGTCAGACTTTAAGCCTTATGCGAATGAAGTCACGATCTCACATGTCTGACCCCCGACATCCACCCGGGCAGTCTACCGGGGTTGGTGACGTCAGGCGAGGCCAGAATTTTGTACCCCCAGGCGCCTGTGAACTTGCCGGGTGGTACTAGTGGATTATATCCATCAAGGAGTCCTCCGATTCTCGGCTTTGTGGGCACCATCAAGTGCGGGAATCAAGTGTCTGAATAATTTTGAATTTTTTGAATCCTCGGGTATGGTTGGCGGGAAAGTTTTTACGGAAACTTGGTACGCCGCCTCCTAGTCATCGCGTCGTTTCCTCTTCCCGGATCGGGCAGGAGTGGGCCACCCGGCTGGTCAGGTGCTTGACAGATGAGAAGCTCCAAATGAAGGCCGGGCAGACGGGCCAGCAAGAGGTGGAGAATGCCCAGCTAAAGACTGAGCTGGAGACGGAGCGCTCCGACTGGGCTGTTCACGTCGTTGCTTGGGCTGCGCAGGAATCGCAGAAGTTTGCTGTCCAGGCACTTTCTGATCGGGAGGTCGGCATTCGGTTATTCTAAGTGTCCCAGCAACTGATTGATGACATTGGGATCTTCGGGTTTGGGACCGATGAGTACCAAAAGCACAGTGGGCTGTACATGATCTTGAGCAACCGGGTGCAGGATTTTGACCCCCGCTGTTCAAACTCTCAATCTCTTTGTTCACGGCCGAGCTGAATCTACCCGGTCTAACGCATCTCACCATTCTTTCTACCTGAGTAGAAAATAAGCCACCCGGGTGGGTTTTGACAGAGCATGCCCAGGCTATGCTTCCAAGTTGATCATGTGAGTCATTTCTTCTTTCATCCGAGTGAAGAAGAGCTCTAGTCCTCCGAGTGAGCAAGGCAATCAACTCTTTCCCTTCATGGCCTCGGCCATGCAAACGGGGGAACATATTCTTGAAAAAGTCCTCCGAGCCAAGTTAAGCAAATTCATCGTGACCCCGTCACTCACTCGAGTCTGAATCTTGATCGGGTGGGCAGTTTTGGTTTTTTAATTATCTTGGGTAGGTTGGTTCACCATGACCTTGCCCAGGTGAAAAAGTGTTCAGGGAAAGATATCGAAGATCGAGGTAGGCCCAATGTTCCCAGTCCGACAGGGCTCTTTTTTGCTGAAACCGATGTGCAACCGGTGTACCCAATTCGATTGGGCTCAGGCTTGTTGGAAAATATGTGCAATTCTGGTGTGAGACCAGTGTACCAGTTCGACTGGGTCACATATTTTCTTTATTTTTTTTATTTATACTGCACAAGACCGGTGTGAGACCAGTGTACCAGTTCGACTCGGTTGCAGTTTTTTTTTAATTTGTGCAAGACTGGTGTGAGACCAGTGTACCAGGCCGGGCCTATGTCACATACTTTTATCTTCTTTTTTTGGAGTTCAATTCGATTTGAAGTATGGTGTTCCAGCTGGGTGGTTTTGTGATGCTCAATTCGATTGAACACTGACCGGGCAGATGGGTCGGCAACCTTCCCCTACTGGTCTTACCATCTTTTCTGAAAAAGTATGGTGTTCTGCCCGGGTGGTTTTGTAATGCTCAATTCGATTGAACATTGACCGGGCAGATGGGTCGACAACCTTCCCCTACCGGTCTTACCATCTTTTCTGAAAAAGTATGGTGTTAAGCCCGGGTGGTTTTGTAATGCTCAATTCGATTGAACATTGGCCGGGCAGATGGGTCGGCAACCTTCCCCTACCGGTCTTACCATCTTTTCTGAAAAAGTATCAACTTTATTGAACATTGGGATGGTACATATCCGGTCTTAGCGGATGATAAAACGGTTGTTCAACACCACTTTCTTCTTTTCCTCCCTACGAACTCTCTTCAAGAGCCTCTCCAAACGTTCTTCCGCTCTGTCCACCTGGTTGCTGGGTGGTTCAGCATGTGTGCGCATCGCCACTCTGGGCTGGCTTTCCGCCGGGCCCTCCGCTCTAGACACCCTGCTGTGTTGGGGCTCATCACGGAGGCAAGGGTCAAAGCGCCCGGTCTGACCAGGTCAGACCCTACCACCTTTTAGCCTGTAGAATTTGCCTGGCTTGGGAACCTTCACCCCCAACTGCTCTTTGGCCGGTCGGTTCTGGTTCCGCCCCTCATGTCCCAGCCTCTGGAACACTGACCGTCGTGAACCTTCCGGCTAGACGGCTTTGCCCTGCAGCTTTTTCTGGCCCTTGGGAATATCCGAGTCTTCATCCCTGCTGCGCACAGAGCGCACGCCCCCGCCGGGTGTGACCTGAGTGTGGAGCTTGTGGGATCTGCTCCTCCTAGACCAAGAAGGGCCTGCCCTTTCCAGCTCCCCAGGTGGTTTTGTCGGGATGATCGACCGGGTGGTACTGGCCTGTTGAAACGACGGGGGATGCCCCAACGTTTTGGGAAGAGATGTATTTTGAGCCAAAGCATGGGGATACATCCCAGGGATGAAAAGAGTAAATCCGCCAGGTTGTTGGAAAATGGGCATAAATTGTCCAATGTTTTGGAAAGCTTGACTGGGCATTGTTTGGGTAGTAAAGGTGGTGATCATGGGGGAGAAAAGAGAAGGTAATGATGTGATTCCTCCCGGGATCAGGGTAACGCCCTCCACCGGGGTGGAAATATGGGAGATAATGGATTCCATATTGTTGTTCGTCATGGCTTCTTTTTGTAAAGAGGTCCCACGGATGGCACCAATTTGATGGTGTAAATTATCACGCAAATGTTAAGTATAAGTAATCGGAAGGGTTGTAGATGGAAACACCTGTAACCCGGTTTGTTATTAATGATAATAGGAGCTATTACAAAATACAGGCCGTGTGGATTAATTAAAGCATGCCCCACAAATGAGGCTTTTAGGAGTATTTATAATAAAAACAAGCACGTCCCGACGTTACTGTTCTTCCGGTCGGTCAGCCTTCAAGTCATGCACCCGGGCAGTTTCAAGTCATCCACCTGGGCAGTCTTCAGGTCATCCACCCGGGCAGTCTTCAAGTCATCCTCCCGGGCAATCTTCAAGCCATCCACCCGGGCAGATTAACGGGGACGGTGAGGTCAAGCCTGGTCAGACTTTAAGCCTTATGCGAATGAAGTCATGATCTCACATGTCTGACCCCCGACATCCACCCGGGCAGTCTACCGGGGTTGGTGACGTCAGGCGGGGCCAGAATTTGGTACCCCCAGGCGCCTGTGAACTTGCCTGGTGGTACTAGTGGATTATATCCATCATAAGTTAAATGGAGATTAAAATTAATGTGACAAAGAGAAGGTTTGAAACCACCAGGCTTCATTAGTATTTTCGAGTACTCTAATAATTTGGAGCGATTTATGTGATATTGCCCGAAAATGTCATAGAATGACCCGTGGCGCTATGGTGTCACGTTCGTGAAATTGACGGTTCCTATCCTCCGGTAAACCTCCATCCGATTCGAACATACCCATTACCTTTTTCAATCGTACTCCCAAGTTAAGTTTGATTTTGGAATTAAAATTGACTCTAAAATCAAAATTAATATGAAGATGCAATTTAAGAGGAGAGGGTGTGTTCGGGACGACATGGGGTGTGGCCGTGTGGGATTTAGAAGATTATAGAAACAGGAATTGTCAATTTTACAAATAATTTTACAAATGAAATATAACAGCACTCTCGGATCATCCGATCATCGCGTGAGATGAAATTGCAATATACTGGACGCTCAGCTAACAATTAGCGTAGCGATTACTTTTGGTTTATTTATGGATCTAAAGTCAGTGCTCCGTTTCCAAGCTGAATGGGGCCATCCCGCCATTAATGACTTTTCTCTCCCTTCTGTCTTTTTGTCGCTATCCGGAGATTATTTTGATTTGATTACTCCGTATTATACTCCATAAAGTATATGTGAACAGTTCCGAGCTCAAAAGGTTAGTCAATGTGTCAAACAAAAGCTGCTCGCCTTTCCCTTTGCCTTTTCTTCCATCATCGGCTTCAGAGCGACTGCTCTCTCCTCTCCCAAAGATCAAATCCCAACCAGGCAAGGCAAGGGAAAACAAAAAGGTGGGTGATTCTTGATTTGATGTTCTTCAGCTTTTTGATGGGGCTGGGCAATCAAATAGGGGGGAAAATGCAATCTTTTTGGTTAATTTTTGCCTTTTTATTTATTCTGGCTGAACTATTGCATAGATCTGCTATTCCATGGGTTCTGTTGGTGATTTGCAGAGGGAAGATAAGTTTGGAGTAGGAAATCAAGAGTTGGTGTTCTCTGATGGGGATCTGCTTCAGTTCCAAGATCAAAGCTGAGAGCCCCCCTGATACAGGTGACTACTTTTCATATTTTTTTTCTTCTTGTCTCTTTTGAAGAAATTTTGCATGTTTTGCTGATGTTGTTGGACTGGGCTGTTATGAACTCAATCAATACTTCAATAATTACTAATGCTCTTTTACCAATTCTGGAATAATTATTGGGGAATTTATTTAAATAACACTTAAACATAATGACTTTTCCTAAATAGTATCATATGTGTTTTTTTCCAGAGTAGCACTTTTAGTCATTATTTATTAGTCATTATTCAAGTAATGTTCGCCATCACTGGACATTATTTCTCCTTCTAGACATTATTTGGAAATAAAACATTTTAAGTGCTATTTAGAGAAATGACTTAAGTTTTAGTGCTATTTAGTGCAAATATTTCATAATTATTCCTATATAAGGAGTATAATTAAGTTTGGAAATCTGTTGCTACTTCCCACTTTCCATATTTGAATATGACATGTGTATTTGAACTGTGCATAATTAATTACTTAATCCATTCGGATTTAGTTTTCTTTTTATTTTTAACTTAATCTGTCCATATTTTGTTTTCCACTTCCTAAAATACCTCAAAGCTAAGGATTATGATTCAATGACAAAACTAGTTACTGCATGAACGGGTGTATGTCAAGCAAATTTTATTCTCCAAATATAGTATCTAGACAACGAATTTTGGGCACCACAAAAAAGGAAAGATGGACAATTAAATTTGAATGGATAGAGTATATACTTATACTGTATTTTGTAAGCATTTTTTCCATTTAGGTATATATTTACAGCATACTCATTGACTCATTGTTGTATATATCCCTTTAGGGAATGCTGGACTTCCCCTTTAAGGTATATGTGAATGTATAATCTCATATGCAATTTCTATAACACTTTCAGAGGCTTTTCGTCACCCTTTTTTAGGCTTTTTGTCAACCTTTCACTATGCATAAGTGCTGGGGTCCAAGTTATATTTGTTTCTGTTACGCCATCTGCATA
Source organism: Cuscuta campestris (assembly GCA_900332095.2). Taxonomy (NCBI): domain Eukaryota; kingdom Viridiplantae; phylum Streptophyta; class Magnoliopsida; order Solanales; family Convolvulaceae; genus Cuscuta; species Cuscuta campestris. Next base: position 1,261,015 of record OOIL02006568.1, read on the forward strand.
ATTACATATGGGTCCTGTGTAATCCTTTATTGGCATACTTTATACGGAATACTTCCTTTGACCCAAAAAATGCTCTACAGACTTTCACAGAGTTTAAGAAAAGTGTTGAAAAGTAAAAAGTGTGCAGTTAAGATTTGTTTGGATGAGAAACGAATATTGTGAGCCACATCTTCATTACTGAAAAAACAAAAAACTTTGTGTAAAATGGAAAGTGTAAAAGAGAGCATTATTTTCTGCTACTTGTATTTGAATGTGCCATTCGCCCATTTGTTTGACCAGGGCTAAGTTCAAAATATGGAAGCACCCGCGGGAGTGATTCCAGAAACTCAAACAGCATGAACTCTGTGCTTCCAGCTCCTAGGAGCGAGGGCGAGATCTTGCAGTCACCCAATCTGAAAAGCTTTAGTTTTTCTGAACTCAAATCGGCCACCAAGAACTTTCGTCCCGACAGTGTACTTGGAGAAGGTGGGTTTGGCTCGGTGTATAAAGGCTGGATTGACGAAGAGACATTTGCTGCAACTAAGCCTGGTAGTGGCATAGTAATTGCTGTGAAGAAGTTAAACCAAGAAGGTTACCAGGGTCACACGGAATGGCTGGTGAAATTCTAACACATTTTCTCTTGAACTATTTGGGGCAGTTTTTTTACACATTTTCCCTTCAACTATTTGTGTGGAATCTCATGTTTTGTTGTACTACAGGCCGAAGTGAACTACTTGGGACAGTTCTCTCATCCCCATCTTGTGAAATTGTATGGATATTGTTTGGAGGATGAACAACGCCTCTTGGCGTATGAATTTATGCCACGTGGTAGCCTGGAGAACCATTTGTTCAGACGTGAGTTTTCATCTCCCAGAGTTACACATTTTTGCCTCTTTAGGGTCTGTTTGGATGGAGGGGTTTGGTGGGCTGAGTCTATATTTGAGATTTTGTTAAAGTTGAAAGAATTGCATAACAAGCTACCCTTTATTTATTTTTACAAACCATAATTTTTGTTTATCAAGATATAGAACAAGCCTTCCCCCCTACATATGCATATCGTTTTGTTTAACATATATATTGGTTTTTCATTTATTTAACATTAGGGGGTTCATATTTCCAACCTCTCTCTTGGTATCTGCGTTTGAAAGTCGCTCTTGGAGCTGCTAAAGGGCTTGCTTTCCTACACTCTGCTGAACCCCAAGTTATATATCGTGACTTTAAAACATCAAATATTTTGCTTGATTCGGTATGTGCTTTATCCCAAATTCCCTTTAATTTATATTGGAAACACACACACACACACACACACACATTTATTTATTTATGTTTTGAAAAAAAGGAAACAAATCTACGGAGTATTTAGTTATTCTGAAATTGCAGAGCTATAATGCCAAGCTCTCTGACTTTGGCTTGGCCAAGGATGGACCGACGGGTGATAAAAGCCACGTCTCTACAAGGGTCATGGGAACTTATGGATATGCTGCTCCAGAGTATTTAGCCACAGGTATTGGTTTGTTCAATCATGCTGCCTATGCAAGTGAGTCTTTATAATTTTGACAGTGGATTGTCACCCAAAGGAGGGGTGCATAGAGTGGGGGTTACGAACTACTTCAGGATTGAATAGAGCACCGTAGGGCCCCCAAAAGGACCAATGTCATATCATGACACCGGAGTCCATTTTAATACACTTGCTTAGCACCATAGACCAAATTCATTGTGCTTTAGCACCTGACCTTTTTTTTTTGTGAAAATCTGGTGTAGGTCACTTGTCTTCCAAGAGCGACATCTATAGTTTTGGAGTAGTCCTACTGGAGTTGCTGTCAGGGCAAAGGGCAATTGACAAGAACAGGCCAACTGGAGAGCACAATCTGGTGGAGTGGTCTAAGCCGTACTTGAGCAACAAGCGCAGAGTGTTTAGGCTCCTGGACAACCGTCTCGAAGGCCAGTATAAAGTGGAGGTTGCACAAAAGGTAGCCAATCTTGCCTCCAGGTGCATTTGCACCGAACCCAAGTTCAGACCGTCCATGGAGGAGGTAGTCAAAGAATTGGAGCTTCTGAAAAAGGAGTCAAAGGACAAATCGGGAAACTCGCATGCCAATGCAGGCAAAGGGTCCCGCCCCCAAAGAGGAAACGGTGGTGGTGGTGTTGCTTATCCAAGACCGTCTGCTTCTCCTCTATATGCCAACAAGTAGTTTTGGGACATTTCAAAAGTGATCTTTTGGCTCTGTCTGTGCCCATGTAGTATGACTCCACGGTTCGGTTTTGACAGGTATACGGTCATCATCATCATCAGCTCAACTGTACAGTTACTTTTGGCTGTGATATACGTACACACGGGCAAATGGATCCACCCAAACCCAATGTATGGGTAGGATAGGTGTGATCCAAAACAAAAAACGGATGCCCGTGAGCCACGGGTGCCTTATCTGGTATGTGATGGTATCCACGTCTTCTTGTTAATACGGAGTATTTCTTCAGCTATGACTACATACTATGAGAAAGTGCATCCTTAAGACGAGAATTAGTTGTGTTTTTTTCTTTGCTTTGTTTGTTCTTAGAGTTGTGCTCTTATGGTTCTAAAGCCCGCATATAAAATATAGATCTTCTCACATATCTTTCATAGACTCATAATCAGATCTATTTCTTTTTACAAAGCACATTTATGTATTAAGATTCATAAGATACTCGTGGATTTAAAACAAACTATACATTTGGACTCACTCCGGTCATCATCGGGCGGGCGGGATTTCACCGCGTTCTCACCAAACCGGGCGTCCAATTCCTCCAATCCACCTTCTTCCCAATCCTCTTGGCCGCCCTTGAACTGATCAGTTCCCTGATATGATCAAACCCCTTCTTCTTCTGGTTCACTCCCCCTCCACATTCTTCAAACCCCCCATCTTCCTCCTCCTCCTCTTCCCCTTCCCCTCCGCCGCCACAGGTATCCGCCACGGCCGTGGCGGCGGTGATGGCGGTGAGTGCATCGACCACCTCACTCATTCTGGGCCGAGACTTGGGCTGCCTCGAGAGGCACTTGTTGGCCAGCGAGGCCACTCTGCGCGCCGACTCGCCCCAATCCTGTCCCTCCAATCTTGGGTCAAGAATGGTGTAGAACTTCTTTGGGTCCGACGATGACATGTAGGGCCTCACCCACTCCAATAGCTTCTGCTCGCCGCGAGGCAGGTTCCGCTCCACCGCCCGCCGCCCCGTGATCAGCTCGTAGAGAACCACCCCGAAGCTCCATACGTCACTCTTCGCTGTTAGTCTGCCCGCTTGGACATACTCCGGCGCTGCGTAGCCCACCGTTCCTACAACCTGCAAATGGATCATAAGATATTTTTGAATAATCGGAAACAAGAAAGAAAATCTTCCCAGCAAAAATCACTAATGGTAATAGTGTGTCATTTTTTAACAAGTCTTAGAGGTGCAAGATTTGATTTTACTATAAAAAAACAACGGGTAACCACTCATTACTAGGGGTACACCACCCCTCCATAACCACTCATTTATTTTTTATCTTTATTTACTTAATTTTTTTTAAATTTCTTGCCTATTTAAGTGGTAATGGAGGGGGTGGAGGACAAATGGGGTACACCTTTGGTGTATGGCATTTTCCAAAAACAACTCAATGAAAAGCTCTAACTTCTGATTTTTTGCCGACTTTTACTCTTTGAGGTTTTCTCCCATGCCCTCACTTTTACTCTTTGAGGTCTTCTGATTTCGTGTTGAATTGTGTTGCTGTTACTAAAATAGTTTCAGCTTAGAAGTTAGAATAGGTTACATAAATTGGCAAAAAATTCAAATAAATAAATAAATAAATAAATAAATAAAAATCAAATAAAAATGGGTGGTGGAGAAGGGAGTGGTGTACATTTGGGGTACACCCTAGCATAGCTCTATTTGGTGTATGGAATCCTATTAGTGATTACTCCCTCCGTTCCTAAATATTTGCCACTTGTATTCTCGAGGTAAAATGTTAAGTTTTTTCAATTCATTTTATTTATGTATTGATATAGGAAATAAAAAAATAATATTTACATATCAAAAAACTACATAAAATGTTTTTCGAAAGTTTTTTTATTAAATATTTCCATTTGGGATTATTATGTTTTTGAGTGTGAACCCAAAGCTGTGTTTGAATTGATTACTTAAGCTTCCACACAAATTTACATTATTCCGATGAATTTTTAAATAATGTTTTTGTTTGAAAAATTAATGTGTTTAAATGCTAATTTAGTTCCTATATTTGGGTTATGTAGATTGGGGGTTACAAAAAGTCACAAATCCAAACTTCACTACCACTCGATTTTTAGAAAAATGTATTCTCACGTGCAAGACTAAAAAATTTTTTATTTAATACGGAGCCTAAAACTTTTTGGGATCTTCAACTATAGTTACAGATCCACAAAATATATAATTCCGGCACCCTAAGAGTAAAAGGTAGGATTTGGAGGGTCAGGGCAATGCACCCTTAGAAATACTACTACGTAGTTTTTTTAATCAAACAAGCTATTAAGAAAAAAAATTTAAAAGAGTGGAAAGAGAGAAAAGTACTCCTTCCGTCCCATTTTATAACGCCTGTTTCGGTTTACGATGTTTGACTGAAATTATTTTCAAACTATTTTATATGACAAATAGTATAAAATTTAAAAATAAAAATTACATATCAAAAAACTACATCAAAAGATTTACAAAACTAGTAGTGACAATAGTATTTTATTTTATCAAATTGCTAACAAAAATAGAGAAAGAAACTAAGAAAGTGAATGAAGTTTGACCTTGTGAATAGTAAATAAACATTATAATTTGGGACAGATGGAGTAAAACATAAGAAAATAGTCACAATATAACTTTCATGTTTTTATTCTCCAAATGAGTTAAAGAAGTATCATAATGCAGGCAAATAATTCAACATATAGCATAAAAATATTGTAAAATGTTAATATATATTGTCACATTGTTGCAATACATTAATCGTATTTTAGAGAAAAAAATGCTAAACTCTTATTTTTGGAGAAATGGCTGTTTCATTTCTAATTTTGGTGATTTTTAAGTAGAGGAAAATTAAAGGTGTGATCTTGTCAAATACTCCATACTTTCTTCTTTCCGGTTGAAATTTTATCAAATGTCACTTACGCATTTAGATTAAAAAATTGGAAGGATGTGTGGTTGAGATTTATCTAAAACATAAAGGATATGAAACACAAATGTTTTTTCTTGAAGGAGAGTAAATAATCTGAAACGTTAAAAAAATAAAGATGAAATTTACTCCGTAAAATACAAGTTGCACGACAAGTTATTTATAAGTGGTATGTCTCATAGTACAAGAGTTTTTGATTAACTCAAAGTCATTAATTTAGTATATTGAACGATAAGTTATTGTAATTTGTGTTTGATGATATGTGTAATTCTCCCTCGGTCAAGTAAAGTCTTTTTTTACAGGGTTTTTAAGAAATATAATATGACAATACCATAAATAATTAGAGAAATATGTAGAGAAAATAAAAATAATGTAAATTGTTTTAATATATTTTAGTTATTCTCATTTAGAGTAAATTTTTATGTTGTGGCTTTTGTACTTAAGTTATCACTTTCTTCATTCCATAATAAAAAGAGTTATACTTCCTCCGGCCAAATACCATTATTACCCTTGTAGTTTTGGAAATTAGGCACAAATACCTTCTTCCTTTTCAAAATTTATTCCTAAAGTTAACGTAGTTTCAAAATGTTGCACTCATATCACTTCTTGATCATTTTTTGGGCATTTTCCGGCAAAAAAGAAGGCATTAGTGCCTATTTTTCAAACCATAGGGACACTAGTGTTCATTTCTTATTTTTCATTTATTTGTTGCTTTTTACATTTTTTCTTTATTTGTTTCTTTTAATTAATCAAGGGTTTTTAAATTTCTATTTAAAATGGTTTTTATAATGTTCTTAAAATTTAAAATTATTTTTTGTTTGAAAAATATAAACGAAAATATGCTGCACCTGTACGTCTCAAATAACAAATTTTATTTTTTTGTTTCTCGAAATAAAAATGTAAAAACCTTTTTTGAGAACTTCAAAAAGTGAGGAATAAAACAAACAATAAAAATGAATATTTTTTTTAGACATTCCATATCTAAGGACTCTTCGGGTATTCTGAAAATTCGTTTTTGTATAAAACTCTTTTTTGCATGTTTTGATTTTTTCATTTTGTTTTTTCATATCTTTTATTTTTATTTTTTATTTTGGACTTTTTTTTGAACTTGCCAAAAGATTATTCAAGAGAACAAAAAATGAAAGTATATGTTAATTTTTTATTTTTATTTTCATTTCAAACACAAAGAATTTTGATTTTTTAAAAAAATCATAAAAAATTGAAAAGAAATTTAAAAAACTTTACTAGGAATTGGAAAAAAAGAGATTTAAAAAGAGTTAGAAAAGAGAAAAAACCAAATACTGTAATAAACAAAAAAATTAGCTAGAAAGGAGCACAAGTGACCTCTATGGTTCAAAAAATAAACACTAATGCTCCTTCTTTGCTAGAAAATGACAGTAAAATAATCAGAATGGGTTTGGGTGCAACATTTCGAAACTACGAGTACTTTAGAAATAAGTTTTAAAAACAGAAAAATTATTAGTGCCAATTTTGCAAACCACAAAGGACACTGGTGTTATTTGGCCAAATAAGTACAACTCTTTTTATGGAATGAAGAAAATGATAACTTAAATACAAAAGCCGCAATATAAATACTTACTCCATATGACAATAACTAAAATACTCCGTGTATTAAAATCCTTCATATTATTTTTTTCACTACATAAATCTCTAATTATTTATTGTATTATCATATTATATTTTTTTAAACCACGTAAAAAATACTTAACTTGACCCAAGGAGAACTATACATATGATCAAACACAAATTACAAATAACTTGTTGTTCGATATATTTAATTAATGAGTTTGAGTTGATTAGAAACTCTAATACCATGAGACATACCCCTTATAAATACTTGTCCGAACTCCAGTTTATTTCATTCCAGAAAACTCTTCAAAGTAATATCCATATCGTCGAGCAATGACTTTATTTTTGTCATCATCCTCGCGGGTTCTTTTTGTTCTAGTTATTTTAACTGTAGGTGTTGTCTCTTTACCTGATGTGAAAAATTACCATCAGATAAATTTACCGGCCGGAGTTGTGGGTCCCGAAAGTCTGGCTTTTGACTGCTACGGTAAAGGGCCATATACCGGTGTTTCGGATGGTAGAATTTTGAGATGGGAGAAACAAGAAAAAATTTGGGTTGAATTTGCTGTTACAAATCCTAATAGGTACGTCCACTTTTTATTCTCCCAAATTTATTCTTTGCATTTTATATTTTTGGTCGAAAATTATAAATTTTGAACATAATATGCATAAAGAACATATTGAGTTAAAATTAAATTTTATTCCTTAAAGTGAAGAAAATTTGTACCAAGAGATTTACACTCCGTCTCAATTTAGATTGTTTATTTGCTATTTACAGAGTCAAATTTTAATTACGTTCTTGATCCGATTTCGGGACCCATTTGAGAAAAATAATACAGTCTTGTCACCTCTTATTTTGTACTCCCTATGTCCCAATTTATATTGCCAGTTTTGGTTTACGATGTTTAATGGAAGTTATTTCCAAATCATTTTATATGAAAAATAGTGTAAAATTAAAAAAATAAAAATTACATATTTAAAAATTATATCAAAAAATGTACAAAACTAGTAGTGACATGACTAAATTATTTCATCAAATAATTGATGAAAATAAGAAAAGAATAATAAAGTTTGACCATGTGAATATTAAATAGACAATTTAATTTGAGACAAATATTGCACAAATATAAATGTTGTGTTTATAACTTTGACAACACTGTTAAAATCCATGTTTAATAACCATAAAAAGTACGAATAATTGTTTTCTATTATTTAAAAATACACGTCGTAAATACGGAGTAATTCGAATAATTTAGTTAACTGATTAGTAATTCGAATGTAAGAGTATAATTAATCCGTAATAATTAATGACTACTTAAATGGAAAATTATTTATGATTGCTGAGACTCATTATCACTCTATTCTTAAAAGCAGGGGAATTATTTTCCCGCCCAATGTACTCATCTCTTGCACCGTCGATATCAAGGAACAAACAAGATCTACGGCTATGATTGGTTGTGTAATATTACCTATTTAGAATGATAAATTAAAGGAAATTTTGCATGCATAATCACTCTATTCTGATAAAAAAGGAAGGGAGTAATTTGTTTCCTAACCAATTTCGCCTAATTACTTGATTGTGATAAAAAAGAAAGGGATGGTGCAGGAGATTTTTTATATTTTGTTTCCTTTTTAAACAAGTAATTATTTACGCCTAATTATTACTATTATTATCATTATAATTACTTGGAATAATTTACGCATGATTACTATATCAAAAAGTAAATATTTATGCCTAATTAAATAGGTAATTATTTACTTAATCACTATATTCTTAAAAGAAAATATTTTTAAGAATAATAGAATGATAAATTAAAGGAAATTTCACATGCATAATTACTTAATTCTGATAAAAAAGGAAGTGACTAATTTCGCAAACAAGATCTACGTTGTTTCCTTTCTAGAATAATTTCGCATGCATAATTACTTAATTACTCTATTCTTATTTAGAATGATAAACTAAAGGAAACTTCGGATGCCTAATATATTTCTAAAAAGGAAACAAAAAATATTATTTATATAAACTTCTTTTCTAATACCAAACTTTTTTATAAAATTGGAATTGATATAATAAAAAAATGATTACCATTCAACTAAAAATAATATTTGTCCATAAAAGGTAATAATCACGTTAAGGTGTAAATTTTTTAATCAATGCATTTAATTTATAGTTTCGTAATTTATATAATTCCCAATTAAGAAACAAACTACTTTAATCATACAAACCATTTGTTTCCTTTCTGGAAAGAAATCAAATCTAAAAGAAATGTCAAAGTAATGCATAGAAATGGTGGTACATATAGTAAGTGTTGAATAAATAAATGATAATTAAATCATAAATCACCGTGTAATAAGTATAGATCATGTATTACCGTGTAACAAGAATAATAATATTAATATATCGTGTAATAATATTGCCGTATTTAATCATTATTAGTTTATTACCATGTAAGAAGAATGATAATAATATACTGTGTAATAAAATTACCGTACTTAGTCATTATTATTGTATAATAATTCTAATCTAAGAAGCTTTCAATTTAAAAATGTTTCTATTTAGAGAACATGGCCAAACTTAATATTACCATATTTAATCATTATTAATTTATTACGGTGTGATTATGTTAAGAAAATAAGCTTTCAATTTAATTATGTTTCCATTTAGAGATTTGGTGCCAAATATTTTATGAAGAAATTTAAATATATAAGTTTATGCATTTAAGGAAGGCACAATTAAAAAAATCAAAATAAAAAATAATAAAAGAAATTAAATAAAAAAATGTCAAAGTAATACATAGAAATGGTGGCACATATGTTAAGTGTTGAATATAGAAATAATAATTAAATCATAAATTACTTTGTAGCAAGAATAAATCATATATTACCATGTAGAAAAAATAATAATACTAATATACCGTGCAATAATATTAATGTATTTAATCATTATTAATTTATTGTCGTGAAAGAATAATAATAATAGTAATATACCGTGGAATAATATTATTTTACTTAGTTATTATTATCGTGTAATAATTTTAACCAAAGAAACTTTGAATTTAATAATGTTTCCATTTAGAGATTTAGGCCCAAATGTTTTATGGAGACATCGTTTTAAGAGGTGTGCCTTTAATACATGGAAACGTATTGAATAATATATACCTTTATATGTTGAACAATCAATCACTAATTAATAACTTACCCGAGAAAAATTAGATGCATGGAAATAGAAAAATGCTTTAATTTTTTCATACTTTAAATACAGTCATTCTCAATCACTTTTCGTAATTAGCCTCTTTCAAATTTTTTGAATGACTTACACTCTCTTGAGTTCTTAAATAAGATTCATGCTTTCAGAGTAGAAAATCATGAAGAAGTCTTTAAATAAATAAATGTTTTAAAAGTTTGATATATAAAAATTATACGAGTAATGTAGTTTATAAAGAAGTCTTTCGTTATTTGTAAAATAATTAACTTTTGTACCTTAAAATAATAAAATCTTTATATTCTACTCTCTCCGTCCCGAAAGAAGTTACATTAAAATAATAAAATCTTTTTGGAAATTTAAGGAAGGATATTTTGGTGTTGACTTTCCAAAAATACCCTTGATGTGATTGATAAAATTAAGATGTGATAGATAGATTATTAGAAAAAAGGTATGATGTGATAAATAGGATATGAAAAAGTAAGGGGTAAAAGTAGTTTTTTAATAGGAAAAGAAAGAAGTTTGTGGGACAAAGAAAAAATGAAAGGGGAAGATGTTTTAGGGACTGAGGGAGTATTAGATAAGAAATTGTATCCTTCAAAAATGATCTTAATTTAGTAATATAAGTATGACCCGTGCAACGCACGAGAGTGATGCTAGTACTCCGTAATTGTAAATGAAGAATCGTACTGTTTAGTGGTTAATACCAACAGGAACTCTAAATTAACTGCTCCCTAATTACCACTAAATAAAATTTTATTTGAGAGTTTTGGATATCAAAACTTACTTCATAAAGTATTTAAATTTATTTAGTTATGTGGCTTTTTAAATGTGTATAATCAGGTTAATTTACCATTTATGTTAAATTATGTTATTTTACTGGTCTCTTGGACTATGTTCTTTTGCGTTTACCTAAATAGGACTATTACATAATGACTTTATCACTGAAAGTATTTGTTCAGTTTTGACTTTTTTCAGTTAACCATTTTCAACATTTGACTTATAATTAAATAAAATAAATATTGTATATTAATTAGATAAATAAATATTTTGATAATATTTTATATAACAAATATTATAAAACTATTTTTATATCAACATCTCATATCATTTTTATTTAGTTTAGGATCAAAATTTACCAATTTTGACCAAAAAAAATTAAAAATGGACAAATATTCTTAGAACGGAAGGATTAACTTATAATATTTTCTGAAATTCTTTTTAGTTTTTCCAACTCATTCAAGTTTCTTCTAACTTTTTCTAACTTTTCCAACTCCTTCAACTTTCTTTCAAAATCCAACTCTGGATTTCAACCCAAAAGAACAGACTCTAATACACATTGCAACTTTTCTTTAATCGAACATCAAAATTCATCCAGCTTGACTCGGAAATTCGATACATTGGAATGAGAGGAAGGTAGTACTTATTAATCAATGTGTAATTTTTTTATGACTAGGGATAGAGCATTATGTGATGGAACAAGTGACCCCAGTAGGGAGCCACTCTGCGGCAGACCATTGGGCTTAAAGTTCCACCCCACCACATGTGAACTTTACATAGCAGATGCTTATTTGGGACTGATGAAAGTGGGACAAAATGGTGGCATCACTACTCTCCTTGCAAATTCAACCCAAGGGGTTCCCTTCAAGTTCCTCAATGATTTAGACATTCATCCTTCTAAAGGACTTGTCTATTTCACAGATAGCAGCACCCAGTACCAGAGAATGAACTTCTCCGAGATAATATCGAACGCGGACGCCACGGGTAGGCTCTTGAGTTTCGACCCGAACACCGCCCAAGTGAGGGTACTGTACAGCGGGTTGGCGTTCCCAAACGGGGTCGTCCTGTCCGCGGACAGCACTTACCTTCTCGTGGTCGAATTGACCAGAAACCGGATCCTGAGGTTCCCACTTTCAAGATATGGGATAGGAAGCCCGTCCGTTTTCGCCACCGTTGACCGGTTCCCGGATAACATAAGAAGGAACTACCCGGGAGATTATTGGGTTGCGTTGAACCGACCGAGGGGAGGATACACTGAGAGCCCAGTAGGTGTGATGCTTGATGGAAATGGGAGGGCTATTCAGACCGCGAATGGTAATGATGGAAATAACCTTGAATTTGTGAGCGAAATCGAAGAGCACAATGGAAGAATGTGGTTTGGATCGCCTAGACAACCTTACGTTGGTACAGGGACAAGTTCTTAGACTTGGGTGCGCATATATATATACACACCCACCATTAGAAAATAGTTTATATATAGAGTTAAAACACACTGCTTTCTTAAGCAATGTGGTTAGTCTTTCTAGTCTTAGGTGAATTGTTTATGTTTCTAGTGATATACTTACTCCCTGCTACTTGTTTCTGGTTTATTTTGTGCCATGAAAACTTATTTGTGTGTGTAGAAGAGGAAAAGAGGGGTATAAACGGAACTTACCGCGGTAGAAATATGACCAAATCCTTGAGCTGGTCCCAGGCTAGCCAGTCCAAAGTCCGAGAGCTTTGCATTGAAGTCTTCATCTAAAAGAATGTTTGATGATTTGAAATCGCGAAAGATTAACTGAAACAGAAAGAAAAAAAACAAAAACCCATTAGAAGATTGATGGCATCAGTACACAACACACCAGCAAAATTCTTGTTAATGTGTATAAAAATCACCTGAAAATCCATTTCTTCGTGAAGATAGGCCAGTCCGCGAGCTGCGTCTCTGGCAATCTTTAACCTTGTATTCCATGAAAGAGCATTGAGTGATCTGGAAAACAGATGGTCCTCCAGGCTCTTATTACACATGAGCTCGTAGACTAAGAGCCGTTGGATCCCTCTCTCGTCGTCTTCTGCACAATATCCAATCAACCTCACCAGATTTGGGTGCTTCACTACCCCCAAAAAGTTGACTTCATTTATCCACTCCTTATGCCCCTGAACACTAGAACATTTATATAGTTACTACAATAATACCCCTAAGATTTTCTTCTATAGCTCTATGTACAAAGGGCTTCTTTTTTCTTCATAAAATGGAGCTAACCTTTTATATTCGCATGCAATGTTCCAAAAAGAATGCTATGCACCATTGCAAATGTTCAATATGGTAAGTTTGGTTATGTTTTACTCTTTCTGCTCTTGGTTAGTGACTATTATGTATCTATTGATTTTTTTTGCTAAACACTCTATTGATATATTGAAAAGGAGTAAATTTCACGGTTTCCACCTCCTAATTTCATTTGATTTTTCATATTTAGTTTCCAATTCTAAGATATTACATGAAAGATTTTTAAATTTTGAAAATTACTTCATAAATAGTCTTTTATGACAAATATGACTATTTTTCGACAGTCTCTAAAAGACCGATTATAGAATAATTTTCAAAATTGAAGACTACTTATATACTATCTTAGAATTGAGGACTAAATATAGAAAGTTGTTTGTAATTAGAGAGTATTTATGGAATTCACTCAATAATTAATGAATTAATGTAAAAATGAAGTATGTGAACATTATCACAAAAGTCATAATGATCAGTTAAAAGTTAATCAACAATTGTCTTCTTTTTTTGGAGTTCATTTGGGCAACAACAACATCATCATCATTACCCTCAGTGCCTCAACGGCTCCCGGCCATTGCAGGGTAAGGGGGGGTCGGATGTACGCAATCTGACTTTTATGTTTAAAACATGGAACGACTGTTTCCAGATGACCCATGATGAGCGTCGAAAGTTGCATTGACCAACTACTTCACAATTGCAAGAAGTACATACAGTTTAGAAAGCAAATTTACTTTATTCCATCAGATCCCAAAGCCAATGATGGGTAAATTGAATCATTGTCAAAATTTAAATTTGCAAAGTCTAAGAGGAAAGCAAACAGAGGAACCTTCCGTTTTTTTAGACTATTGAGGTGGCCTATGACAAACGCACATGTTTCTATAAGAATTAGTCAAAGATATTTAATCTGCTTAGAGAAAGGGGAAAAAACCTTGTACTTTGTGACATTCAAACTCAGTTCAAATGTCAAAGTCAATGAAAGCAGACAGGCAACTCATGGAGAAAATCAAACGGTTTCTTTTTGGGTGTATGTTTCTGTCATTTCCTTTTTCTGATTTTCAACTAATACCATTTACAAAACCGAGTTATATCGTGTTCTATATATTTTTTTGTCTTTTAAACAAAAAAAAAAAATATAGAACATGCCTTCATGATCTTTAATGAGAATGTTGTGGATATAGACGATTATATCTTTATTTAATTACGTACTTCTAGTATTTAATAATGTACTCATAGTTACTAAGGTACATTGAATAATATGGAGTGCAGTACTCGTTTAGAGTACACAAGAACTCTAGAAGTAGGACCATATTAATTGAAGGATATGCAAGGGTAAAAATGGAAAAGAACAATACACTTGGCTAAAATCTCATTAAACAATCGCTCGAATTTTACATATTACCAGCGCAGGGAAAAAAATTCAATCCTTTTAATTCACTAGCAAATTATAGAGCGGATAAGGGATAAACACGACTGCAACAAGCTTCATATATCAAAATAAGACCTTCAATAAAATGCATCCTTTGCACTTGAATTCTTCAAAAATCGTACGATTTATCTTTGAAAATTAAAAAAGTGTACCGAATATCCTTAAAATCTTCAGAAATTGCTCAGTTAATCCCTGAACATTAAAAAGTGTACCAAATACCTCTGAACTCTTCAAGAAGTGCACGATTTATCACTGAACATTTAAATAAAGATGATAATTTTGGAGAATGATACTTTCGAAAATTCACAAGGGTCAGATGAATCATACTCGCAATATCCGTGCGGGGAGAGACTGGAAGCAATGCACTCCCTATCTAGCATTTTAGGATCAACGGTGCAACGATTTAGATTGTTCAGGGATTTTTGGTGCATTTCTTAATGTTCAAGAGTAAATCGTGCAATTTTTGAAGAATTCGAAAGTAAACGGTGCCCTATTTAATGTTCAAAAGTAAACAATACAATTTCATAAAAGTTCAAAGATAAATGGTCCACTTCTCTCAATATTTTTATACCAAAATAAAAACTAAGATGCACCTTGCCATTGTGACATTTTATACCATAGAATATCAAATAATGACAATACATGATGCTAGAAAATACAGTAAAATGCTAATACACCATGTCATTTGACATTTGATGTCAAGTGGTACAAATCTCATGTTTTAAGCCATGTTATTAGACAGTTGGACCGGTCAAATCGCAAACCGAAGTGACCCAATCCAAAAATACCAAAACCCCATATTGGCCCGAGTTGACCCGAAAAAAAGGGAATCCCTCCAGAACCGGCCTCCATGCCGGTCCAGACTTAAAATACTCCGGGTACTAGATTCCTTTCCAAACAAGCCTCAAACAAAAACAAAAAAATCAAAATTTAGAAAAACGAGAGAAAAAAAGGCGAAAATGAAATACAGTACCTGGAAACCATTTCGATTGAGCTGTTTAATGGCAACATCCATTCTCGAATCGGAGCCGGGAGCGCCAACGGCGCCTCGATAAACGCAGCCGAAGCCGCCTTCTCCGATCATCAGGGCGCGGCTGAACCCTCGGGAGGACGATTTCAGCTCGGCGAAGGTGAAGACCCGCAGATCGTCTCCCCTGCGCTGGTTGACGAAGCCTCCGAGCGAGTCGCCGGGGAAGTCCCTGGACTCGGAGTCGAACTCGGAGCGCCGAGTCGAGTCGACGCCGCTGGATGCCATGCTCAGAGACCTGGCCCAGGACACCACGGCGGAAGACCTGGAGCTTGAAACGACGCTGCTGCCGCCGCCGCCGTCTTCTTCCTCCCTCCTCCCTCCATTCGAGAAATGGAAGCATTTCATGCTCTCTCTCTCTCTCTCTCTTTTAAATTCAAAATTTCAAATTGCAATTTGATAAATGTACAGTCCGTTATGGCGTTATGTATCATATCTGTATGTGTATATATATACTTACATGATCAAAATGGAAGAATTTGTGGGTGATGAAGAAATTTTAGAGGAGAGAGATTTGAGTCACGGAAGACGTGCAGAGTGGAGCCCCCTCGGAGTAGTAGTAGTAGTAAACATTTCTTTTCTTGTTGTTTTGTTTTTGGAGTTGTTGTGTAGATTAGGAAGGTGGAGAGGGTAAAATTGTCTTTCCACCCTTGTCCTGGATTGCTATTCTTGACTTCCATTCGAACAAAGTTAGAAAAGGTGGAATGTCTTTTACACATTGTTTGGATAAAAAGATAAAATGTGTGGAAAGAAAATGAATGGAAAGAAAATAGAGAAGAAAGAAAATGAAGAGAAAATGTAAAGAAAATAAATGTTGTTTAGATAGGCAGAAAATAGAGAGAAAAGGTAAGAGAAAAGAAAATGTATTAAAATAAAAAGACAACTTTATCCTTATTCTATATGGAAAGTGAACATAGTGGAAGATAAAAATGTCATTTCCCAACTTTTCTCTCCCTTTGCCCAATTTTCTTACCTCCAAAGGGGAGAAAACTTTTCACCTCTCCCTTTCCATTCTCTCCCAATTTTCTCCTGCAAACAAACAGAAGAAAGTTTATTGGGAATTGTGTTTTCCTCCCAAACATTTTCTTTCCCTCTAATTTCACCTCATCCAAACACAAGCTTAAACTCAATTGCTACCATAAAATTCCTTGCATTTTAAAAAGAAAAAATGCTAGGGGTATACCAAAGGTGTACCTCATTTGTCTTTCATCCCCTCCTGGCCAAATAAATGGGCAAGAAACTAAAATAAATAAATAAATAAAAATAAAATAAAAATGAGTGGTGGAGAAAGGGGTGGAGACAAATGGAGTAAGGTGTACCCCTAGCATTGCTCTTTTAAAAATGTGTTTCTCTTTTCTTATAAGCAGTTCAAAACTGTTTATAAGTAGTGTTTAACTTATAAATCAGATGATAACATGTTTATGCATGCTCACAAGCTGACTTGACTTATAAGTTGCTTATAAGTTAAAAAAATAAGTAGGTCTTAATTTCTTATTTTTAAACTAATTTCTTTGTTTCTTCGTTTTGACCAGATTATTTACAAAATTGGTTCTCATCATGTATTATATGAATATTAACAAATGATTTACTCCGTATTTACTCCCTCCATCCCTATTTTGATTACAGACTGGAAATTATGAAGTAAAATCTCAAGATTTTTGAAATCATTTTATTTACAAATTGGTACATCAATAAGAAATAAAAATTACATGTTAAAAACTACAACAAAAGTTCTAAAGAATAAGAGGTGGCAAAAACAATTTATTTTATTAAATAACCAATAAAAAACACAAACAAACAAAAGTTATCGAGAAGAGGGAGAAAAATAAAATTCTAACTAAAATGGTGATGGAGGGAGTATCATTTAAGTCATTTTACTTCCACGAAAAAATATTTGACTTATAAACATCTTATAAGTAAAAAAATGCTTATTAACAATAAGTTAATAAGTACTAGCAAAGAGAATCATCCCTTAAGAGTAAACACCCCCTTACTTGGTCCCAAATTCTACATTTTAAATGTAGGCTTTCTCACATTTTTAATAGGCTTGAATGTGAATATTTTCTTTTTTGAAAAGACACACTTCTTTTATACTACAAATGTACCAAGGTCTATATAATGAGCATGGAACTTAGGTCCACGGAAGAATTTGCCACCCCTTAATGTCTCTCATACAATTTCCTTACACTTATTTTATTTCCTATTTTGATAATGAATATGTGTTGTCCATCAAAAAATATTGAAAGCCAAAATAAGGAGAATACATATGGTACTTGCAGAGACTTTCAATGTCTCAAAATAGACATTATATTATAAAAATAAATAAAACAAAAAACTAAAAAAAAAAAAGGGGAAAAGAGCCTACCTTTCGTGGTCATAGCCACGACCAGCTTCATGGTGGTGTTCATCCGTGAACGCGACTGAATTGGCAGCGCCACATAGAATCACGAGAGGGAAGCCATGAAGCATTAGGGAATTAGGGATAGTCTAAACTCTAAACACATGCGGAGTACATATACTACGTATTTTTTAGCATTTTTTAACTCCTTGAATTTAATTAAAGTGTCAAAAATTGCACTCCTCGCATCTCATCAATTTATATGGTTTGTTTCGATTTATGATGTTTGACCGAAATTACAGCTGTAGAAAATGTTCTATTAACATTAGCCTTATTTTGGGAAGAAATGAGTATTATGAAACGAGACTATATTTATAATTTTATTTATTATATTTTCATCCTATAAAAGTTAAAATTATTTTTCCATAATTATTGAATTTTTATTCCAAAACTGTACTAATTTGAGAAAATACCTAATTTGAAAGGAGCACTTTGGAAAATTAATTTTTATGTTTTAACATCATTTTAACACTGTCTTGATGACTGTTAGTCGGGGATTAAGTTAAACATTATTTTTCAATTAACGAGTGTTATCTTGATAATTAGTTTATCTTAAGAACTTATTTGAGAAATACATAGTTATTGAGTACTATTTTTGAAAAAGTTTACTAATATATAATTGAGATACTCCTTACCCTCTATCTTGAAATTTACGAAAAATGAGAGCAACAAAAAATGCATGTCTATGCTCTTATTACTTAAAAATAAGGATATTTTGATTCAAAAAAGTTATAATCTCTTTGACACAATGTATAAAGTAATTTTGACAACACTCAATAATATCACAAGAAAAAAAGACATTTAAAGAGCCAAATGCACCAAAAATATGTAGGAAACACTATCAAAAGCATTACTCTGTAATAATGAAGATGAGTACACCAAATAAATTACTCTGTAATAATATATGAAGATGAATACAAAAAAGAATAGGAAACACTCTCAAAAGCATTAGAAAAAAACTAACAGGCATTGGAGAATCAATCTTAGTATCTCGAGCCTTAAAATACGCATGTACAAACCGATGTATGTGCTACATTATTTGAATTCATTTTAAGTGCAACGTTTGGTTTAGATATACTATAACCTTCATAATGCTCAATATATATACAATCTTACGTGGAGACTTGCGTGGGGTCCCATGACTCTGTAGGGCTCAACGTGAGTCCGCCTCTGGTTTGGTGAAGGCAAATATATTCCTCACTCTCCACCACCCCATGCCCCCTACCTCCAAGTCTCCCACCCCCTCCTACTTTGCCACCCCAACCCCCACCACGCAGCCCCCACCCCGTGCCATCTGCCCCTATCTCTTTCTCCCATTTATCCGGCGCCAATGATTTAAATTATCTTCAAAACATATATCCCTCCTCCCCCCTCATCTTAATATAAACATCAATTTTTGGAGAATTAATTTTCCTTTGAAAAATATTGGTTTGAGTAAAGGGATATGCTAGGGGTACACCTTACACCAAAGGTGTACCCCAAATGTACATCACCCCTCTTTTTACCATTCATTTTATTTTATTTTTAATTTTTATTTATTTTTTTTTGAATTTTTCTTGCTTTTTTTTGTGGTGATGGAGAGGATGGGGGATGTTTGGGTACACTTTTGGTATACCCCTAGCATTTTACTTGAGTAGAATATTTTCTCGTAACTTGGTATAAATTTTGTGCTAATTAGGTAGCTCTCGCCTTTCACTTCCACACTCCATATTCCACTGTCTGGGTGCATACTACTTCTTGTGCTTCATGGGTACCACGTGGTCAAGTGATACGTGTTACTTTTATCGTCACCCCAAAATTATTACGCCTCTTTCGTTGTCTTGTGTGTGAGTCACTTGTGAATTCTGAAACACTATTTACAATTTCATGTTATCCTCTCTCGCCCCCATGTTCCATCAATCATCTTGACACTTATTTCCTCCATTACTGTCACTTTGTCTCTTCGGTATTTTGGCCTAGACGGAGCATATTCCGCCACAACATCCCTCTCCCCTTTCTTTTCTTCACCTCTTTTGGCCTTTTCTGCTAAATACTCCGCATCTTCTTTCAGCTCCCACCGCCCTCGATCAACTTCACACAGAAAACCTTCAGTTTTGAACTGGGTATTGTGGGTTTTTCTTGATAAAGTTAGAAGCTTGAAGAGATTCTCAATCAGTTTCTGTAAAGTTCTGATCTTTGCTAGCTACCCATTGTCATTTCATCATTTCTTTTTCTATTTCTCCTGCGGATCTTGATTTTCTTTTGGTAATAATTCATCTGTTCTTGTTCTTTCTTTTGATATAAACAGAAATTGAGTTTTAATTGAGTGAATTCTTGGTCAGTTGTAGGTTATAAACATGGAAACTTCTGGAAAGGCCACTGTCACTGATGTGACTTCTAAATTGGATGTGCTACCCAAGGTTCAGGCCGTTGCTCATCCATTGGCCGAAGATCCATCAGAGATAGCATCCAATATCAGTTATCATTCTCAGTACAGCCCTCATTTTTCGCTATTCAAGTCTGATCCAGAGCAAGCATACTATGCAACTGCTGATAGTGTTCGCGACCGATTGATCAAAGTAGGATCGCTAATCCTTTTGGAATTTTTCATGTGATCAATTGGTTGCTTGTTTAATGGCATATACGCATACCCTTTTGTGCAGCAACTAAGTTATTATTGGAGTGCCTCTAATCCTTCTATATAGATCGAGTTAGCTGCGTTATGATTCATGCAAGTCTTGATTACCTACTTGTTTGTAATGAATAAAGAGAGTTTGTAGTTTGCTTCACTGATTTGTTTATGAAAGTATAATGTGGAACCAATTGTGTCAAACCATTTCAAATAAGTTCTCCCCATCCCAGATTAAAAGTCCACTTTGACTAGACACTGGGTTAAAAAAAGTGTTGAAAAGGGAAAAGTGTGTGGCTGGAATTGATTTGATATTCCATACCAAAAAAGAAATATACTTCCATTTGGGACGGACCGAAAGGGAAAGTGTGTTTATTTTGGGTTGAAGAGAGTAAGAGAGAAGTGATGAATTAGAAAAAGTAAAAGTGAGTTTGGTTCAAGAAAAGTAGATACGAAGTATTATTTTGCAATAGACAAAAAAGGAACGCCGGGCATATAAAGTGAGAGAGAGGAATTATTAAGACATGTTGTTTCATCCTAAAAAGTTGAACTCTAATAGGGGAAGTAGCCCAAGGTTATTTTTTACACTGGATTGTTTATATATGCATCCGAGGCGGGATGACTTAACAAGTTAACATACTCCCTCCGGCTTGGAATAAGGTTTTACATTTGTGCCGACAAAGTTATTGAGAATGGTAAATTGTTTGGTTGAGTTTTATGGAGAGGTGAAAGAAATAATATGAAACACATACTTTTTCCACTTAAAAGAAAAGTGGACCCTTATTTCGGGACAAACTAAAAAGAAAAATCAAGCTTTTTTCCAAGAGATATTTGCCAATTTTTATGAGTTCTCACAAAATTTGCATTTTTTTGTGCTAAATATGATGTGTTATTTGATTATCTAAGTGTTTCTTTGGGATTTCCATTTTTACTTCAAGCAATGGAATGATACATATCTCCATTACCACAAAGTGAATCCAAAGCAAACCTACTACTTATCCATGGAGTATCTCCAAGGAAGAGCTCTATCAAATGCAATTGGAAACCTAGACGTTCAAGGCGCCTATGCTGATGCTCTGAACCAGCTTGGACACAAACTTGAGGAGGTTTCTGAGCAGGTAGGTAGTGTAACGTGATGATCATTCTTCAAGGTGAAATTCCTTTAAAAATTCAAATAAACATAGTTATCGTTATCTTTCTAGCCAGAACAGATTTTGTTGGCAATTGGGTATGTTTTCCAGTTGAAATAACACATTTTGCAAACTCTCGTCTCTAGAAGATTAGGACATTAGGTATAACTTTATGAACACACATAGGGTCTTTTCTTTTCAATTGAAGTGAAAAATGCTGAATTGAAAGGTGAATAACTTCATTCAAATTGCCAACTTAAAAATGTTGAACTAATAAAAAAAGTACAGAATTGAACTAGATTAAAAATGAGTTGAAAAGAAAGGCACTTACTGATTGTAATAATGTTTTCTTTCGTTTTTAAAATCCTTCATCTTATTGTTTGTGATTATAAAGAATCCTTTACCCACATCTTTGTGAATGTTTGATTGATAGATTAAAAGTAATATCCTATAAGAGGGAGCGAATTTAACTTCCATGGAAATAATAATGGGTGATTTTAAGCTCCGCTGTTTAATAGATAAAAAATGAAATTTCTTAGAATAATGAGGTTTAAGACCAAAATGTCTTTGTAAAGTAACAAACCTCACAGACTTAGGATCCAA
This sequence comes from Cuscuta campestris, assembly GCA_900332095.2. Lineage (NCBI taxonomy): Eukaryota > Viridiplantae > Streptophyta > Magnoliopsida > Solanales > Convolvulaceae > Cuscuta > Cuscuta campestris. The sequence continues at coordinate 1,283,158 of OOIL02006568.1, forward strand.
TGCATCTGAATTTCAATTTACAGGAGAAAGATGCAGCACTGGGAAATGGTGGGTTGGGAAGGCTTGCTTCTTGCTTTCTTGATTCCATGGCAACCTTAGATTTGCCAGCTTGGGGTTATGGTTTGAGATACAAATATGGACTTTTCAAGCAACACATCACGAAAGCTGGACAAGAGGAGGTTGCTGAAGATTGGCTTGAGGTTTGATAAATACGACTACATAATGGTTCGTTCTCATGTACTATTTAATCAATTGTGATGATTTTTTATGAATGATTTCATGCAGAAATTCAGTCCCTGGGAAGTTGTAAGGCATGACATTGTCTTCCCTATCAGATTTTTTGGTGAGGTTCAGGTTGATCCTAGTGGCTCGTAAGTGCTCACTCAGAGTGAATGCTCTGATACTTGTATTCTAATACATCCTTATGCTATACTTTCCTTCAAATTCTTATGTCTCTCTATGAAAGTTGTGTTGCGGAAAATTGTTTCATGGCACTACATATTGTTTCTGGGAAGTCATTCAGATGGGACTAATTCCACTCCCTTTTTTTAATGGTCAATTTTGTCCTTAAAAGTTAGCTTTATTTAAATTTCTCCCTTTTGTTCTATAATGATTAAATTGTCTATTTACCACAAACGAAGTGGATTTAGCCAAAAGGGTGTGGATACAGCCACACCCAAGTCATTTTCCTCAAATTTCAAAACATCACAGAAAATATTTTCCTTCTAAAGTTTCGATAGTTATCTTTCCAGAAAAAAATGTTTTCATTTGAAAATGTGTTCCAGTCAAGGTGTTCTAGTCATTCCTTATACAGTTTTTTTTTTTTAAATTTACCGATCTTTGTGTAGGAGGAAATGGGTTGGTGGGGAGGTCATACAGGCAGTCGCATATGATGTTCCAATCCCTGGGTATAAAACAAAGAACACTAATAGTCTTAGACTTTGGGAAGCCAAAGCTAGTGCAGACGACTTAAACTTATTTCAATTCAATGAAGGGCAATATGAGTCTGCTATACAGCTTCATTCTAAGGCTCACCAGGTTTGTTTTTGGCTCAATTTATTACGGAGTATTATATTAGACTATTAATTACATCAGTTATTTTACATACGTTAAACAATGTTTCCTTGCTTCTAATACATTGGATTATGCAACATGCCATTCACTTGTGCAGATTTGTGCTGTCCTTTATCCTGGGGATGCAACAGAAAGTGGAAAACTTTTAAGACTTAAACAACAATTTTTGCTGTGTAGTGCGTCGCTTCAGGTTGGCCAAATCCTCTTTATTCCATTTCCATTACGAAGTACTCCCTCTGACCTGAGAAAAAGAATCATGTTTGGTCATGATGCAACTTTAAAGTTATGAAGTTCTACTTATTTTTTAGCTAAAAAAATATTACATTGAACTAGTTCGTAATTACTTCGTATTATTTTTTGAGTGGAAACTTACGTGGAAATATAGCTCAGTTTTATGAAATGGGGCACTTTTTGGGACAAGAAAGGCTTTTGAAACAAAACTCTTATTTTTACCAAGTAATATATAACAGAGGGAGTAAGTTATATTTGATGTATAGTTTGTCTTTTGCTATGTGACCCATAGTTCAACATTGTGGTCAACACCAGGACATCATATCCAGATTTAAGGAGAGGAATGATGGGAAGGGTGCCCTTGATTGGTCTTCCTTCCCCTCTAAAGTGGCAGTACAGCTGAATGACACACATCCAACACTCGCGATTCCAGAGCTAATGCGTTTATTAATGGATGATCAGGGTCTTGGATGGGACGAAGCATGGGATATAACCACTAGGTTCTTTTCATACTTCTCTGCATTTCTTGATTTGCATTGTGAATTCTTTTTAGTAATTTAAGGCTCCGCCAGTTTCCATGAAAATAGCTTGTGGATTTTTTTAGTGACATTTTTCTTATTTTAACATTGTTGATCACAAATGTGTTACATATTCAGGACGATTGCTTATACGAATCATACAGTCCTTCCTGAAGCACTTGAAAAATGGTCACAAGTAGTCATGTGGAAACTCCTTCCACGACATATGGAAATCATTCAAGAAATTGACAAGCGGGTATCTCACCCACACAATTCTTTTATTCAGTCCTTGTGTAATTGAGTTAGCTGGATTAGTAAGTTAATCGCACGATCTGCTTGCAGTTTATTGCAATGGTACAAGCAGAGAACCCTAGTCTTGTGAGTAAGATATCTGGCATGCGGATTTTGGATCAGAATCCCGAGAAACCTGTTGTGCGCATGGCTAACTTGTGTGTCATCTCTTCACATACAGTAAGAAATGACATGATTATTTATTGTTAAAATTTTACACATATTATTATATCCCCACGATTTTTTTGACATCAATTTTGGTTGTCATAAAATGACAGTGAGTCCTACCACCCTAACCCCCACAGACCCATGTAGCTTCCAACACGGGGGGGGGGGGGGGGGCAAGGGGTCGGCTGGGGTAGGACCAACTTCGGGCCGAGCAGAGCACTGTATGGCTCTCAAATGGCTGGTGTTATAACATGACTTCAAAAATATACGGAGTATCAAATACTCCGTACAATTTTTTTTTGGGTTTGAGCCTATCTTGGAAACAATCTCTTTACTTTCGACTTTCGAGTGGGGGTAAGGTCTGCTTAGAGTGACCATACACACACCCTCAGATCCTAGATTCTGGGATTCCACTAGGTTCGTTGGTGTTGGGTTTGAGCCTATCTTTTCTTTCCCCTCACGTTTTCTCTTTATTCTCCCTTTTCTTTCTGTTCACTGCTTAATGGTTAATAAAACATATTTTATTATCTATAATCATGTCTCTGCACTTTTCCATCATCTCCGATGGAGCCAAAATTTCACCATTTTTTGGCTTTGGGGTGTGATGGAATAAATCAAAATGGATCTCTAAACTGTCTGCGCTTCTTTAATTGATGAAGTAGTAGTTAGTCAAGTAATGCAACTTTCGACGTTGAGCCGGGGGTCTCTTTGGAAACAGCCTCTCTACTTTCGAGTAGGGGTAAGGTCTGCGTACACACACCCTCCCCAGACCCTACTCTTGTGGGATTTAACTGGGTTGTTGTTGTTGTTGTAATCATGTCTCTGCAGGTGAATGGTGTTGCACAGCTACACAGTGATATTCTGAAGGCTGAATTATTCACCGACTATGTCTCCATCTGGCCCGCCAAATTCCAGAACAAAACCAATGGCATAACACCACGCCGATGGCTAAGGTTTTGCAACCCTGAGCTGAGTCATATCATCACCAAGTGGTTAAAAACTGATGAGTGGATTACAAATCTCGATTTACTCGCTAATCTGCGGCAGGTAAGCCACAATTCATGAAATTTTACAATCACATTATCTCTATTTTGTATAATATGTAGTTAACGTCTTGACATGGTATTTTTTTCACTTTTAAAAGTTTGCAGATGATGAAGAACTCCATGCTGAATGGGAAAAAGCCAAGATGGCGAACAAGCAGAGGTTGGCGGAGTACATACTGCGAGTAACTGGCGTGAGCATTGACCCGAATACTCTGTTTGACATACAAGTCAAGCGCATCCATGAATACAAAAGGCAGCTTCTAAATATATTGGGCGTAGTCTATCGCTACAAGAAACTGAAGGTGCATGGAAGTATTTAGTTTGTACATTTTTTATTTCTCCTTGATTATTATGGCCAAATCAGCTTCTAAATATGTTTTTTTCCACATTTTACAAAAGGCAGCCACTAAATATATTGGGTGTAGTCTATCTTTGGTTGAATGGATGTGTTGATCATCTTACATTCGCTAAGTTAGGAATATTTTGGGGGTGAGTTAGACTCTATTAATAATACTTTTCTACATTATTCAGGAGATGAGACCGGAAGAGCGTAAGAGTACAACAGCACGAACTGTCATGATTGGCGGGAAAGCATTTGCAACCTATACGAATGCAAAACGAATCATCAAACTTGTGACAGATGTTGGGGATGTTGTGAACAGTGATCCCGAGGTCAATGCCCATCTGAAGGTAAAGTCACATTTATATGGTTCCATGCTTTTTCAGTCCCAAAAACACATCTTTAGGCAATGCAGTACCTTCTTTTTGTTGACAAAATGATGTAATGATGGCAAATTTGCAGGTAGTTTTTGTACCCAATTACAATGTTTCAGTGGCAGAAATACTTATCCCGGGGAGTGAGCTCTCGCAGCACATCAGTACATCAGGCATGGAGGCTAGTGGAACTAGCAATATGAAATTCGCCCTCAACGGATGCCTAATCATAGGAACACTGGATGGGGCTAATGTAGAAATCAGAGAGGAAATTGGGGAAGAAAATTTTTTCCTTTTCGGTGCAAGAGCTGAAGAAGTGCCTCATCTGCGCAAACAGAGAGAAAACGGTCAGGTGTGTGTGTGTGTGTCCCAACATCTCTTATAGACTAAACCGACTCTAAGAAGTAAGCAAAAAGCACACAAATACATACACTATAGTCTAAAGCATAAAAACCCACCAGCACAAACTACAAACTAAGGCGCACCGATCTACTCAACTACTCTATAACCATATCATAATTACATGTTACTGATGATAATGAGTTATGACGCAGTTTAAACCGGATCCTCGGTTTGAAGAAGCAAAACAATACATAAGAAGTGGAGTATTTGGGAGCTATGATTATACTCAACTGCTCGACTCGTTGGAAGGGGATTCGGGTTATGGTCGTGGTGATTACTTTCTTGTTGGTCACGACTTCCCAAGCTACCTTGACGCACAGTCAAGGGTTGACCAAGCTTACAAGTAAGTACTTAATTGTCTTGCCTTCCTTCCTTGCTTTCAATAACTCTTAACCAGCTTGAGTAATCAAATGTGGAAATGATTTTACCTTAGTACAAAAGAAAATTTTCAACTTCCCCATAGCACACGAGATATTAAATTTCTTGCTCATTTCATATAAGGTTTTCTTGTACATGATGGGCTTCGGTGGACATCAACACACTCCCATCCATAAAAGAAAATTTCTTTCCTCCCCAAATAAAGTTCATGTAGTTTAAGAGAAGTGTTCAAAAAGTAAGGAATGCGTAGAGAGAAAACTTGTGAGCCACATATTTCATTCCTTAGTTAATTGGAAAAACGAGAAGTGGGAAGTTTGTTTTGGGACGAACAAAATAGAAAAGTATGATTTGTATTTTGGACTGTACATGGTATTCAACTAGAAATCTCAATGGGAGAGTCTTGGCGCACCGGTTGAGTTGTTGTTTACATTGAAGCCGGCCCTTGCAAAATATGCATGGGGTTAGCCCTTCACCATACCCTCGTTCAGTGGGGCATGCACCGCGTTTCCTTTTTTTAAATGAAAAAATTCATGCCAATGCTCCTAGAAATTTGATATTTTACAAGTACTTCGATTGCATATTTAACACAGGTGCTCCTAGAAACTCAATATTCACACACCAGGAGAATTTTTAGTTTACATGGATACCTCGATTTTTGAGGTGTACGTGTGATCAATATGCAGTCTTGGAGTATTATTATAAAAAAAACATTTATTTTCTTGGGAGTGTCGGTTATAACTATGCAATCTTGTAGCATTTGTGTGAAATCTCAGATATATTCCTGGGAGCATTGGCATTATGATATTTTCCCTATTGAAACTTCATTTATGGAAACATGACAAGACTCACGCGCTTTGCTTGCTTGCTTGCTTTGCAGGGACAGGAGAAGATGGATAAAGATGTCGATACTAAGCACGGCGGGCTCTGGGAAGTTTAGCAGTGACCGAACCATATCTCAGTATGCAAATGATATTTGGAACATTGGAGAGTGCTCTGTTCCATGATATGCTCACTCTTCTTCTTCTTCTTCTTCTTCTATACCCACTTTTTTATCAGTCTGAATGAATAATCACCAGAATGTATGCTGCTTTGCATATTCCTGTGTACAGTGTGGATTTAATAAATCTCCCTATGTTAAAATGATCTTTTTACAAAAGTCATTTACTACACATGCTCTGCATATTATTCATGTGTGTATAGTTGTTTAGAGAACTGGTTTCAACAAATAAATGTCCATTACTCATTAGTAGCTAATGCTGCTGGCTAAGGCTTTGTCTCGGAATAACGTACGTGATTAGCGTTCACATTAATAGATAATTTTGTAATGGTGCACGTTAACTTTAAAAGTGTTGGCACTAAAAGTTACCATTGGATAAAAAGTAGATATACTTTCTGAGTCATTCATAACATAAAGCAGATAAACAAAGTAAATAAGACACATTGATATATTTACGTAGTTCTGAGAAAAATCTCCTAATCTATGAGGGGCATAGGTTCGTGGATTACACCAATCTAAACAATGAGATGATTCTTCTCAAAAGTAATGACAAAACCTCAATTTACTTCTCGTAGATTGAATTGTAGTAGTTGCCAACGTAAATTGAGGTTTTCCCAACATGTTGCAGTTCTCTAAACTAAATTAAAACAACCATTAATATTTAAAATAAAAGTGAAATACTCTTTTGTCAAAAAATCGATTAAAATTGGTACTCTTGATTAATTAGTTGACATTATGAAATAACAATACAGAAGTAATATTGATGCATGCATGCATGTGAAATAAAGTGTTGGTGTGGCACACTATTCTAATGTATTTTGATTAATCCTCTTTATTTCTCCCAAATAAATGTGAAAAATATATGACATAAAAATAATTAAACAATCACATTACTAAAAAGAAAAGAACACCTAATTAAAAGTGTAAAAACTAATTTGTAATAAATAAATTTATCATTGCAGGTCTTTGAATGCTTCTATATTATAAAACTGGATGCATGATTTTATTGTATATTAATTATATGTGCATTTACAAGTTATTCAATGTTTATTTCATACATTATTTTAACAACAATAGTAATAATAATAATAATAATTCATTCAAAAAATAATAATATTAATAACAGCAACAACAAAAACAACAACAATAATAGTTGATATAAGAATAATATTCTGTATAACTTTTAATTCATTTTTGGAAAGAATTAAAAACAAAAATAATAATAATATTAGAGTCACAAACAAAACACTCACAAAATGCATAAATTTACTAATTATGTATTTTAGTTATTATTTTTTAATTAGTTGTACTATTATTTGAAAAAAATTGTGATTTTTATAAAAATTTTGTTTGTGATTCTAACATTATTTAAAAAATATGGAAAGAATATGACAAATTATACCATACAACCGGCTGTACCCAAAATTGGGTACAGCCGGTAAATCAAAGAAGAAATGGCGTGTATAGGAGGAGCTAGTCGGGTCGGGTCGGAGGAAGGAAGGAAGCTGCGTCGAAGGAGCTGCGTCAGATCTGGAGGAAGAAAGAAGGCCGCCAGATGGGAGACGTCTATGGAAGGGAGATGTGCACCGTCGATGGAGGAAGCTGTTGATAGGCCGGAGGAGAGATGGCCGCCAGATGGGAGACGTTGTGGAGGAGTCGATCGATCTGATCGGAGCCGATGGAGCCGAGCCGATGGTTGCAGGGGTGAGAGAAAAAAGAAAAATATGGATGGTATGAATTTTATTTATTTGAGAATGAACATTAAGTTTTTTAAGAATGAGTACTATTTTATTTTAGAATGTACATTACGTTATTTGTAGATAAATTTTATAATTGTATTGAATAAATTTGTGAAAATGAGTACTACATTATTTTAGAATGAGTACTACATTTTTTTAGAATTAGTACCACATCATAGTTATGTTTGTGCGAGAATGAGTACTACTCTACTTCAGAATGAGTAATACCCGGATGTACCTATCTCTATGTACATCCGGTTGTACTATATAGGAACTCAAAGAATATGAAATGTGGAAGTTAAATTAAAAACATTATGTCAAAAGCTAAACCTAACCGCCCGCTTGACCCACACATAGCAGAAGCTTCAGAAGTTGCAGAACTAGTACTGATCCCTGACCCCCTGACCAGACCAAGTACGGTGTGACTACGGACCATCATCTGAGCCCCATCGTCTTCTTCTTCGCTCAACTCACTGTGTGTCTATTGCTTCACTTCCAGAGCTTCTCATCCTCGCCAAATACCCTTGGCACAGAGCGGATTATGATCTGAACAAGGATTAGAGAGAGCCAAAGCGCAAGCCATGAATCCACTAGAGGCTTCAAAGGAGCTACCTTTCCGGGTCGGGTTCACAGGGCACAGCGGTCACCTCACAATCGAGCCTCTATCTCCCGTGGAGCGGCCTAATCCTATAGATTCGCTCCCCTTCGTTCTTGTTAGTATTTGATTCCAATCTGGTTCAGCATATGCTTTTTCATGATTAATGTAGATTCAGTGCTTTTATTTTTGCATGTGTTTCGTTTGAAACTGAAAGACAATTTGTACAAGGTAGTCATTCAATTGGCGATGATAGTAGTATGATGTATGGCTTTGAGAGTTGTGTGATTAATAAGTGTAATGAACTGAGGTTTGAAGATGCGGAGATAAGGATGTTAGGTTGTACCTTGTTGGACACTGTACCAAATGCGGTCTTTTGATTAGAGCTAGAATTCACACCTATTAATGATAGAATAAGTGAGGGTAGACAGAAAAGATTTGGTCACGTTCATTGCCGTGATGTGGCAACACCCGTGATGAGAGCAGAGAGTATTTCATTTGAGGTGACGAAGAGGAGAGACATGATATGAGAAACCCAGATTAAACATGGCCTCTGACAGGTGCTCTTGGAAATACATGAATAAAGTTGTGAGGTCCTTGTGAGGATCGTGTGCGAGGCCTCTTGACCTGTCAAGGATTGGGCCCTCTTATATCTCTGTTGTTTTGTGTTGTGGGCTTGTGGTTATATTTTACTATTTTAGTGTGTTCTCTGCATTGTTTTCTCGCGTCCTTGACTTCTTTGTGTAGAGTTCACGAAAACAGTCTCTCTAACTCATTATGGTAGAGGTAAGGTATGTGTACATATTGCCCCCTTTCTCCAGACCTTTAATGCTTATTCTTTACTGAGCACGTCCTTAATGGTCCATTTTATGAATACATGCTGACAATTTTACAGTAAGATTTAGGAACTAAGAATTTGCTCTAACCTTTACTGTTTACCCCATTGAACTTGATTTTCATTTCAGCCTCCTGCATTCCCAGAGGAAACTCCTGAAACAATAGAAAAATATATTAAGGATAAATATCTCTTGCCTCAGTTGGATACTGATGAGTTCTCCCCTGAAAAAGTTGGAAGACAGTGGGAGTTTGACTGGTTTGACAGAGCCAAAATCCTTCCCGAGCCTTCTTTACCACGGACTATAGTTGTTCCAAAATGGGAAGCACCTTTTAGACGTCCAAAGGATCAACAGGAAGGAAGATGGGAGCCGAAGTCCATAGAGGCATGCAGCAGTAACATTTTTTCTATTGTTCACTATCTCCGCCCCATAAAAGAGACATGTTTCTCAACTTGTTCTTGTACCGTTTCTCATATTATTTAATAATACAAGTAGATTTAGTGCTTTCTGAAGTGTTTTTATGATGGTGTAGATAGATGTATCAGAGCTTGCAGCAGGAGCTGAGGATTTGGGTGCTTTGCCACAAATTACAGGGCCTCCCAAAGATTTTGTCAGGGGAAGCATCACCAACCGACCTTTTCGTCCTGGGGGGCTAGATGGGTCTCTGGAAAGGACTCTTCCTGGTGATGCTTCCAGTGGAAAATGGGTGTTGGAGGTGCTTGGTGGGGGTCATGCCCAAACCATTCCTCCAGGCTTCAAACAAGGTCTTGATCTTGGCAATCTCAAGGTACTTCACAATTGTTTGTTGGAAATAGGTTGATGATGCAATCCAGTGTTATACTCTATCCATAATGATGTTTCTATAAGATATCATTTTGACAAGTAATCTGTACATTCATGAAGGCGCATTCATCTTCATGGAATGTTTACAAGGATCAGAATGAAGTCAAGAGCACAATAAATACAAAACTGGTTTGTTTTAACCGTCTTTCTTTTTTTTAAAGTTGATTGATTTATTATGTGCATTTCATATATTCATCGTTTGTTTTGCTAGTGACTAGTGAGATTACTTTTATGCATGCCTTTGTTGCAGAGGAAACGAGGTAAATAGTTTAAATTACCCGCATCACTGAGATATGAATCTTTTTTGGATCCATGCAGAATAATTTATCGGTGCAGTTCGATGACTTATTTAAGAAGGCTTGGGAAGAAGACATCGCAGATTATTTAGAAGATGGTTTGTATAACCTTCATGCATTTGTTATGGTCCCATGAACTCCAATGAGTGAAGTATGGGTTAATAAAGATTGATTGCTTAATCATATTTTCTCGCTGAACTTATTACTTGAATCACTCGCTTGATCTTTTTTCTTAGTTATACCCATTGGATTATTAAGTCATATGCTCCCTCCCCAAAAACAATTAAATTCTTCACTATTCAAAAGTCACAAAAATTTCTGTTTATTTGTGCGGTTTGATTGATTATTTGATAAAATAAAATATTCTTGTGACCTCTTGTTTTGTAAAATTTTTGAGGTAGTTTTTAAATATGTAAATTTTATTTTTAATTTCTATACGAATCTTTAAATAAAATGAATTTAAAAAACTTAAAAATTCACTTCGTTTTGCATAAAGTGTGAAACATTTTGAGACGGAGGGAGTACTACGTATATAAGTGTGAGGTAAACCTTGCCTCTTAAGGATCCTTTTGGGTACAGATAGATCCAACTTAAGATGTTATCAAAGCTCAGCCTGGTTGTGGTTTGTTTGTTCGGTACCCATGGTTTGAGGCAATCCCCTTGGTGCCCGTTTGGCCCATTTGTCCCCTCTTTCAGTTGTCGACCCCAGTCTGAGTTGAGCTGTGTGATTTAAGTATCCCACATTAGGTTGAGTTTAGCTTTTGAGGATATTTTGGGGTGAGATAGACCCAACTTATCAGCTTTGAATCATTTGATCATATAAAACTAGGCAATGCCTGCGATATCCATATAGTATTGCCTGTTTTGGAAGTTGGTGAATAATGCAGCCAAACACGAATCATACTAATAATATAAAAGTGGCTATAGTAGCATAGGGTATCTATAAGATGCTTTATACACTAGAAAATTGATAGATTAATTACATTAAGTATTTATTGGCAACAGCAAAACTTTCATGATTTACAGCCAATTATGTTTAGACGTTTAGTTTCAAGTGAGTTTTTTATTTTTAACTGAAGAATTAATTGGCACCAAAGAGATGTTGTTTACAGTGGAACATACAATGTGATCTCAAGATCTGCATGTTGTGAGTTTCACTTAGAACATTCATATGTATCTTCTAGTTCTGAAACTTTGGATGAGTCATACAAGATCATTGGGAAACAGGATATACATTACTTGTTAGTCAATTCACTTGGAGAAGTTGAGTTACAATTGTTTCTTGCCACTTAGTTTCTTATTTATGTGTCAAACAGAGTAACAGTAAAGGAACCAATTTGTGCTGTAGTCTGTTTCATCTTATTTTCAGTCAAAGTGAGTAACATGAAAGTGCCAACATATTTGGAGTTAGTTTTGTACTCTTACAGCTTTGATGCCATAAACTATCTTATGGTCATGTTATATTGACTTGAAATTTCAAAACATCTTTATACGACTACTCCAACAACAATGTTCTTTGATTGAATTTGACTTGCTTCTTCATATACACACCTTTGCTGTTCAGTAAGATTGAAAAGCTCCTATTATTTTAGCAAAATATAGTTTCATTTAAAGTCTAACATCAGTGTTATTGTTAAATAATATTTCTATATTGCAAGCTGATGCAAACGAAGAGGTATCTATAAAGTCAGAGTCACCTCCAGTAGATGCTGAGGCCAACAAGCTGGAAGTTGCTGGTGACGTTACAGAGACTGGTAAATCAGTTTTGGATGAGATTCTGTCTGTTGCCTCTGGAGGTTCAACTTTAAGGTTGGACGGAGAAAGGGGCAGTAGTGGACATGAACAAACAGAGGTATAGTGTGGACTTTGCACAAATTTATCAAATACTTACCTTTAAGGTGCTACATGCATTTGAATTTTTTATTTTGCTTTTCGTTTTTTAAAATCATTACTGCAGGCTTGGGCTATAACTGGAGGCAGCAAGGAAATTGTGGAACGATTTGATGAACTTATACCTGATATGGCTCTAACCTTCCCATTCCAACTTGATCCGTTTCAAAAGGAGGTGCTTGGATTTTCACAATAAAGAAGAATCAATAATCTTGTTCCTTGAACAGTTGGATTTTGGTGAATAGGATGTTGTATTATGGTCAGATGCTCATTATGCTGTCCATCTATATTCTACTCTGACATTCATTGGGTTCATCTTTGCTGCTTGTTGATTGTAGGCCATCTACTATCTTGAAAGGGGAGACTCTGTTTTTGTTGCTGCTCATACATCAGCAGGGAAGACAGTTGTTGCAGAATATGCATTTGCTTTGGCATCCAAAGTATCACTTTACTTTACGTTTTTGTCTTAATAGTGAATATAAATGCTATATAGTCTCAAGTTTCAATGGGAAAAAATGCTTTTGCCTATGCTTAACGTTGAGTAATATAACTGAACATGTTGCAGCATTGCACTAGAGCTGTTTACACTGCTCCAATCAAAACTATCAGCAACCAGAAGTATAGGGACTTCTGCGGCAAATTTGATGTTGGCCTTCTTACTGGAGATGTTAGCTTGCGGCCTGAAGCCTCTTGTCTCATCATGACTACTGAAATATTGAGGTCCATGCTCTATAGAGGCGCCGATATCATTCGTGATATAGAATGGGTAGAAACCCTTGCCTTAATTCATGATTTGCTACAACCTTTACTTATTTCTTAAGAAATCGATGGCTGATTTTTGGATGGAGGGTAGGTTATATTTGATGAAGTGCATTATGTGAATGATGCTGAAAGAGGGGTTGTTTGGGAGGAAGTTATCATCATGCTTCCAAGACACATAAACTTTGTACTTCTTTCCGCAACGGTAAGCCTAATGACACTTCAAATTAGAAGATTTGATTACCACGCAATTATTTACAAATTTTGCATCCATTGCCACTGGAGCTAAAAGTGTCTTTTTTTAGCTTTGGGTAAGTAATGAGCACATTAAACTTCTAGTGCGTCTTACTTTTATGATAATTTGGCTAGTAAATCTATCAATGGATCAATGGTGAGACAATGTCTTAATTACCTAGATCCCAACAGAGTCAGGACTCGGTAGGATGATGAATTTGGAGTGAAAATGTCATTCGCGAAATGCCCCCATTGTCTCAAGACTCAATTGTCCAAAGTTAGTGAGCATTTTATTTTCGTTCCAGAAAAAGCATACTTGCAAAGTAGAAGTTTCAATGCTCTTCATGTAGTGACTAGGACAGTCAAAATATGGCTACCAGTTAGACCCAAAAATAGTGGAATTTGAGAAGATTTTTAAACCTGAACTTGAAAGTGACTGAACCTAAATAACTTGCTAAAATTTGGTCAAACATGACCGAACCCAAATGCTACTTGTCTGACTCGTTGAACTTGTTTAGTGCAAATAGTGCACTTTATGAAACAAAAGTGATAAGAACCATTGTATAATAGTTTTTCTTTGAACTCTATTGTACTGTATTCCATACACGAGTACTATTTATTTTCAGAAGTTCTTTTCAATGCTCATTGTGTCCCATAAAAAGGTTCCATATTTCTTTTTTAGTCTATCCCAAACTGAAAATAAGGTTCCAATCTCCTTTTAAAGAAAGAATTGTGCTTCATATTATTTCTCATTTGTATAAAATTCGATCACAGTTTCAAAAATCTTCATAACTGTGTCGTTGATCCCAATGTGGAACTTTATTTTGGGACAAAGAGAGTAATTTTTTGCTTGTCTTTCAAACATCATATATGTGTGTGTGCGTGTGCGTGCTTGTCTGTGTGTCCGATTTGACTAACCAATCTGACAGTTCTAGCAGCAACCTTATTAGTTTTTTCAAAGGAATAGTGAGATAAAATTCTAAAATCTGTTTTCAGAATTTTAGGGGTTTCTGATTGCATGGAAATCTGATGACTATGAGATGGTGATGAGTTGTTAATTGCCATATTCGTTAATTATTCATGAATCTGCTGCATGTTAAGTTGGATTGTAACTATAGTGATGGATATAGTGCCGTTCCTTATCAATTTGGAGTATATCCCATCCTCCAAAAGGAGAAAAAATCAATTTATTGGCACAAGTATCAGTAGTTTATGTCTGCTCTATGTTTTGAACATAGGGGACAGGTTGCATTCATTTGACCCCCCTTACCCCGCAGTGGGCGGCAGCCTTTGAGGCACTGGGGTAATGTTGTTGTATCAGTAATTTAGACTCCCTTTGTTCAAAAAAATGGTTCCAAACTTCCTTTTTTGTTTATCCCCAAATATGTTCAACTTCCCTCTATAAGCAAGAATTATGTGGTTTTTATCATTTCTCTTCTCTGCATACATTTTAATCTCACATTTTTATTTTTCTCCATCTCCATTCTTGGTGAGTTGTGTAGCCTTTTTTTGGGGAGGGGGCGGGGTAGAGGAGTATATTATTATACTCCGTCTCTCCCATATGTTTCTTCCTGTTTTGACTTTTCTTGAGATTGATTGTAAGATGAAAAATGTTTGACTTTCATATTTTGCCCTTGTTAGTATATAAAAGGTATAAAGTGATAAAAAGAGTAAAGTAGGTTAGGGGAGTAAATGGGTTAGTAGATTAGGGTAGGTGGAGTAGTAAAGTAGGATATTACATGCGGTAGTAATGGGTTGTGGGTTGAGGGCAACAAAGTCAATTTGGTGTTGTTTATTTGCCAAATAAGGAAATAAGAAGGAATATATTGGTAGACACAAAAAAGAAAACTAGAAGAAAGATATGAGATGAAAGGAGTATAAGTTCAAGCTGGCGGCTTGGTTTCTTTTCTAGATGTCGAGGAGGACTTGGAGTTTTGGGTGCAGTTGTACCAAAAATCTTGTTAAACAAAAGCAGCAGTGATCATTTAGTGTACTAGATTTATATCAACTCTCTCTCTCTCTCTCTCTCTCTCTCTCTCTCTCTCTCTTGTTCCCTTTCATTTACCTAATCCCTAGCAATGGTTTGTCTAATTATTGTAGGTACCAAACACAATAGAATTTGCTGACTGGATTGGTCGGACAAAACAAAAGAAAATTTGTGTTACTGGGTTAGTATCATTTTGACACTTTACACATTTATTGTCAATCTGAATGGGACACTTTGGTTTTTAAAACTGATTCCTTTTTTAAAATTGGCATTGTTTTATTCCTTGATTTACAAAATGAACAGTATTAGATCTTCAACCTTGACAAAATGGGTAGTGATGTAGTGTTGGTCATTTTTAGGATGGAAGTATTCATTGTGATCAACTTGTTTTTACTTGAAAGTAAGTAATTCATCAACTTTTCTGAAATAGAGATTCTTTCGATTTTTTTTTATCCTTCAAATTGGATAAACATGCCTTTGAGGACTGAGTTTGTATGTTTTGCTTAGATATGATGCAAAATTATCAGGACTGTTACCATGAAATTCTACGAAATTGATAGACCATTTCTATGAAATTTGAAGTCAAAATGAATCAATGGACAGCCAGACCTATTTAAACTAATGTCTGAAATAAATTGAAATCCCTGTGGAGTTATCAACACAATTCATTTTCAAGTCAACAATGAATCAATACAAATAAATGTAGTTTTATTTTCAAAATTTGCTGTTACCTTGTTGATTTTGTTTTTCGTGTGCATGTCTTTTATCATCAGGACAGCTAAAAGACCAGTCCCTTTGGAGCATTGCCTCTTCTATTCTGGAGAGCTGTACAAAGTGTGTGAAAATGAGCAGTTTGTGCCTCAGGGATTTAAAGTGGCCAAAGATGTATATAAGAAGAACTCAAGTTATGCCATAGGTGGCACTGGAGTCTACGGGTCATCTTCAGCTGCTAGTGATAGATCTCGGAATCAATGGCATGACAATTATTCTCAAGGAAAACAGCCCAAAGGACCTCAAACTCCAGCAAATGTTGGTACTGCCCAGAGAAACAAGAACAATAATGTTGGCTCGAATACTATGGGGCAATGGAGAGCAGAAGCGTCCGTGTGGCTATCACTCATCAAGAAACTGACAACAAAATCTCTCCTACCTGTAAGCACCGGTCTTGTTTTTAGACTTTTCAGTAAGTAGTTTATGTCCTTCCAATCTTGTATCTTCAAATTTGACACACAAGTATGATATGCTCCATCCGTCCCGTATATTTTTCCCTGATAAATGATAACTAGAATTTGGAATCGAGAATCACCACTAGAGCTGGCAAAACAGAACCGGAACCGATTACCCGAACCGAAATATCCGAAACCGAAACCGAAATGACCCGAAAAATGAAGATCCGATCTATAACCGAAAACCCGAAATGATCCGAATCGAAC
>OOIL02006568.1:1300185-1342291 GCA_900332095.2 Cuscuta campestris
TTCGACTCATCTTCCCCAAAAAGTGGTAACACAATCCTAATACGATTTGAATTTATCTTTTATCTTTTTATTTATAAAGATAAAACTAATGATATTAATAAATTTGTACTAAATAATACTAAAACATAATTACTTTCTTAATCTAGGACTTAAACTTTTTTATTCCTTAGAGAGAACTTAATAATGTCTTAGTGGGAGGAATAATGCCCAGTAATAAATTAATAATGGACATTTACTTGAATAATGACTAATTAATAATGACCAAAAGTCCTACATTGGGAAATAAAAACATATGGTCCTATATTGGGAAAGTCATTGTGTTTTAGCCCTATTTAGGTAAATTACTCATAATATTATTTGAAGTGATAAAATTTTAATATATCAAAACTAAATTTTAAAATTAATATTATGATATTAAATTTATATCATCATAAAATATATTTTTTCATAATTTGTAGTCCACTCGATCGAATATATCCGAAACCGAAATATATCCGAACTGGACTAGACCCGAAACCGAAATATATCCGACTCAAATTGTATCCGAATCAAAATCTATCCGAACCGATTCATAACCGAACCGTATCTGAACCGACTCGAAACCGAACCGAACCGAAAAATGTATAGAACCGAAATCAAATCCGAACCGAAATTTAACCGATCCGAACCAAACCGAACCGATTATAACATATAACCGAAAGATATCCGAACCGAAAAAGTTCAATCCGGAACCGATCCGGTTGATCCGATTGCCACCTCTAATCACCACTATGTTTTTAAATGTTGGTTATATTGGATTCAGCATTTGTCATGAAGAAATCACATTGAAAAGCTTTCTTGGGATAAGTGGATTAGTCACCAAGATTTCAAATGATAATATCAGCTACTTAAGCACTTAAGTCCTAAAACTATGTAACATATTTTCCTGCCTCTGATCCTTGACGTTTTTAATTTCTGGATATTTTCAGGTCCTGTAAGTTAATACTCCCTCGATCCCAAATTAATCTTCTTGTTTTCCTTTTCTGGACGTCCCATAAAAAGCTTCATGTTTCCTTTTCTGGAAAGCTTTTTGTGGCTCACCATCTCTCTCTCCTCTGCATCACTTTCAACCACTCAATTTCACTTTTCTTAAAGTTTTGCCAAACCCAATCAAGAAGATTAATTAGGGACGGAGGGAGTATTAAAAAAAGAATTTCAAGTTCTAGAGCTTTAAACATGTGTTTTAATGGGATTTGGATTGTAGGTAGTTATATTTTGCTTTTCAAAAACAAGATGTGATAAGTCTGCTGATAATCTTCGTGGGACTGATCTCACATCTAGCTCTGAGAAAAGTGAAATCCGCGTATTCTGTGATAAAGCTTTTTCACGGCTTAAGGGATCTGATCGAAACTTACCACAGGTGCTGTAATCTCACACCCCTCATATTTTTCACAGACAGACACTTCTCTATAAGTAAACCGGTAAACTTTCAATTTGGATGTGTAGGTTGTCAGAATTCAAAGCCTTCTGCGGAGGGGGATAGGAGTGCATCATGCAGGGCTGCTGCCCATTGTGAAGGAAGTTGTTGAAATGCTTTTTTGTCGTGGTGTAGTGAAGGTAAGGATGTAAGGTGTTAAGGCACTAGTCATGATAGTGGTGTTTACTACAGTTTGCTAGATCAGGGAAATATAGAGTGGTACACATCCAGTAGCTGTAACCATGGAGTTCCTAAGTTATGTACTCAACAGTGAATCAGTCATATATTATTCATCTGAATTTGCTTTGTTCTTTGAATGAGATGGGTTGTGAAAGATCTAGTTTGAGGTGCAATCTCAATATTGGAGGGTTAAACAAATGTCGTGGAAGATAAATGCCTGCAAGCCATGAATAAGAAAACATCTTTCAAACCTAAAAACATGTTCTCTTTTTTCCCTCTTTATGCTTCATCTTGTTGATGATAGTAATAATGATGGAACTAAAACGATTTGACCTAGCTAGTGCTTTACAACACCTCATTCTGTTGGGGAAGGAAAATGCTTACAATTTTACATGTTGCATAATGGTTTTTTTCAAGGCTTCTATCAGTTCATTTGTACTTTTGGTTTTTCCTTAGGTTCTTTTTTCAACAGAGACATTTGCAATGGGAGTTAATGCTCCGGCAAGAACGGTAAGAGCTTGTTTTTCTCAGTCTCTTTCCTTACTCCTTAGAAGTGCAGTTTTCTTTACCTTCATTAAATTCTTTTATTGTGTAGATCATTGAAAGAATTGATCAAGCTTTCCATTGACATAGCTGATTAGTGCATTTAATGAGAAAACTTGTGCTTAAGCATTCCATTATATTCTGTTTTCAAATCACTCGCGAGTCATTCCCCCAATTAGTCAGAGAATCAAAGTAAACTTCATACCATTGAAGTTACCCTATGGAATCTTATTGAATAAGAGTACGTTATATATGTCGTCAACTTGGAATTTCTTAACACATTTATTTATTTATTTAAACCCTTCTGTCCTAAATTTCTTCCCATATTGACTTGACCCACTTGTTAAAAATTGAAATTGTATAGTTGTGGTTGACTTTTAAGTGAGAGAAACAATATGGACCGCATTAACTTTTCATTAACACTATGTTTGGTTCAAGGAATTTGGAAGGAAAAGAAAAGAAAATGGTTCTTTTCCTTCCATTTTTCTCACCTTTTCCACTATAACCAAACAAAAAAATGTTTTCCAACTCATTTTTTTCTTTTCCCTTTCAACTTCCTTGAACCAAACATAGTGTTAATGAGGAACTCAAGGTACATTGCGTTTGGCTGCACTGCTCTGATCTCAGCCGCCTGATCTAGATGGTCCCCAAGTTAGAATTATGGAGGGAATTACGAGGCAAAGTGGAATGTTTTTTTTTTATAGACTTTATCTAAGAATTGGTATGAAAATGAAAAAATGTTATACGGAGTATCTAATAACTACACCAAAAGTTCTACAAAACAAGATGTGTCATGACTATGTTATTTTATCAAATAATCAATGAAAACACATAAGTAAACAAATGTTATGTGGATGCTGTATTAGTATCTTTAACTTTTATTTGGGGATGGAGGGAGTACTTTTATTACCATTATATTCACAAAACATAACAAAAAAGGACACCGCCAAATGACCAGTGTTTATATTCTTTACACTCACATCCTTGACAGTAATTTTAGTGGCTTGTGCTCTTGACAACAAATGCAGGTGGAAGATATGCTTAAAAGAAGTTTTGCAGAATTTCACTCTCAGAAGAAATTACCAGAGAAACAACAACTTCTGATGTTAAAGCGTGCACAGTCTAAGATACCTGTTGAGTAAGAGTGCCTTATTTCATTTAACTTGTAATGATGTGTTGTGCATATTCACAAGTGTACAAAATCTCAAATACAGATAGCCACACAACTATCCATTTTCTATCTTATGTTGTATGTGTAGTGCGTTAAAAGGAAATCTTAGTGCAAATTATATTTACGCTTTTTCTTTAACTGTACCAATTCTGATCAATGTAGTGTATACTTTTACCTGGCGCAAATGCATCTACATTCTACAATTTTACGTGAGCACTATTGGCCTTGTTTGGATGTTGGTTGTCAGCTGTTGGCATCGTGTTAGCCGTTATGAATGGCTGTTTAGTTTAGCTGGTTTGACCATCAGGATGAGTTGGCTAATCGTTAAAAATGTTTGGTAAAATTAGTTGTTTGCAAACAGTTGTTCCGATATATATATATATATATGTGTGTGTGTGTGTGTGTATATATATATATATATATTCACACACACGACATTTGTTTTTCATTGTTTTACATGTAAAAATTAAATCTTTACTATATGGAGTATTAAGTTTTACTTTCAATTACTTCATAAGAAATTATTAATATACAACTTTTTAATGATTTTTACTTTTGATTTTCTCACCTCTTTTTTTTTATTTTTGAAATTTTTAATGTTTTTTAGTTTTGAATTTTTTTAAGTTTTATTTTTATTTTTTAACATATATTATAGAATATCTTTCAAGAAAAATGATTAGAAAAATTAATTTTACTAACAGGCAAGTCCAAAAGCTACTCCCTTTGGCTTTTCAGTTTTTGGCTCTTCGGATCAAAATGCCAAGTGAAAAAGCCATTAGCCAAACAACGATTTTGGCTGTTCAATTAGTCAAAAAAGCCAAAGTCTGTCAAAGATGCCAAAAGCTGTCCGAAAAGCTATTTCCAAACATAGCCATTATCGGCTGGGTGTTTGGATTTGTATGTCTTTATTCATTCATTCATTTTGATTTAGGTGTATAAAAGGTGAACCTGCAATTGAGGAATACTTTGAGATTTACTCGAAGGCGGAGAAGTATGATAAACAGATCACAGAGACGGTAATTCAGTCTCAAGCTGCACAAAAGTGTCTTGATCCTGGGAGAGTTGTGGTTGTTAGATCACAAAAGGTAAGTTTGTATCGTGAACTTAAAACATCAAGCTCTTTATTTTAGCATTTGATCACCATAAATGATGAGCATTACAACAATCCTATTGATGCATCTGCATTAAAGAGTTTCAAAATATGGTATTTAGATTAAAGTGGAATGCTGATTTTCGTGTTCAAACTGTAACTGCCAAATGTTAGTTATCTTTAAAATGGTGACCCATCAACATCCCAAAATAATACTTCCTCCATCCTAAAAATGAGAGTCACGAATGGCCAAGTCAAAACCTTTAAGTTTGGTTAGGTACAGCTACTATAAAACATTAATCCTTCTTATACTCCCTTAGTCCTAAAATTTTCTACTCATTTCTCTTTTCGGGTTGTCCTAAAATTTTCACTCCATTTCCTCTTACACTTTGTTTGTTTCAAAGAATTTGAAAGGGAAAAGAAAATAATTTGGGAAATAATTTTTCTTGTTTGGTTAGAGAGGAAAATAAAAGAAAAGTGGAAGGAAATGAAAATGAGGAGAAAATAAACTAAGAAGGGAAAACAACTTTCCTTCTATTTTGGTGAGGAAAAGGAGAGAAACCTCTTTCTCATCGTTTCCTTCCAAATTCCACAAGCCAAACATAGTTTTAGGAAAATTCAGAAAGATTTGTGTGGTTGATGTTGGTCCTCTCATTTCTAAATCCACAACCAAAATTTCATTTTGCTTGATAAGCATGCCAACTCAGAATGAGAAAAGATTTAGGCAAGGGGCATTTTAAAATTTATCTATTTATCTGATGGTTTTTTAACTTTTTTTAGAAGCATGTTATCTGATGGTTTAATTAAACTTATCATGTGTAACTTGTATATGCTTGTAGAAAATGGCATGAAAAATTTGCTTTAATCCATCAAAAGGTCCTTTGGGAGGGGGGGGGGGGGTCAGAGCAAGTGCAAAACATGATTTTTTTTTTCCCTTTTCGGTAGGGGTTTACAGTATACACAGATAGCAAACATGTAGGATGTGTCTTTACCATATTTTCATCCATTCATTTTTATTGAATTTAGACATGGAACTTGACAGACAAGTAGAATCAATATCCAAAATCGTATCCGGATATAAGATTTATTTTCTTCTGATTATACTTTTTTTATAAATTAAATTTAATATAAATATTTAAATATCCTTATTAAATTAAAATATTTAAATATCTTATCAAATCAGAGAAATAGGTACCCTTCTGTCTAAAAATGTTCTTTGCACGACATTCACATAGGCAAATCATATCTTCTTTTATTACATATTTTCATGGATTATATGTTAAAATAACATAATCAAGTCTCCTCTTTTTTGTAGAACCTTTGATGTTGTTTTTAAATATATATAAATATAATTTTTTTTAATTATACACCACCAATGTTGACTTTGGGATATGATGGAATAAAGCAAATTGGCTCTCTAAACTGTCTACGCTTTTTTCAATTGTGAAATATTTTTGAGATAGATGGAGTATTAAATTATAATTAATTTGACATTTAAATGAAGTGGAAATTGTGTGGTTTAAATATTCTATGAGGATAGATAAACACTTTTGACAAAATCTTTCCGTGAAAACGAAGTTGGAATGAAATTTTGGGATAAACCCAATAAGAAAGAAGAAACTATAGGATTAATGGAGAGTATTGTTACATACTCCCTCCGTCCGGGAATGATGTTCTCATTCTACCTTTTTTCTCTACTCTTCCAAAAATACCCTTATTTCAAAAGTATCACATTCTCCTCATTTTTTCTTTCTTCTCTCGGCTGTTTCTCGATCTCCTCCATCTCTTCCTCCTTTTTCTTCTTGTTCTCCTCAATCTTCTTATTTTTATCTTGCTTAGTTTCGTCCATTTCTTCCTCCTCTCCTCTTTCTCCCCCTCCATCTTTTTTCTTCTCTCCTCATTTCTCCTCGATCTTTCTTCTAGATCAGGGCATGGCGGCGGAGAGGGTGGTGACTATGGTGGTGACGATGGCGTTCTAGATCTGCACTTCTTCCTCTTTTTCTTCTTCTTTTTCTTTTCTTTTTCCTTGTTTTTTTGTTTTAGATCTGTGCTAGACGGCTAGGGTGGCGGCGATGGTGGGACTCGTGGCGATGGTGGGGCTGGCGCTGATGTTTGGGTTGCCGGCGAGGTGGGGTGACGGCGATGGTGAGGCTGGCGTCAATCGTAAGTGTAGATCTGCACTTTTCTTCTTCTTCTTCTTCCTCTTCTTCTTCTTCTTCTTCTTTTTTAATTCCTCTCTTTTTCCAACTTCTTTCTTTCTTTTAGAGTTTTAGATCTGTGTCATGGTTGGGTTGTGGCAGAGATGGTGGGATTGCTGCAGAGATGGTGGAGGGGGTTGGCTCATAGTCGGAGAAAGGGACGGTTGGGGAAGGAGGGGCTGGGTGATCAGGTGATGGAAGTGGTAAGGAGAGGAAGGGTATTTTAGACCAATTACACCCATAGTCAACTTATGATAAAAATGAACAAAAGTCAAACTGGGAACATCATTCCAGGACGGAGAGAGTATCAGATATAATATAATGTATGATTACTGAAAATCTAATTTTGAAAATACTTATCAAACACTAACTATAAATACATCACACACACACACACATCTATAAAGCTGGGAACATCATTCCTGGACGGAGGATCAAATATAATGTAATGTATGATTACTGAAAATCTAATTTTGAAAATACCTATCAAACACTATAACTATAAATACATCACACACACACACATCTATAAAACTGGGTTTGGGTGGGTGTGTATGTGCAAACCTTACCCCTACTTAGAAGTAGAGAGGCAATCATCAAGAGACCCTTAGCTTTAAGCACTACAGCAAATTCAAAATGTGTGTGTGTGTGTCTGTGCATGTTCGGGTGGATGTTAAACAAATATGATATGTATTTACCATATCCTTATCCATTTACAACTGGATATCAACAATCCAATACAACTAATATATGCTTCAAACTGATATGAATGTGTTTCCCTTTGAACGGATAAATATGCTGACATTATTAAAAAATTTGGTTGTCCATTTCCCCCCTAACTATATGCACTCGATAGGCATATGTAATTGCCTGTTTAACCAGCACTATTTGACTCAGAGCGCTGCTGCCAAACAAGTCAAGAAAATACACTAAAAGAAACAACTGCACGTGTGCTTTTCCATGCGTTGAGTGCACCTAAAAAAAACAGTGGGTGAAACCCGCTCAGGATGAAAGGGACTCAAGACACAATGGGGGTTTAAATATTGAGCCTCTGTTGAAACTCACATTATAGTTTACCCTAAAAAAGCTTCCAGACTTGCGGCAGTGACAGGTGCTGTGTAGGGGATTGAAGAAACTGGCGTCCGTTTTCAATTTTTCAATGGAGAAGATTCTAGTTATTGGTCAACATATAAAATTAGATATTTTGGCGTTATAGGCTTGTGTTCCCTTCACAACTTTCGTGGACAGAATAGTGGGCTGGTCAAAAGGGCTGGGCATTTTAACACACTAAAGGTTGTTGATTTACACTGGACATACCCTGCCAGTAACATGTCAACTATCACTAATATATTATTTTTTTCTCCATTGACAGGGTAATGACCATTTACTGGGAGTTTTGGTGAAAAAAACTCTTAAAAACAACATTACAAAATACATAGTATTGGTGCTAACACCTGAATTACCCTCATCGGTGCAAAATCAGTTGGATAAGGGTAGACCCAGCAATGAAAAAGGTCCTGGCATGCAGATACTGATTCCTAAATCCAAGCGTGCAGTAGAGGATGCATATTTTACTACAGGCACTTCTCGTAAAGGATCAGGAGCTGTCAAAATTAAGTTACCTCACAATGGCAATGCAGCTGGGGTAAATTATGAGGTTAGAGAAGTTTTGAGTAAGGAGTTCCTCTGCATATGCAATGCAAAAATTCAGGTTAATCCAGTCCGGCTTCTTGAAGATGTTAGTGCTGGAGCCTACTCCCATACTGTCCAACAGCTTCTAAGTCAAAAATCTGGAGGAACTAAGTACCCACCTGCCCTGGATCCTGTTGAAGGTATAGTTTTATTCACATGGTGAACAGTCTGTAAAACATGTCTATTATGGTTTTTTCATTTATCCTAAGCTGCACTTGGTTACATAGGAAACATGAGCCAGTGCTAGAGAAATTAATGCTTGCTTAGGTTAAAATACATGACATAAAAGTGGATTCATTTGTGTTAAAGGTTAGGATTACCTCACACTTGTATTCTAGAGTCAAACCTGGTAGACAATTGATGTTGGATACTTGGCAATCTTATTTTTTGTGCCATCAAATGTCTTTTCATTTTTATTTTCCCTAATATGGTACTCCCTCCGTCCCTGAAAACATGAGAGATTTTGATATTTAAGAGATTTAAGGGGAGTGAATTTTGGTGTTGAGTTTCCAAAAATGTCCTTGGATGTGATTGGTAAAAGTAAGATTTGATTGGTAGATTAATAGTGAGTAGATGTAATGTGACATGTAGGTTAAGAATTAGTAAGGGTAAAAGTGACTTTTTAATGGAAACGAGAAAAGGTTTTGGGACGGATGAAAAATAGAGGAAAGAAGATACCTATTAACCATTCTCTATTGACTGGTTACATGACAGATCTAAAGTTGAAAGACATTGATCTAGTTGAAGCATATCATAAATGGAGCAATCTTTTACAAGACATGTCCCAAAATAAGTGTCATGGATGTGTTAAGTTGGATGAGCACATCGAACTAGCTAGACAAATGAAGGGTTACAAGGATGAATTGAAAAGTTTAGAATATGAAATGTCAGATGATGCACTTCAGCAGATGCCTGATTTCCTGGGTCGGGTATGTAACATTGTTTACCATCCAATAAAATTTCAAAAAATAGTTTTTCACATATAATTTCTATTTGCCTGCATTAACAGATAGACGTGTTGAAGGAAATTGGCTGCATAAATTCTGATCTTGTAGTTCAAATAAAAGGTCGTGTGGCTTGTGAAATGAATTCTGGGGAGGAGTTGATCTGCACTGAATGTTTGTTTGAGAATCAACTGGATGATTTGGAGCCTGAAGAAGCAGTGGCAATCATGTCAGCCTTTGTGTTTCAGCAGAAAAAAACTCAAGAACCATTCCTCACACCAAAACTCTTTCTAGCTAAAAGGAGGTTAGTAGCTTTTTCAAATACTCCGTATTACATTTCTGCAGGTTTGAATTCGCTATTTTATTTCTTTTACCGGTTGATTTGCATATTTGACAATTGGCATCTTAATTATTCTCTTCATCTCTTGGATCAACCCGATGAGTGTGATGCGACCCCCACGAGACTTGCCGTGGTAACCGACACCACAAGTCGAATATTTCGGTCCCAAGACTTTTCTGAGAACAAGCACGGTAACTTACGCACCTTTACGAGGTTTCTCGTAACAACACGTAAGGGGTGATTTTACAACTCACAAGTTGATGACTTTTGCACCTCCACGAGACTCGCTGTAGCAACATGAAAGGTGTGATTTACTAATTAATTAAGATAAAGAATTTATCTTAACTAAAACAATAACTCACAAATTTGTTTGAAAAACTCTCAAACACTCAATATATTCACTTCAATATGTTCAAAGTTCAAACTCTAGATGCCTTACAAATGGAGGAACTATGTCTATTTATAGGAAATAATAAATATTAAGCTACAAGCTAATTAAATAAATAAAAATTACAAATATCAATTAAAATCCTTGTAAATATTCTTGAATGATCTCCCAAGATGTTGCCCTTCAACCTCCAAAAAATCCAAGAGAGATTAGCCCATTTCATCCATCCTTGTCCCCTTATTACCATGTAATGACAATGATAATTAACTTTGGTAAAATCCCTCATATTGAATCAAAATAATCTCCTTTGGAATTTTGCCCAAACAATATCCATCAAGGGTCAATGTGATGTAGTGATGTGGAAGATTTCATTCAAGTCAACAAATCATGGGTGGTTAGGGTTAGATAGGAAATTAAGTGGAGATTTCCGCACTCTAACCACCGAAGGACGGTCAACCGTGGTCTTGTCACGGTCCACCTGGTGGACCGTTTGGAGCTTCCCAGAATTTGTCCAGAATAGGGCTTTCTGGACAGTCGACCGTTTCGCACAAACGGTCCATGACCCCGACCGTTCAAATCTCGGATTTCTTTTTCCCGTGATGCTCGACCGTTGATAGGCAACGGCCCATCCTCCTCGACCTCCTGTAACCCAGAATTTCCGGCATATTTTTGGTCTCCGGACGGTCGACTGTTGTTGGTACACGCTCCACCTCCCTCGACCGTTTGTAGCGTATTTTCTCCGGAATCTTTCGGCGAGTTCAACGGTCAACCGTGGCTGTCCCACGGTCCAGTGTGTGGACTATCCGAATCCGCCTTTAATCATCCAGGGATCCCCCAGAACATCCCAGAACTTGCTAATCCTTAGTTTCTCAGCTTTCACGAGCAGGTTAAAGTCTTCTTGGATTCGTTTTGCTCGTGATCTTGTGATGGGTCCCACAGGTACAGTCAAATTGGGAGTATCGTGTCTTGGGTTCACATCAGAGTGTCATCAGTTTCTCTATTCTGAAGTGAACTTTGAATCTTGTTTTAAAAATATAGTGCAATTAATTTAACTTTTAAATCTTGTCACCCAGCAGTGTTTTAAGATCTTTTGGGAGACCATTTCCCGATCATTGGCCATCGAGTTTCTTCTTTGTATTCATCTGAATGGTTTCAGTAAATCATTTGCTCTTCCAATGATTTTAATCATTTGGATATTTGTTTTCCATTATGTTTCATCACTTCGTCTGAATTCCTGCCATTATATGGAATGGATTTGGTGGCATCCCAAGGGCATAGGTCTCACAAGTGGGATCTTAGGGAGGATGTGCTATCATGCCATTCTGTCCAAAATGCTTTCACTTTTCCCTTCCCCCTCTGCCATCTATGGCTTTGCACACTCATAATTAACGCCTCATTTCCCACCCAAAAAAGTTCTTCTGTTATCACTCAATATAGGGAAGCTTTTGCCTATGGAGAATAGGCTTTCATGGATGAAGCGGAATCTTGGTATTAGCTTTAGCTAATTTCAAGATGTTTACGAGAGAATTGATGTGGATGATAATGAAAGAGAAGAGAGTTTGTTATTTCATTTCTTGAAGATCGCTACATTCACCAAGATTCTATTTTATAATGCAAGAGAATGAGAGTTAGTTCTAACTACAACTACTTCCCGCAAGCATCTATTAGTTAAGTCTAAAACATTAACAATAACAAAATTAACAATAATCCCAGTAGAATCCTACCAAAAGTAGGGTCTGGGAAGGGTGTTACCCCTACTCCAAGGTAGAGTTAATATTTTTTCTCCAGAAAGTTAATACTCCTTTCGTCCTGTAAAGGGTGTCTCACCTTGATTTCGCGGAGTTCAAGAAGTGTAGTCTTGTGTTCTTTCCTTAAAAAATGGGAGTACTTGATATTTATTTGAGACAGACAAAAATGGAAAGTGATACAATTGTTGCGAGGAGGGCGTAGTAAACAAATAGCGAACTGGCTTTAAAATCGTAACCATCTTCTGACCACAAATTGCATTTTTCAATGTCTCTGCGTCTTTCCCAAATACTAGCGAGCTATAGTATAACTCCAATACTCAATGGAGTCTAGACCGATTTGTTGTGATAAATTACACTTGAGTTTACACGAAATGTGATTTATATGTGACTTCAGATTGTATGACGCCGCGTTAAGACTAGGGAAGATCCAACAAGAATTAAACCTGCAGATTGATCCCGAGGGATATGCAGCAGAAAATCTGAAGTTTGGCTTAGTTGAAGTGGTGTATGAATGGGCAAAGGTCTCTCTCTCTCTCTCACACACACACACACACTTGCAGGGTACACATGAATGCAAATTTGTTTCTTGCTGGTAATGTTTTCTTTGTTGTTTGTGGGACAGGGCACTCCATTTGCAGACATATGCCAACTCACAGATGTTCCTGAAGGATTGATAGTGAGAACCATAGTGAGGCTGGATGAGACGTGCCGCGAATTCAGAAGCGCCGCTGCCATCATGGGCAACTCTGCCCTTTACAAGAAAATGGAAACCGCTTCCAATATTATAAAGCGTGACATCGTCTTTGCAGCTAGCTTGTACATCACTGGTGTTTAGCCACCACATTCCCACAACGCCCCTCCCATAACTTCACAGGTAATCCGGTTGTGCCTTAGCGGTACCCGTCCTAGTACGCCGGAGTTGCTCTGGACTGCGTTTGGGTGACCAAACCGTTGGATTGGGGCCCGATCTAACGGTCTAGCAGCTGTTCGGTAATATGGCAAACAAGCTAGTTACGGAGTATTAGAGTTGTACAGGCATCCACAATATGGGACTATTCTCTGCGCATAGGGTTTTTTTTGTTGCCTAAAAGTACGTTTCCAATTGTCATTAATGTAACTAAATTTATAATTCATACACCATTTTTCTTTTAAAGAAATCCGACCACAATTTCATACGAGTAATTTTTAGTTTGGTGCTCGATCAAGTTGAAATTTAAAACATAAGATATTAG
The DNA here is from genome assembly GCA_900332095.2 of Cuscuta campestris. NCBI lineage: Eukaryota > Viridiplantae > Streptophyta > Magnoliopsida > Solanales > Convolvulaceae > Cuscuta > Cuscuta campestris. The sequence goes on from OOIL02006568.1 coordinate 1,313,168, forward strand.
GGGTATTAAATTTCCTCCTTTTTTTAGTTTTTCCATTCTACCATTTTTAACATTTCCATTTTGTTTTTCCATTCTAGCTATACTTTAATAACTAAGAGTCATTTGTAATGTATGGAGTAATACTACATACGTTCTGGAGTATTTGTTTAGTTTTAGTTTTTTCTAGTTAAAATTTACAAAATTTGTCCATTAATTTATTAAAATTAATATTAGATATTAATATAAAAATAATTTTATTAGATTTATCTTGTAAAATATTTTTAAAATAATGTTTTGTAGAAATAATATACTTCATACTACCTTTGCCTCATATCTTTCTTCAGGTTGTGCAAAAATTCTAAACTTTTTCAATCTACTTTATTGAAATATTGGTATAGAACTAAAAAACGAATACATATTTAAAAAACTATATCAAAAGTTTAACAAAACAAGTGATGACAAATATATTTTATTTTATCATATAGGTTTTGAAAAACACAAATAAATAAAAATTTCTGTGAAGTTAGAATAGTACTCTGGAAGAAAGATATGAGGCGGAGAGAGTATTTAATTGATTAATTATAAAATATCAGAAGTAGACAAATAGTACTCCGTATGAGATAAGCCAGAATGATACAAAGATAAATTTCCTATTTCGGTTTATGATGTTTGTTTGAAGTAATTTTAAAATCATTTTATATGAAAATGGTGTAGAATTTAGGAAATAAAAATTACATATTTAAAAATTACATTAAATGAAGTTATACTTTACGAACTAGCTTATGGTTAATAAAGGTTCTCAAACGAAACTTAGCCATGCCAATTACTATCTTCTCTTCTTATAGTAACAACTATCTGCCTAAACAAAATAGCAATTAGCAAACCAATCTTTTCCTTCTAGGCTTGATGGAGCAAATTTAATTTTCTGGTCCTAATTTCTTTTTTATTATATCATCCGTGCAATATTATTGTTTTTGCAAGTAGTCTTCCCTCAATTTTTATTTAAATTATGTTTAATTTGTGGTCAAAGAGTCTCTATTTGACCAAAAAAATCAAAACTTGAAAAGTTTATAAGATCGGAGGGAGTATGATTAACACATTACACATGTAAATAAGTATAAATTAGTAATTGAGTGGTAGAAAAGTGTTAAAGAGTGAAAACAATTATGTTTTGCTTTGTGTAAATGAGAAAAAAATATTGTAGGCTACATGATTTATCAAAAAAAATTTCCCTCCATTCCAAATTAATCTTCTTCTATCCTTTTTTAGAAAGTTTTGTGTCTTTCCTTTTTCTCCCTCATTTGCATCACTTCCAACCACACAATTTTACTTTTCCTAAATTCCTTGCAAAATTAATTTGTATGAATTAATTTGGAACGAAGAGAGTCTAATGCAAAAAGTGACGTAGAAATATTTGTGTTACTAAATTGGTAAGTTAAAAATAATTCATCCAACTATCATTATAGAGAAGTGACCGAATTGACAATTCTAGTTAATACTAAATTACTAATAATAATGGACCTAAGTTCACCTTAGTTCGAATAAAACTAAAACTCAAATAACAATAAAAACAATACTCGTAAAAGATTAATAATAATAATAATAATTTTCATTATTATTAATATTCATATTATTATTACTAATATTAATATTAATATTAGTTATTAATAATAGAATTATTATTATTATTATTATTATTATTATTACTATTACTATTATTATTATTACTATTATTATTTATGATTGTTGTTGTGGACCTGTAGGGCGGGCTACTATGGGAGTATATATGCCTTGGACTATACGTACGGCAGTATGCGTTCCAAACTCATGTCCTCTCGTAGGCGTAAATATCCTACCCGTCTCATCTATCTATATACATTTCCACTTTCTATCTTTTGATAAAAAACAATGCGAACGATATATAGTTGGAACAACCATGTTAGCGCTACTCCAAAAAGTGTATTCTAAGTTGTATCTCAAAGAGATATACTAATATTTTAATGGTTTACATTGGCATAAAATATTACTTGGTCCGTCTCTGAGTGTTTGTCCACTTTTGACTTTTGGAACTATTCATCTAAGCACTTTGACTCATCAAAGTCTCTCAATGTGTAAGCCTAAAAATAGTCATGTGTGATCTTGTTTGATTCGTCTTAACATATAGATTATTAATATATAATTTTTATAATTTTTTAATATACAAATTACAAGATAAAATGGATTAAAGAAGTGCATTGGATGATGTGCAAAAATGAAAGTGGACAAACACTCAGGGACGGAGGGAGTAGTTCAATCAAAAAAATTTGTACTGATATTTTGTGTCATTGTAAACCATCACACTAGTACAAAATGTTGGTGAATGCTTTCGGGTACAAAGTGGCGTACAATTTTTGAGGTGATAGTTTAATTCTGTTGAAGACAGAAAGATTACACCAGGAAGAAGGAAAAGGAATAATCCGAACTTATAATATGTTCGGATTTTACAATGGAAAAATAAAATAAAGTAAATGAAGAAAAGCCGGTCATCGGAAGTCAAACGAGTTCTGGAGCTGCTTGGTGTGTGTTCGGAAAGAAGGACCTGCAAACGTTAAGGAAAGCGGAGTCACCAGAGCTTTCTTTAAGGTAGTATCGCCAGCCTCCCGCATTGTAACTTTCATGATTGACATTTTATTTTCACTGTAACTCCTATTTTTGGAATAAAGACATAAAACTTTTTTTTTACATTTTTTATGTTTTACTCCTATTTTATTATTTTTCTCTAAACTATTTTGACTTTGATTATTTTTATTAAAACTAGAAAAATGAGAAAAATTTGAGTAATAAAGGGATAGGTGAGGGGTCTTATATATAAACTTAGATTAATAAAACATTATGTAACTATTTTATTCATGATTTTTAAATATAGTTTAAAATATTGATATTTTCCTATTTTATCATGTAGATTAATATACAAAAAATTGGCTTATTCATATTAAAAAGTTAAAGAAAAATAATGAGTGTGAATCGTAAAAATAGTGAGATGAAAAAATTAATTTATAAACTATAGTTATGAACATAACAGTTGTAATAATGATAATAATAATAATAATAATAATCACATTAAAAATATATTGTTTTTAGAGTAATTAGTTGGGTAGTAGAAAGAGTGTGAAGAAAGCGAGAATAGTTGGAAGAAACTTGAAGAAATGGGAAGGAACTGAAAGAAACTAAAAAAACTGGAAGGAACTGGAAGTTAAGAGTTTAAGCCTTAAAAACATGCTCATAGTATCAAATTGTATCATAAACAAATGGATTAAGGTATTTATACTCTATGATTTGTACCCCAAATGGTACACCACAGGTGTACACTTTCTATTTGTGTCAGTGTGATGCTAGGGTGATAGTCCACACAAGTACAAAATGTTACTGCAAATTTTTATTATCGCACTAGTATTTTGTGCCAATGTGAAACAACAAAATATTAATGTATATGTTTGGTGTAAGTTTAGGTACAAATCTTGGTGTATTTGTAATATAATATGGTGGTAAAGGAATACACACGCCTATGTGTGTGTACACTTAGCTTTGTGAACACATACTCGATCCTATGTTTTAAATTGTACTACCTCCGTTCCATATTGAATATCACATTCCAAATGACGTGCAAAATCTCAGTATTTTTAAAATCGTTTTATTCACAAATTAATATAGAAATAAAAGGTATAGATTATACCATTTAAAAGTACATAAAAATTTATTTAAAACAAGAGGTGATAAAAATATTTATTTTATCAAATTATCAATCAAAGTATACAAACAAACAAAAGTTATCGAAAAGTTGTAATAGTGACAGTGGCATCCAATTCGAGACGGAGGGAGTACTATGTATCTTGTTTCAGTTCAAACATATTCCCTTCGTCCCCAAAAAAATGCCAATGTGACTTTTTTTGCCAAACTGTGGCACTTTTTGACAACAAATTAAAATAGTTGAAAATAATTAAGTATTATAAATATTTGATATTTCAAAACTATATTTTGAAATAAATTGAATTTTACTAAATTTATATTATAATTAAATATACTTTTTAAATAATTCACAGTTATAAGGTGTCACGATTTGACCGAAAAAATCATATTGTGGCAATCTTTTAGGGACGGAAAGAGTATGAAATATTATCTTTTTCAAAATTATTTTATTTATAATTTAGTATAAATATAAAAAATCAAATCACATCTTTGAAAATTATATCAAAATATCTGTTAAGTATAAAATAAAATATGAAAAAAAAATTATTTTATCAAATAAGCCACGAAAACATATACATAAACAAAAGTTATCGGAATAAGGGAATGTTAAGTGAGAAAATGTTTTAGGACAGAGGTAATGAGAGAGGGTATTTAATTATTACTCTCTCCGTCCCTAAATATTTGCAACATTTGCTTTTTCAGCAGTCGCGAGAACTTTTGTTTATTTCTACGTTTTCATTAGTTATTGATAAAATAAAATATTCTTGACACCTCTTATTTCGAAGAACTTTTCATGTAGTTTTTTGATATGTAAATTTTATTTTTTATTTCTACACTAATATGTAGATAAAATGAATTGAAAAAGCTAGATATTTTACTTCGGGAATACAAGTGTGACAAATATTTATAGAGGGAGGAAGTATAATGTACATTGAATTGTTCTTTGTGCATTATTGTTCAAACATAGATTTTCCATCGGTCTCATATCCAAAACTATTTTAGTAAAAACTTTTAGGCTTGGCCGACAGATCAATGTGTCATCGATAAGTACTTCCTACCTCTTTTATTTACAAATTTCAATAACACACTTTTTTATTATATATTTTTTCACTAAATATCTTTCTTTTTTGACAATTTTAATAAACTTTTTAAAAAAGATGGGAAATGATTGGTTCATAAGCAGAATGGTCACAATTTTTACAAACTTACTATTTGTGAACTTCAATAAAAAAAGTGAGAGAAGAACAAATTGACATGGTGAAGCATTTAATTGTTTATGCACATCCACACAAGAAAAACAAATGTGGATAGCAAAGCAAAGCATTAAAAAATTTAAAATGCTATGTTTCACGAATTATTGTGGTGAGGAGAGAAGAGTTAGCAATCTTAGCATATGTCGAATCTATGTTTTTTTTCACATGGAGAGAGTGAGTGTAATTAACAACATTTTCTATTACTCTCTTATTCTCTTTCCAAATGTTGTAGTCATCAAGGAGGCCCCCATTCCAATTCACAAGGGAAATAATGTCACTCTTCCTTGTATCTCATATTTTTTCTTTTTTGTTTATTTTTTCACGATATTCATTGTAATATTTTAATGAAAAATATCTATACTACGGAGTAGTATTTAAATATATAAAATGTAAAATACGATATTTAAAAATTACATTTCAAGATGATACACAACAACAACAACACTACAGAATCTTGCAATAGCAAAGTCTGGAGTGGATGTGTGCACGGAGACCTTACCTCTGCTAATGTTTTAAAAGTGATCTATTAATATTAAATTTATATCACAATTTAGTGTATTCTTTCCCTAATCAATGGTCAAAGTTTAAAACTGACCGACTTTGAGAGCTCAAGTAGAGAGAAGAGCTAGGACTATGTTCCAAGAGTAAAGAATGATACTAAACAGGTGTCTGAGAGTGATTAACTAGTTAGTAAAGTGATTTCCATTAATTAAAAGCTAAAAGCAAAAGTATCATCTTATAATTTCTTCTCCAAAAGGGTGTTCTGTGTACAAAATAGTGGTGGAGAAAAACAGAAGCTGACATGGCAAACAGAGTAAAACCACTATCACTCAAAGCAGAAGCTAAATTCTTAAAAACAGCGCACTGACGAACATTCTCTAAATGTATTGAGTATGAAAATGAATGTAGGTGTGACTAATTGGATACTTGTTAGAATTAAGTTATTTGTATTCAAAAAATAAACCTCACTTTATGCCCAAAAACATGAACCAACATTTTGTGCTATTGTAATGGTTTATAATGACACAAAATGTCAATGCAAATTCTTTCTATTGAACTAGTATTTCATGTCAGTGTGAACTGTTAAAATATCGATACATATCTTTAATTACAATTTAGGATACATGTTAATCACGTGCTTCAAGCTTGTAGTTTGGGCCTTCTTTATGAGCTTTTAGTGTAGTATCTTATTGGGCTATTCATTTTTTTAAAACAACGGCAATAATATTAATTACCCCATCTATCCGACTATCCCATCTATTTAATACGGAGTATCATTTCTGGTGTTCCAGAAAAAAAAATGTTGACTACTTCACAAGTCAAGATGAAAAGTGAAATATGGGACGGAGGGGTTAGGATTATTCATTATTCAGGTTTAAGTCAAAATGTTATATCTAATTAATATATAGTTTTTGTTTAATTATAAATTAAAGGTTAAATATAATTGAATGTAAAAAATTAAAACTAAACAAATACTTTCAGATTGAGGTAGTGTATTGATTCTAAGGTAGATCTTGTTGGGAAGTTTAGCATCTAAGCTGCACCTAAGAATATATTAAAAATTTAATAAGGCATTACAAATGATTTTATTAATTACATCACTTATTTCTAAATTATATTTTTCCAAAAAAAAAAAAATCATCCCAATTTTATACGGAGTATTGTGCCTTGTTTGAAAACATCATTTTCGATGAACGTTAACACTTTGGATAAAAAATTTATGATGTAAGTTAACTTTGAAAACGTTAAAAGCTAAACACTGTAATTAAAAAATCTTTTTAAAACGTTAGCTCTAACCTGTAATGTTGGTTCCAAATATGCATTTAGGGAGAGAAGGAATTTAAAAAAACAAAAAGAAATATCTCAAATTCCCAATTAGAAATGGGAAATAAAGGGTAATGCGACACGTGTTAAAAGGCCCCCATAGTTAATCATTTCGTAATGAGAACCATCCACAAAAGGCCTTACTACTAACTAAATATAGAAATTACAATCATCTTGTTGGATCTTATAAGCATTATTAGGTCTCAAAAAAAATTGTAGGCCCAAAGAACCTTTTAATTACGTAGTTATTAAGTGACTCACATTCATATGGATTTGTCGTTGGAGTTTTGTATTTGGAGGATAAAGGAGTGCTTTGCTGTATGTGTTTTGTATTGTATGACTTGGGACAACTCTCTCTTACGGAGTAATAAAAAAAAGTTTCTTTAATAAACTAAGCGTCTATGTGGGAATAACTTTAGAGATTAGCGTATTTTATTTTGTATGACTTTTGGACATTTCTTTTTATTTAAAGATTGGTATAGAAATACAAAATAATTTTGTATATTTAAAAATTACATCAAAAGTTTTACAATACAAAAGGTGACAAAAATACTAATGTTCTCTTAGAGTAAAAATACTTCCCAAACCTACAACCACAACCTCACGTGTAGCGTGCTAGAAAAATAAAGATGAAAATAACGGATTTATAAGCTCATTCCATCTTTTAATGTGCTTTACCCAAAATGTGATATGATCTAGTCGAGTAATCCTTATCTCATTCTAAGTTCTAATTCCTCTGTTTTACAAAATACTTCTACCTTAAATTTTTTGTGCATCTTTCAAAATACTCTTACCACACTCAAAATGTCTAAAATAAACTTTCATTTCGTAGTTTATTGATCGAGGGTAGAAGGTTTTTTTAAAGTATGTTAGACATTTTATATGCAGTAAAAGTGTTTTATGGGTGCACAAAAATATTAAGGCAAAAGCGTCCTGTGAAATGGAGGTTGTGTATAAAAAATAACTATGCTCCCAAAAATATTTTAAAATTATCTCAAAATACCTTTACTTTTATTCAAATATCAACAATTACTAACATAAAATATTCTATTTCTAACAAACAATGGAATTTCTTAGACAAACTTCCTATCAAGCAAAGAAAAATATGGGAGAGAATAATTTTTCGTAGAAATTATTTTCCTTAGATCGAATAATTATCTAGAAACATATTTTCACTAGCTAGTATTACACTCGCGCGCTGCCAGGTCATATTTACGTTACCAAACTAAGATCATTCTTGAATGATAGAAAATGATATCTAATAGAATATATATAGAGAGATTTTGTTATTTTAAGGTAAAAAAGTTTTTTGCTTACAAATTTCAAAGACTTCTTTATAAACTACATGATTCGTACTATTTGTGAGAACATTGTCTTCGTTGCATTTCACAATCTTCAAGCCACTATGATTTGTTACTCTTGAAACTTCAACATACATTTTCGTTATAACTTACCTTTATTATTATTATGTTTATTATTATGATTATTGTTATTATATGATACCATATTATTATTCTTCTTTCACATGTTACCTTTTTTATTATACACGGTACCAAAATTCATAAGGTATGAAATTACTTTATTAATAGTTAATAATTAAAGTTTCACATGTTACCTTTTTTATTACACGGTACCAAAAAAAATATAAGGTATAAAATTACCTTATTAATAATTAATTTTATAATTTTGGTAAAAAAATATAAGGTATGAGAATATATACTTTTAACCAAGTCAACACTTTTATTTATTTTATACATGGTAATAGCACAGAACTAACTTATTATTATTATTATTATTATTATTATTATTATTATTATTACGTTTATTATTATGGTTATTATTAGTATACGGTACCATATTATTATTATTCTTTCACATGTTACCTTTTTTATTATACACGATACCAAAAATTATAAGGTATGAAATTACCTTATTTTTTTATTATACACGATACCTTAATTAATAATTAAAGTTCACATGTTACCTTTTTTATTACACGGTACCAAAAATTATAAGGTATGAAATTACCTCATTAATAATTAAAAATTAATTTTATAATTTATAATTTTAGTAAAAAAATATAAGGTATGAGAATATATTTTTTTAAACTAAGTCAACACTTTCTTTTATTTTATACATGGTAATAGAACAAAACTAACTTACCTTTATTTTTATTATTATTACGTTTATTATTATGATTAATATTATTTTACAGTACCATATTATTACTATATTATTATTACTCTTTCGTATGTTATCTTTTTTATTATACACGGTACCAAAAATTATAAGGTATGAAATTACCTTATTAATAATTAATAATTAATAATTGAAGTTTCACATGTTACCTTTTAATTACACGCTATCAAAAATTATAAGATACGAAATTACATTATTCATAATTAATTATTAATAATTAAAGTTTCACATGTTACCATTTTTATTATATTGTACACAGTACCAATAAAAATTATTACATTTATTATTATTATTATTAACTACAGTACCGTAATAATTAATAATTAATAATAACTATGAAAGGAAAGTGAGAGAGAAAATAATTATGAGGAATTTCATTTTCGTAAATACTACTCCATAATTGTATTACTACTGTACTCTATAAGATATATATACTTGATCTGAATATTTCGCATATAGTTTGATCGTGTAGATAATAAAAAATATAACCATGCTAGAGGTGCCCATGCAATGTACCTCAAGGTGCACACCAAAGTTATGCACTAACATTTGGATGGTTCACACTGACATAATATACTAGTGCGATAAAAAAATTTTGCATTAATATTTTGTACATGTGTGAATCATCAACCTAATAACATTACAGTGACACAAGATGAAAGTGCATAACTACGGTGTATAATTTGGGATGCAATTTTTAAGGTACATGTAACATATAATTCTAAAAAATAAAATTGAACGTGGACAAAGTAAGTAGTAATCACGTCTAGCTGGTCTCAATCTCAATATACTCTAGAATCGTAATAATGTGCCTAAGTACCTAATTAATACAATGTTTTTTTGAAGATTAATACTCCCTCCGTCCGTAAATATTCTTCCCACTTTCCTTTTTGGTTCGTCCGGAAATATTCTTCCCATTTCCTTTTTTAGTATACTTTTTAAGGATAAATATCAATAATACTCTTCTATTTTATCACAAATCTACTTTTTAAGTACTTTTTTAATAATAAAAAGAGATTTAAAAGCTTATAGTATGTGCATTTTTGAAATTTTGCATTTTTTTTACTATTTCTTAATAAGCGTGCCAAGTCAACACGGGAAGAATATTTCCGGACGGAGGGAGTACGTTGTTTGTATTAAAAAAATCATATAAAAGGGCGATACAAATACTGTTAGGCCCCGTTTGGTACACGGAATTCAAATTATGGAATTGGAATTGAGGACTTCAATTCCAATTCTGGTGTTTGGTAGCACAAAAATTATTTAGATTTGGAATTGATAGTGTAAAAAATGAATTGGAATTGGTGAATTCAATTCTATGGAATTGAATCTCATGGAATTCTAATTCCAATTCAATTCCAATTCGATCAATTCTGTGTACCAAACGGACCCTTATGGGATTTTCGACAATTCACATGTGCCCTTGCTTTCAATCCTTAATCCTTTGGTCTTGGATCGTACCCGCATGGACCCAACCAGAAAAAGTTATACCTCAATGGGGTCTCCATTTCACTTGAAAAAAGTACTCCGTAATTAAATTGAATTATACTCTCTCCGTCCTTAAATAAACTTTCCTTATTGACTTTTTGGGGAATTAAGGGAGGGATATTTTGGTGTTAACTTTCCAAAAATACATGTGATAGATAAAAGTAAGATGTGATGGGTAGATTATTAGTAAAAAAGGTATGATGTGATAGGTAGGGTATGAAAAAGTAAGGAGTAAAAGTGGTTTTTTAAGAGAAAAGAGAAGTTTTTGTGGGGACAAAGAAAAAACGAAAGGGGAAGTTTATTTAGGGACGGAGGGAGTATAATCTATTTTTCGCAATTGCCAATTAAGGATTTGAAACCTGAGACCTGACTAATCCTCTTTGATATTGTTCTCTCGAACAGTTGAGCTACAACCTTAGGCATACATGCATGGTTCCAAATGAGCATATATAATTATATACTCCCTCCGTCTCCCAGTTTTTGTCCACTTTCATTTTTACAAATCATCCAATGCACTTCTTTAATCCATTTTATCTTGTAATTTGTATATTAAGAAATTATATAAGTTATATATTAATAATCTATATGTTAAGACAAATCAAACAAGATCACACATGACTATATTTAGGCTTACACATTGAGATAATTTGATGAGTCAAAGTGCTTAGATGAACAGTTCCAAAAGTCAAAAGAGGACAAAAACTGGGGGACGGAGGGAGTATTAGAAGTAGTCCTATGTTTCGGTTGTATGTATTAAGATTTTTATTTAAAATGAAAATAAGAACTTTTATTATTGGTCGGATTTTTGTTCGTACGATATTTTTTAATACTCCCCCTTTTTTAAAATGTTTTTTTAGTTTCGACAATTGTTTTTTACTTTATCAAAATTTAAGAATTTTGACCTTAATATTTAAAAAAAAGAGTTATGACGTGAATTTAATATCCTTAAATTCTTATTTTCCAAACACTACTTAATTAAAATCTGGTTAATTAAACTCCACCTATTAAAAAAGTAATGACAAATTATAACATCTCAAGTTCTCAATCTTTATACTCCGTGTCATTTTCCTAAGTCTGTGAAAAAAGAATGAGAAAAAATATATTGAGATGAAGAAAATATGTTTTGATCTTATTCAAATAATTTCCGCTTATAAAATGACATAGATAAATAGTTAAATACTTATGTGGTCCTTGGATCAATACTTAATTTCTGGACTTGCATATAAACATCATAAAAAATTATGTCCTTGGATCAATACTTAATTTATGGACTTGCATATAAACATATTTTTATGTACATCGATCTACTATATACTACTCTCTCCATCTTAAAAAATATTTCATGTTTTGATGATTTTTTGTCACACTATGACATTCTTTAATCATAAATTAAAAATATACTTGATAATAAATTAATTAATTAATGTTATAAAAATTTGACATATCCAAACTATATCATAATTTGACCTCAGTTATATTGAATTTAGATTATAATTAAATATATTTTTTTATAATTTTTTGTCAGAGAGTGTTACAGTTTGAGAAAAAATGTCAAATCAAGAAAGATTTTTTTGGGACGCAAGTGGTATTATATACTCCACTCCTAAACATTTATAAACTAATTTTAATAATGTGCATGCTTTGAGTTTGAGTGCGTAATAATAATGATGATGATGATGATGATGATGATGATGATGATGATGATGATGATGATGATGATGATGATGATAATGATAATAATAATAATAATAATGCATGTGTTTATTTTTTAACTTTTTACATCGATCTCATTATTATCCTTTCAATGGTTGCAATGTTATCCGCGATAAAATGAAAAAATTCTTTTAGCAAAAAAATCCGCATTATGCCATTATTAAATGTATATACATCAAGACGATTAAAAAAATATCATAATGTACTTGTGTTAAGTATATGCAAAAAATAAATATGATGTAAAATGAGTATTCTTCAATGAGAAATTTACCTAAATAGGACTAAAATATAATGACTTTCCCAAAATAGGACCATATGTTTTTATTTCCCAATGTAGGTCATTATCAAGTAGTCATTATTCAAGTAAATGTCCATCATTAATGGACATTATTCTTCCCACTAGGTCATTATTAAGTCCTATTTAGAGAATAAAAAAGTTTAAGTCCTACATTGGGAAAGTCGTTATGTTTTAGTCCTATTTAGTGCAAATTTTACTTCTTCTTCAATTAACTTATAATTAATGAGCATATATACCTGTACGATAAATATTTAGGAGTATATATTAGGATGTACTCCCTCCGTCCCATTTTATAACGTCTGTTTCGGTTTACGATGTTTGACTGAAGTTATTTTCAAATCATTTTATATGACAAATGGTATAGAGTTAAAAAATAAAAATTACATATCAAAATAATACATCAAAAGATCTACAAAACTAGTAGTGACAACAATATTTTAATTTATCAAATTACTAACGAAAATAGAGAAAGAAAGTGAATGAAGTTTGACTCTGTGAATAGTGAACATGCATTATAATTTGGGACGGAGGAAGTACTCGATAACTTTACTATCACGGATTCTCGATAACTTTAATTTATTTGTACGTTTTCATTGATCATTTGACAAAATAAAATATTTATTATGTCACCTCTTGCTTTAATTTGTAAAATCTTTGATATATTATTTTTAACAGCAAGGATCGTTTGACCTTGGAATTTCGGGTCATATTATGACCCAGACACCTATGGTACTCTGTTCGTAAAATTGATGATTCTTACTTCCTTCTAAACCCTACCCCTGCCCTTATCTTCATTTCGCCGATTGGCTACAATAATACTATAGCCAATCGGCGAAATGGAGATGAGGGCAGGGGTGTTGTGGTGGGGTGGGGAGCAGGGTATCAAAATCCAATTTATCAATTTTCAGTGACTATTTCAATGAATATGAGGGGATCCTCGAGAATGGGGCTCGTCCTTTTTGTGTAAGGAAGTGTCAAGTGTGTATAAATACTTGGCCAGCATAAGGGGGTTAGAGACAGGCATCTTATTATGTTTTCTCTCACTTTCAAATAATTTTAGCTTCCACATTTCTTCTTATTCTCTCTCTCCTTTCCCTTCTTATTCCTCCTCCTCCCCCTCCGCTGGTTCTGGCTGAGTGGCGGTCGGCGGCCGTTCAAAAATGTAAGTTTTAATAACTCCGGCAAAATCTCAAACGTGTAGTTGTATGGTCAAGAAAAATTACTTCAAAAGAACGAGTAAAACTAAAACCCATGATTTTGGCTGATTAATTAACTCGATATATATGAACGGATGCAGGAACAAGAGAACCATTAAAAACGGTGTAATAATGATGGAGAGAGGGGACCCACGCGGCGGCGACTCCGTCCCTGCTGCGGCGGCGGCGGCGGCCTTGTTCTCATCCACCGATCATCTCTCTTCACAGTTCCCTAAGCAAACCAAAGTTTTTATGCCATCATCGTCTCAAAACCCTCCCTACAGGTAATTATAATTATCCTTTTTTTACTTTCATTCTTTTCTTGTTTATTTGTCTTAAATTATTACTCTCTCCTCTTCCTCAATACGGAGTATATACGAGTAATTTGCATAGTTTAACATTTTAGAGTCTTGTTATGTTTTAAATAATTATTTTAATATTGTAAATTAATTTTAATAACATTAAAACTATGAGAAATTTACCTAAATAGGACTAAAATATAATGACTTTCCCAATATAGGACCATATATTTTTATTTCCTAATGTAGGACCTTTGGTCATTATCAAGTAGTCATTATTCAACTAAATGTCCATTGTTACTGAACATTAATCCTTTCACAAGGTCATTATTAAGTCGTAGTTAGGAAATAAAAAAGTTTAAGTCCTACATTAAAAAAGTCATTATGTTTTAGTCCTATTTAGTGCAAATTTCACTAAAACTATATATAGCACTACTGTTAGAAGAGAATGTTAAAAAATGAGTCATTCTTAATCAAACATGAGAGATAATACGAGAAAAAAAATTTAATACTCCGTGGTTGTGAGTATTAGTGAGATTATATAATTTACTTATCCCTATTATTTCATGCGTCTCAAATAAAATTCTTTGTTTACTATTACTCACTTTTTATAAGTATTTTTGTTACCCATATGATAAAATAACACTCTCTCCGTCCCTAAATTTTTTCATTTGGATTTTTATTGGATTTAGCGGAGAGCTATGATGCATAAGATAAGAATTACTAGCTGGAGTCAAAACGGTTTTCTAATAAAAAAGAGAAAGCGAGTTTGAGACAAAGAAAAAATAAAAGAAAAAGAATTCTAAGGACGGAGAGTATATTTATGTAATGATCTGTTTTGTAGAATTTTCAAAATAGTATACAAATATGTAAATTTTGTTTTTAATTTCACCTCAATTCACATATAAATTGAATTAAAAATAACTTCAATCAGACTACATAATCTAAAAAGATACTACCTCTTATCTATGTATTTGTCCAATTTGAATTTTTTAGTTAAACAAGACAAATTTTGAACCTCAATTAAATACGGAGTATATAATTTCACTTTCTTTGAAGAAACTTTTTACTTTTCAACAATTTTTTTTTAAAAATAATGAAGTAAACCTGTCAATAATTTTGTGGGAGGGAAAAAATCTAACTTAGACTAATTAGATGTTCCTAATAACGTACGCAGGGGGATCAAGAAGATGGCAAACAAGGTCTCCAACTTCTCCCATCTCATACAGAGGTTCACCTCCTCCTGCCTCCTCCAACCATTCCAAGTTGACCAGCTCTCTCTCGGCCGCGACGGAGTTGACTCCGACGATGACCTGGACGATGACGGCGACGAATACGACGACCAAGAAGATCAAGACCGGAATCTCTGCTGGGAGAACGGCGGCGGCAGGGAGTCGTCGAGAACAGAGAGGGTGATCGAGATGGAGATGATCATGGGGGAGGTCTTCGACGCCGTCCTGGCGATGAAGAGCGCCTACGTTAGCCTCCAGGAGGCGCACTGCCCTTGGGATGCCGACAAGATGAGCGTCGCCAACGTGGCCGTGGTGTCGGAGCTCCGGCGGCTGGCGAACCTCAGGGATAGGTTTTGGCGGGTCGCCGGCGGCGGAAAGGGCCGCTGCAGAGTCGGGGCGGCGACGCTGAGGGAGGTGGTCGCTCCGTACGAGACGGCGGTGGACGAACTGAGGGGAAAGCTGAAGGCTAAAGATGCAGAGCTTGGAATTCTGAAGGAGAAGCTCAAAACGACGGCGTCTCATGCCAGCTGCGGAAGGAAAGTTACTAGCAAGTCCAAACGGAAAGTCAGCTGCACCACTCAAACGCAAGGTAAATTGATGAAATTTGTGAGGGTATTTTCGTCTTATAGTTCAAAAATTAAAATTTTCAATTTCCCGATGACAGTTACGATGTCGCCGGCGCCGGATCTTTTCGAGAGCACGATGAGCTTGGTCAAACAAGCGTCGAAATCCTTCACGGGTTCGCTTCTCTCCCTGATGAGGTCGGCGAACTGGGACATCACGGCGGCGGTGAGATCCATCGAAGCGGCGTACTCCGCCGCGGTGCCGACCGCCGTCACGGCGGTGGACTCGATAGTCGGGACAAATCACGCGAAGTACGCCCTGGAATCGTACGTGAACCGGAAGATGTTCCAGTTCTTCGACAATGAGACGTTCAACATGGACGGCGGCGGCGGCGGCCGGTTCAGCACCGTCTTCCACCCGGACCAGCACCGCCGGGACTGTTTCTCGCAGTACCGGGACATGAGCGGTCTGAACCCGGTCGACCTTTTGGGAGTCCTCCCGACCTGCAATTTCGGGAATTTCTGCTTCAAAAAGTACTTATCACTAGTGCACCCAAAGATGGAGGAGTCGTTGTTCGGAGACTTGGAGCAGCGGCGGGAGGTTCTCGCCGGAAAGCACCCGAGGAGTCAATTCTACGGCGAGTTTGTGGGGCTGGCCAAGGCGGTTTGGCTGCTGCACTTGCTGGCGTTTTCACTCGAACCGCCGCCGAGTCACTTCGAGGCGAACCGGGGATCCAAGTACCACGCGCAGTACATGGAGAGCGTGGTCAAGTGCTCAAGTGGGCTCGGAGGGAGACTTGGAATGGGCCTCGTTGTTGGGTTTCCGGTTAGCCCGGGGTTTAAGCTTGCTAATGGGTCTGTTGTTAAGACCCGAGTTTATCTTCTTCCCAATTATGAGCTTTAAGTTTGTGGGCTTATTTCTTGCAGTGTTTCATCATATGTTAATAAACCAATAAATGTGTTTCTATATTTCAAAAAAAATTATAAATAAATGTGGTTTGCAAAATGAAATGCATGTTGTAATTACATTAATATGTAATATTCTCTCTATTTTTTAATTTCTTTTTGGTTTGATTTGGGATGATTTTTAATAAAGTACTTTGTATAATTTTTATAGTTGTAGTTTGTGTAGTGACTATTGAACAAATTAATAATATGAGTCATTCAGTGTTTTTCTTAAAAAGAAAAAGGAAGAAAATTTTGAAAAAAACTAAATAAAAATTAGGAAGGTAATTATGTGACTAAAGGAGTATCACGTTATATATTCTTCTTAAATTACCAATCTTTGTCCATTTGTATTCATTTGATTTGATATTACTCTTTTCTTTAAAAGTTCTCATGTGGCTTATCCCTCCCCTCTACCCAAAATTATTTGTTATCGCACTTTCTTTGTTGTCCATCCTAAAAACCCTATAAGAAAGGATTATATACTTCATATTTTTATTCTCTTATAAATAAAGATCAACCGCATACTTTCTAATTTCTTCTTTTGCATGCTAATATTAGTTTGAATTTTTAATTATGATGAAAGTACAATTCATTTTTAAATAAAAAATGATGGTTAAACTATAGAAAAATTATACAAGTATCTGAAATTTGACAATGTTTGTTTAGAGTTCAGACTTCAAAGTATAGAATACTAGTAACAATAACACAGCATGAAATGACTTATACTCCCTCCGTCCTATAATGATCTTCCCAGAGCACTATTCCAACTTCACGGGAATTTACATTTATTTGTGTTTTTTCATGGCCTATATAATAAAATAAAATATTCTTGTCACCACTTGTTTTGTTGAACTTTTGGTGTAGTTTTTAAATATGTATGTTTTATTTTTTATTTTTATACCAATATTTAAATAAAATAGATTGAAAAAACTTGGAATTTTTCTTCGTTTTGCGAACCGAGAAGATCATTATAGGACGGAGGGAGTACATGATTACATTTATCAATATTGCAGTATTTAAATGCAATAATTAATGCAGTTGGGAAATCACTACCAACTGAAACAATAACCCTATTATTCCATGACATATACTCTCTTCATTGAGAGAATATATCCCATCTTTCTTCTTCCATTCACTCATGTTGTCAGCCCGAACCCGAAAGGAAACAACGGGTCTACGGGCTCCGTCCGAGCATGGACGGGCAGTTGATCAACGCTTCTAAACCATGTCATGGGCAGTTTGCCTTGGAACGCAAAGTCCCCAAAGAGAACGTCCGTTATACCATTTCCTTCACTTCCGGGCAACCAAGCAGCAACCAGGGACTCAACCTTGTCCAATACCTCCGGTTCTATGACCATGGGCCTACCCGAGACCAGAACCATGACCGTCGGGATCCGGTCCGCAACAATGCTCACTATCTCCAGACCGTTCAGTGGGATTTTGAGGTGCGGGTCGTCTCCACCGGTCTCAACATACGGTGTCTCCCCAACAGCCACAATGGCAAATGAGAAATCTTGAGCGGCGATGGTTTCTGGCAAAGGGTTTGGCTCAAACACTATTTCTGTCTCATCTCCCACCACTTCTTTTATCGCGTCCAAAATGGTCGTCCCTGTGATGAGAGTAATGGATTAATAAGGCGATTGGATTCAATCTTTTACTGTGATTTGACTGACTAAGTGCGGTTTTTCATTCGAATTTTATAAAGTGACCTCAACTCAAAAACAAAACTCACCAATGGTGATTTTGCCACTAGAACCAGTCCAAGAGGAAGTCCAGCCTCCACACTGGTAGCCAAGGTCATCAGCATGGGTACCTGCAACAAGGATCTTTTTGGCATTCTTGTCCAAGGGAAGAAATGGTTTGTTGTGGCTCTTCCCATTCTTCAATAGAACCAACGATTTGCGCACCGCTTCCCGCGCTACCTCTCTGTGTTCCTATTCACAATTTTTGGCAAAACCAATCTCAGTGATCCGACTTATTAACGGGTTCATTCATTCATATTTGGTCACATGTAAAGAGGGGATTTGATTTAATACCTTACACCCAACCACATGTAACAAAGATCTATCAGCATAAGGATGCTCGAAAATTCCGGAGACGAATTTGACCCTGAGGATTCTTTCGACTGCGTCGTCAATCCTGGCCATGGGAATCTCCCCTGATTCTGCCAAAGACAACAGCTCATCCAGATATAACTCAAACCTGAAAGGCACCATAACCTGCAAAAAAACACAAACAGGATTATGATGAGGTTAATATAGACATTTTTAAATTAGGCTGTCTATGACAATGATGCTCTCAATTTCAATTTCTACCATGTCTATTCCAGCATTGATTGAGGATAATATGCATTCGCGATAATTCGATCCGTGAGGGTTACTTAGCCTATCCAGCGCTTCCCAATCCGATATCACAAAACCCTACAAAGGAATTCGTTCATTCATATTTGGCAAGTATAAATTTAACAAGACAATCGGTTTGATTCAATTCAAACAGATGCAAATGTATGATTTTACCTTGAACCCGAGTTTTTCTTTCAGAATCTCTGTGAGAAGGTGATAGTCGGTGTGCATTTTGCTGCCATTCCAGCTGGAGTAGGATGCCATGACAGTGCAAACTCCTTGGGACAAACAGTCCAGATATGGTGCCAAGTGATCATTCATCAGTTCGTCATACGATGTTAGGGTATTCCCTTCGTTTATTCCTTTTTCAGTCCCCCCATCCCCTACGTAATGCTTCGCGCACGCCACAACTTTATTTCTGGACAAGACAGTTAAAAAAAATTGTCATAAAAGGTCGTGTAACTCTATTACTATGAGGCCCTTTCGGAGGTGCCCAAGACCAAAAAAGGCCATTTTAGTGGAATAAGAGAAGTAAAGGGTTGTTGTTGTTGTGTCAACCTGTCAGCAACAAAAGGGTAGCCCTTGGCATGTCCTTGGGGAACCTGCCCTTGCAAGCCTGTGACAAGTGAGCTTAGCTTTCTAACAACCTCTGTGCTTTCACCATAACTCTCATAGCATCTTCCCCACCTAGGATCTCTGCTGACCTGTTATCCACCATGGTCCCAAAACATGAAAACAAGGTTCCCGTTTGAATTTGCGATGTTTGACTGAAACTAATTTCAACTCAATATATATGAAAATTTGGGTGTGTTAAAAAAATTACATATTTAAAAAACTACATCAAAATTTATAATGCATGGGACAGGTACTGGAGTAGAGAAAGAAGATAAGACTTACAGCCACACAAGGAGCAAAAGCAAACTGAGCTCCACTTGCCCTAACTTCAAGAGCTGTTGCTTCCCCTATCCTTCTCACTAAATCTTCATCCCTGCATTTCATATAGGCTAATCATTTTTCAGATTTTAAATTCTCAATGCAATAAACCAGAAATTTTATGTCATGTTTGGGAACTTGAATGTGGATATCAAAGTCGTACTTGACTCGACTTCTATGTTTGGGAGTCTTGGAAATTTGGATTTGGATTTGTGTCAAATTCATCAAATTCATAACAAAACTCAATTAGAAACTATATATACTTCCCATTTTCATTTGAAATTCAAGAATTCATGTTATGGAATTTGAATAAAATGATAGTATCCAAACACTGCCTTAAGGCATTGTGTGTCTAGTTGTTTTCTTATGGACAGATTCAATTCAGTCTAGCCAGGTTCAACTCAATTCAACATTTTCAAGCCAAAATTACAACTTCCAAATGTCTTTACAATTCAGCTAAATTAAGTCCAATTTAATCCAGTTCAGTAAATTTCTATTGAAAAGAACAGATTCATCATCTTCACCATGAAGGAGGTCAGTGTATACCTAGTAGCTCCAAGCCCAATATTGTGGGGGAAAATGGTGGCGCCGTAAACATTATTGTTCCCATGTACGGCGTCGATCCCGTAGAGGATGGGAATGCCTAACCGGGTCTCCATCGCCGCCTTCTGGAATCTGTCGATCATGTCGGCCCATTCCTCCGACGCCGCATTCTCCGACGGTTTACTCCCACCTCCGCTCAACAAACTCCCTGCAGCAATAAAAATCCGGCGATTATATGGAAACGGAAAGTAGAGTCAACAGTACGGAAATAGAAACGATCGACGGGGTACTGTACCTATGAAACGGCCGGTGACAGCGGAGGGAGTGGCGACGGCGCGTTCGATCTGAGTCATCTGCCCGATTTTCTCCGTGAGAGTCATCCTTGATAGAAGGTCTTTGACTCTCTCCTCGACGGGGGCATTTGGGTCTTTGTACAAGCCACCGGCCGTCATTCTTCCTCTCCCCGTAGCTCCGATCTGGCTCGCCGGAGGTACAGAATTGCGTCTGTAACTTCTGATGAGAGGAAGCCGGAAGGTGGGGAGGAGAGTCAAAGGCAGGGGCATGGAGACGACGAAGAGTGAGCTGATCTGGCAGCTTTATAGGGCGCGCTTTGTGCGGGACCCGCTCTTTTCTGCGCTGACGTGGAGGAATACTCAATAATTGATTATGAATAAAACAGAATTTAAAAATTTTCTTTGTTCTACACTTCTACTTGCAAAAAATTTAGAAAAAAGAAAACATTTCAAAATGAGACTACCTAATTGATTGAAAATATTTTATTAGTTACATTTTATATTCATTAAACGAATAATAAAATAAGTAGAAAAAAAGATAGGGAGTATTGAACATTTAAATAATAAAATACTTTGTATAATTTTTTGTGAGGGAGAATTAAAAATACACAATTGGCAAGATGATAAAGAAAATGTATTTGTACCATTAGAAGATGGATATGATAGGATTAAATACAAATAATCGCTAAATTTGTCATCTCTCAAAGGTTCATTAATGAAGTGAAATGAATCCGGAGTGCAGTTGGGCTTTTGAATTTTGTTAACTTTAAAAATAGATGTTTGTACTAAATGAGTTTTATTTTCTAAATTTGGATGATTAAAACCAAAATATCTATCTAAGTTATTAAGGGTCCATTTGGTGAGTTTTGAAAATTTGATAAGAAATGATTTATGAAATCTAGGAAAAATAATATGGGTTTTGAAATCTGAAACAGATCATTTATTTGAAAATATTTAAAATCATGATTTAATCAGTAATAAGCATGGGCAACCGACTACGAGGGTGGTTGACAATGCATGACAATGGTAGCCGGTAATGGAGAATGATCAATAGTAGAGAAAGATATCAAATGTCCATATTGATATCTCTCAAATTTGAGAGATATCGAAACTCTCTATTTGCAGTTCAAAAATATTTATCTTTTTAATTAAATAAATAATTCAAAAATGAATTTAATTAAAATATTAAATGAGGCTACCAAATGATTTGTTTCTAATTAGTGTAAAAAATGTTCACACCTTTTGATCCCATATATTATTCTTCCAAAAAAATATTTAATGATTTATTCGGTTACTAATTACATTATAAAACTTTTCAAAGACAAAAAAAATGCACCTTAAAAATAATGAGTAATTTTGATACTATTTTCTGATTATAACTCATCTCTGTTGCATGCCACAATCCACTGTGGGCCTTAGGTCTATCATAGACCTATATATGAGCAAAATAAGTATTTTCTACTACTTAAATAAGTATTTTTTAAATAAAAAAATATGTGAAAAATCTATAAAAATGATATGCACCCAAGGTGCAGTAAAGAAACACTCATCAAATTACTTATTTTTAAGGCGGATGCTTTTTTGTCTTTGAAAAAATCTATAGAATGGAAGATATATTGAAAACAGAAAATCATCCCTTTTATTTGGAAAAGTCAGCATT
Organism: Cuscuta campestris; assembly: GCA_900332095.2. Classification (NCBI taxonomy): domain Eukaryota; kingdom Viridiplantae; phylum Streptophyta; class Magnoliopsida; order Solanales; family Convolvulaceae; genus Cuscuta; species Cuscuta campestris. Next base: position 1,335,657 of record OOIL02006568.1, read on the forward strand.
AATGTCATTGGACCATAAGATCTTTGAAGTTATGTGTTTTTAGTGTGAGAGCATATCCCATCTTTTTAATTACTACGGAGTGCCATTTGCCCAAATCATATGTAGAAGGAACAAACTAGGAGTAAAACATATGTTATATCTCTAAAATAGGATTTCAAATTTAAATTCCTCTAAATATGAGTAAACTTAATTAATAAAACAAAAAAATGATCTCGAGTCCCCACTCGCTGCATTTGCCGCCCTTTTTAGCAGTGTTATTATTCTTTCTCAATGCATGGCTGCCTTTTTAATATCACATGAAAGTTAATGTTAACCACATAAATAAAACAACTTGCTTTTAGGTGTAGGGGTGGGGCATATTAGTTACCCTATAATCTCCATATAAAGCCATTTTTTGTAATTTAACTATAAAGGAGATAATTACGGAAGGATAGCGACGCCCACTACCGCAATTGTCCTCAACGGTGATGCCCTCCGTTGCCATCGTCGTCGCTGCATACCTGTCACTATGACTTGAACCTCCATCACCGTTGTCCTTTGCTCCGCCCCACCGCACTGCTAGAAACGAAACTTACCATTGACGCTTTTTATTTTTTATCGTCACCATCGACGACATCAATCACATCACCGCCCTATACCATAATCAACAACACGACCATCACAATCCGCAGCAATACAGTGTCAAAGAAAGACATAATGTCAAACATGACACCATATAATGTCACATATGACAATATATAATACCATAGATGCCCATATATAATGCCACATATGCTCATATATAATGTCACAATGTTACACAATGACATAATGTCAAACCAAATTCAATGCCCTCCACGATTGCCAGTGAGAATTTTGAACTAAATAGAATTCAATTAAAGATCGAGAGAGAAAATGCTCACTTTTGGAATCATGCTTTAAGGAAGAGAGATGGGGGTGGGTAGCAGCGTGACACAAGTCCGGCGATGAATCTAAGAGGGGTGGGGTGCATGACACAGTTGATCATGTTACTTTAACTTCTCATTCATCGCCTTTTCCACTGTATTTTATTAATTATTTTCAAAAATTTTTTTGAAGAAGACAGAGAAAATGAAACCCCGCATTAATAAAAAATTTGCAAAACATATTCTTTATATTAAAAAGTAATAGAATTTGTGTGATTATAGTTTTAAAAAATAATGTTGACCATAAAATCTTTATTTTAAAAAGATTTTAAAAAATGAAAGAAAATATCATGACAAACCAAATTGGAACTAAAATTTAGTACCTTGGTATGGGTCATTGCCTTCTTACTTTTATACATCTATAAATTGGAAAGATGTTCATAAACAAGGAAATTAATTAATCACAATAATATATAATTAAGGTAAATATAAATCTGTAGAAATGGGGTTTTTCTAAAAAAAATTAATATATATACTTGGAGGTGACTCTTGACATGAGCTATGCTAAGGCCTTTGATGTTCATGAATTGAAGAACAATCTTTAGTGTGGCTCCTATAACAATAATAAAAACACACACACAGCTATAAAAAAGGATGGTAGCCCATTTGCGTCTATTCATATTATATTCTGTAATGAATATTATATTAAATTATAATTTCTATTTCTTCCATGCTCTTTGTATGGTCAAGAAGGATATCATCATCATCACTCATTACATATTTAATTACTCCTATTTAGAGGAGTTTAAGTTTGAACTCCTAGTACGAGGATATGACATATGACATATGTTTTACTCCTATTTAGGAGGTTTTCTTATTTTTCAAACTTTAATTGCCTGCTAATCGATCACTAATAAGCTTGCACTGAAACATCTACGAGCATTATATTCATTAATAATTTAAAACTCCATCGAACTGTTCTTAGAATTTTAAAATTTAGGCCAATTGGATTGTGCTATTTCCAAGAAAGAGGAACTGATTGGAGCAAATTGGCCATGTGCAATTGCATGAATAAAATAAATAAATCCAAAATTATAATTGCACTTCAAATAATTTACAAAATCTCATCAATTTTAAAATTATTTTATTTATGATTTGGTATATAAATAAAAAAAATACAAATTACATATTTAAAACGCATAAAAAATTCTACAAAACAAGATATGTCAAGTATAATTTATTTAATCATATCATCAATGAAAATACACAAACAAAAAAAATTATCAAAATACTAAAATACTCCGGGTGCATCCTACTCATGAGGACACAACATGAGGGTCAACAACTCTCAGCCTACTTTCTTTAATGACATTTTATGAAAAAGTAAGGTGAAAGTTGAGATCATATACTGTTAGAATGAACATATCTTAATTTATTTAATAAGGAGATCATAGATCATAAATTGTTTTAAATAGCAATCTCATGTGACTAGCAAGTGATAAATAAAGATGTGATTATTTTGATTGATTACAACGAGTATGTGCCAAATCACAATAAGTGTGTTATGCGAGAGTGGCATGAAGGAGGGTGAGGGTGATCAAAGCTCATTGGAATGTCCCATAACGTAACACATATTATCTCTGTCCCAGAATATTTATTTATTTCTGAATTTTTGTAGTTAGAATTGATAAATTTGTATTTTAATTAAATAAAAGTTAAACTAGGTATTGACACAAAAATTATTTGTTAAATTTATCTTGTAAAATATATTCAAAATATTATTTATCCAATTAATATAACATATAATATTCAATTAACTATTGGTCAAATGTCAATCATGATTGACTGCGAAAACTCAAATAATCCGTAAAAGGTACTTCTTTCGTCCTAAAATGTAAGCAACAGTTACCATTTTGGCTTCTCGATAACTTTGGTTTGTTTATTCATTTTGGTTGACCATTTAATAAAATAAAATATTCTTGTCGTATCTTATTTTGTAAAACTCTTGATCTATCTTTGAACGGTGTAAAATTTATTTTTTATTTCTCTACCAATTTGTAAATAAAATAATTCTAAAAGAAATGATATTTTACACAGCGTTCGAAATATTACTTAAATTTTGGAAGGGAGAGACTAATTGTTAAGAATCCCACTTTCATTTTAGAGTTTCTGTTTTCAACTAACTCCCGACATGAGTACGCATATGAGGGATTCCCCTCCATACTTTGGGATCCACTAGAGGAGTGGTCTCTTCAACTTGTTCCCGGCCTTATCATACTTCTTTCATTTACTCCCTCTTATTGGCTTTGTTTGGAAATATCATTTTCCATTAGCGTTGGCTTTTTAGATAAAATTTAATGTTATAGATTAATTAATGGTTGGACCTAGCTTACAAGATATATTTTGGAAAAGATCATGAATAAAGCTGATAATGCTGTAATCTACTCTTCTTTTCAATGTTCTTTACATTCATTAGAGCTAACATTAGTTCAAAATGTGTTACAATTTACAACAAAATTGAAGCCAAATAGACAAGGCTTTCACTGCTTATATACTTCTTAAAAAAAAAGAAGAAAAACCTAATACCAAATGCATAAAACTTTGTTAAGAATCAATCTTGAAGGTTAGTTTTACTATACCCACATTCACAAGGCAAAATGTAATTGCTTCATTAGCCTCCAGGTTCTGATGCTGTCTTTCAAGAACTCATTGTCTTTACTTTTTTACCCTTCCTCCTGAACCACTAAACCGTTCCTATGACTTTTTGTGCTTGTTTCCACATGGGATTCGTCGCGATCATATGATTCAAGATTAAGGGCAGGCTTCTCCGATTCGGACAGCCTTTCAGTCTCTTCTTTATCAGAGTCCATCTTCAACAAGTGATCATCTGATTCCAAATAATGGGTGATAATCTCTGGTTTGGACAGTCTTTCGGTCTCTAGACTCTCTTCAAAAGAATCTGCATTACAAACTTGTTGAACATCAGCTTGTTGAACCCCAGGTTCTGGCGAGAACGACCTTTCAAGGTCACCCGGACCCTCACTAGCTTCAAAAATGTCTGAATCTGCACCTTGCTTGTCAAGACTGTTAGATTTAAAGGGCTCAAAAATGTCGTTTTCTTCCTCCAAGGAAGAAGAGGTCCCATCAACGGATCTTGGAGGTGACCCGAGTTCAGAAACCTCCACCTGTAAGTCAGAAGCAATGGAATGGCTTGGAGTGGGGAACTTGGCAAAAGTGGCAAAAAAGTAATTCTCATCCATTCGGGCCTTCTGGTTTCTTGGAGCTGGAGGCGTAGCAAGGGACTTCAAGATTGCGTCTTTATCAATTCTGTAAAAGGCCTCATCTTCCGATTCTGCAGAAGAAGATGAAGATGATGATGATGAAGTCGCCATGTCAGTATCTTCAATGAGTACTGATTTTATTTGAACTTCTCCGTTGTCTTCCTCGCACCTGGTAGTAGAGACTGCTTCCTTCACATCGCTGGTACTCGCATCGTTCAACTTCTCTGGTTCTTCGAGTGGCTCTTGCTCTATTAGTTTATTATCACCACTTCCCTTACCTGCTAGGAGAAGTGTCAAGTTCAATACAATGACACCAAGCATAAGATTGACACCACTGTTTCTTACACACATGTACAGACACTCATTATATATAGCTGCATCATCTGCACAGACAGTCATCATATGTAGAATGTCTCAAAGACACATTGGTGTCATCAATGGTGTCCTATTCTGGTGTTAAAATGCCATTTTCCTAAAAGATATGCAATGCAAGGGCTAGCGCCAAGGCATGGATTGTTAGAAGAGTGTTTTTTTGCTTACCATATGGAGTTGTTGATTTATAATTCTCAGAAGCTTCAAAAACTTTATGGAGATGAAGATCATCATCAGAGTTGAAGTCTGCAAAGAAAGAGCTAGCACTAGCAGCACCCAGAGTGAAGCTCTCATGCCTGCAGAACACGAAATCTTGATGAGGAACCATGAAGTCCTGCTGGAAGCTGCCTCCGCTGAGATTCGGCTTCTCTTCGTGCTGATCATAGGGCAGGTCGAAGGGGTTGCGGTTGGGCAGCATGACCGAGGGAGCGGACCCGGGTGCCCCGCTGCCCGGAGAAAACAGACCGCCATTGGATGAACCGGAGGAATTGGTTCTTGGGATCACAACGGAAATGGGAGGGTCGTCGCTTCCCAGATTCATCAATGTCCTCCTCACATGAATGCTCACCAGTCTCCTTGCTCTCCTTCTTGCCATCAAACTCTCTAGCCTCTTGTTCCTTTCCATCTCAGAGAGATCCATTGGGTTTTTCTTCTGATCATGATCCCAAGCCGTCGTCGTCGTCCATTGCACGCCGCCACCCTTACTCCTCCTACCCCATTCTTCCTGGCTCTTCTCCGAGTCATCGCCGCTACTCCTCCTAAAACTATCAGCAGGCTTCACCTGCAAATCCCCTCCTTGAACCTCCACCACTTCTCTGATATCCTTCATGTGATCATCCTCTTCATCCTCTTCTTTTTCTTCTTCTTCTGTCAGGGAACTTTTGTCAAACACGCGGTGTTCATCGCAGAAACCCGGCGGCAGAAAAATGGGGACGCCTTCTTCCTCAACATATGGCTGGAAATCCTTCTTTGATCTCCTCCGCCTGACCGACCTAGCACGGCCGACGAATTTCTTCTTCTTCTTCCCAACTTCCTCCTCCGCGATGTCCACCCTGTTCTCCGTTCTGGCGTCATCGCCGGTGCCGGGGCGGTAAATGGCTAAAACGACGACGCCGGAGATGAGGAACAGAGGGAATGAATAAATCAAGAACCAGAAGAGGGAGGAGAAGAAGAGATAGAAGATGATGAAGATCAAGAAAACAAGTGAATGCAATGGATGTTCCATCACAAAACCGAAGCATAATCTCGTCGAGAATTCCAGAAAAATCCATAGACAGGTCCGGAAATCCTCCGAAGAGATTCCCATTTTGCAGATTAAATATGAAGAAATTAAGAAGCTAATCGATCTACGTTATATTTGTTGGGGAAGCACGGAACAAAACACAACGAAAGCCTATACTCCAAAAATCCAAAAATCAGCACCACCACCACAAATAGATAGCAACGGAAATAAGATAAAGAACACACGATTTACGTGGAAACCCCAAATCGGGGAGAAAACCACGGCCGCTCAACAACGACACCCAAACTTCCACTAATCACCAAGAACCAAGTGGGTACAACAAGTTCTCCTCTCTAGTAAACACTAGAGGCATACACAATCATCAAGGAGCAACCTTGGAACAACAACAATCAACAATTCAACATAAAATGGAGTAAAAACTCTCAAAAACGCAGGTCTGAAAATGCAGCTAGAAAACAGCCTTCCGGGCATCAAAATGAGAATCTAACCGTTGGATTTGAAGAGGAGTATGTGAGGAACAACATACTAAAATTTGAGCACGATCCGACTTTGTTTGGCCTTCGATCCGGAGGTGAAAAATTGCTGCTGTAGAGAGTGGCGGAAATCTTCTTTTTCTTCCTCTTTCCTGCGTTTAGCTACTGCCAGCCCTCACTTCTTCCTTTTTTTTCTCCCTTATCTTCTCTCTTTTTTCTTTAGTTAGTAGCCACACACAACACAAGAGAATGGGCCACTAAAAAAAACAATTGGGCTAAAACTTTACACACAAAAATAAGCCCAAATATAAGAGAGAAATTTAAAGTGTTGTCCAATTAAAATTGGACACTTCCTCCATGTAGGAGGGATATTTCCCAACAA
>OOIL02006568.1:1369816-1388951 GCA_900332095.2 Cuscuta campestris
ATTGGTTTTGAAATCCTCTTCTATCACTAGTACTGAACTCTTCGATCATATATATATATATATATATATATATATATATATATGATCGAAGAGTTCAGTACTAGTGATAGAAGAGGATTTCAAAACCAATATAACAAGCAATAGAATTGCGCATATGAATAATTATAAAACAAATGTGACGGGCTTGATTGAACTTGCACAAAATAAAGGTGCTAAAATTCCTACTACAGTTTAAAGAAATAAATAGCTAAAATTAAAAATGTATTAATTAAGCAAAATGATTAGTTACCCCGTGCATATGTTGAAAAATAGAAATTTTACTATATTATTTAAAATTTACCATTGCTACATAAATATATCATCTGTTTTTTGATAGCCCTTATTCCAATTTGATTTTACATTCATTGTCTTGAAAATTTTGCACCAACATTGTACTGAATCAAGTTCATTACTCCATAGAGATAGTTTTTTCCCTTTAATCTTTTCACATTTGATCTTTGGTTGGAATCCGAACAGATTCGACACCTCGGAGTATAAGTTATTGGCTTTCACATCTCTTCAATTTGTAAATGACGCTAAGCATTTCTGGTTTGGTGCAACTTTTTGATCTAAAATAAAAAAAGGTTATAAAAACGATAATAGTAAGAAGGTATAACAAAAGTCTGATTCTAAAAGATAAACAGAAAGTTTTATAAGCTAGGATATTTTGATAAAATATTTACTTTGTTCTATCAATTAATACACTAATTTTACATGGAAGTTAGAGACACACAATTTGGGTTGCAATAAATTTGCATATGTTTATCATAGACATACTATGATAAGCATATTGCAACTAAAGTTGTGTGTCTCTAACTCCCATGTAAATTAGGGTATAGTAATTGATAAAACATAGTAAATATTCTATCAAAGTATCCTAACTTATAAAACTTTCTGTTGACTTTTAGAATCAGATTTTTTTTATACCCTTTTATTACTATCGTTTTTATAACCTTTTTTACTTTAGATCAACAAGTTGCGCCAAACCAGAAAGGTTTAGCGCCATTTACAAATTGGAGAGATGTGAAAGCCAATAACTTACACTCCGAGGTGTCAAATCTGTTCGAATTCCAACCAAAACAAAACCTAGAGACAAAAACTTACACTCCGAGATGAATCAATTGCTGTATTGCCAAACAAAACCTAGAGACAAAAAAACCCAAATCCAAATCTCTAACAGCAAACACAACCCAAAGTAAAATATACCACAGCTTACTGGCTGCTGCTTATTGTTGTTTGGTCTGTTAGGTTTTGAAATGTTAGAAGACTAGCTCTTCTTATTCTACTTACCCTTGGGTGGCTCAAGAAATTAATTTGTTGTTTTTTCTCCTCTGGACAAGAGTCTTTTGAAGGCCATGAATACTGCTGAGATGTCATCATCACTCCCACTCGACTCATCTAAGTATGCAATTGGCATGATGGATTTATTCAAAGGTAGGAGTTGAGCTTTGCTTCTAGTTACAATGAGAGAAGGTACATTTTTTCGGTATCTCTTCCTTTAATCCTCAAAGAGGTTACAACGTCTTGGAATAGTGAAGTCAACTGCTTCAAGACGATGATCATTCAAGACCTGGACATCCCCATCCGAGTGGGAGTATAGAATAGAAACTTCAGATTGCTTTGAACATATTCTTCAAGAACATTATTAATCAGGAACATCTTTGTTTCTAGAAAGAGGTTGCAATTGTCAGTCCTTTGAGAATCTCTAGCAACCTTTCATGGTCATCTTCTGTAGCAAAGGCACCAAACTAGTTGGAAGATTGTGGTAGAAATTCAACTGCAGAGTGTGCGTGAGAGAGAGAGAGAGGACACAAGTGATCAATAAAGCATAGTCGGGAGACTGAAATTCGAAGCCATAGCCAACTCCAGAGCAACTAACATCTCACCCCCACCCTGGCCGCAAGTGTATTCATAGGATTGTATATTGGCCCACAAACTAACACAAGTCTTTCCTGCGCAATTTTTCTTCACTCGTGTGCGCCCAAGGAATTTCCCAGGGGTCACCCAACCTAGAATAGAATTGTTCCAAGTCTAGCACACTTAGGAGTTTCTAGAGTTTCTAGGTGATGGACCCTCGAAAAGAAGATGTACCTTGTTGGTATGAGTACTACTTTCAATCTTTTTGAGCATTTTCTTTCCACAATCTACTTATTTTTCAAATTAGGGTATTACATTCACCCCCATTTAGGAATGCAATGCCTCGTTGCATCCTTTTTTTCAAACCCTAGATCTTCCCTGCTATGTGAACTAAGCTTGTTGACCGTCACAGTCGCAGGGTTGCTTTGATACCATTTTTACACTCTGGTCCCCATGCTGGCCGTAAGTGTCCGTTTTTAGGATTGTAGATTGTCCCACAAACCAACATAAATCTGTCCTGCGCACTTTGATCACACTCGTGTGCGCCCAAAGAATTTCTCACGGGGTCACCCATCTTAGAATTGCTCCAAGTCAAACACACTTAACTTTAAAATTTTTAGGTGATGAGCTCTTGAAAAGAAGATACACCTTGTTGGTATCAATCATATTGAGCCTTTTCTTTCCCCAATCTAATTATATTTCAAATTAGGGTATTACACTCAAACTCATTCATCAATCCAAGTCCTGGGCTTTAAAATACCCGTCAGTTTTAGAGTTACCATCATTTTTTAATTGCCCAGAGGATAAATTTGACTCCATGCAGTAGCCATGAGAGTTCTTGAGTGAACACCCTCATCCTCTGATGTTGGGATCTTGCGAGACATCTAACATTTTCTTACCATCTGAAGAACTATGGGAATTTTGACAGCCACCCATATCCCCAATCAGTCTTCTCCCAACTTGATTAACCTCAATCTTTTCACAAAATCTGTCCACAGGTCGCCAAAAAAGAGAAAGGAAGTCTATATTAAATGGTGAACAAAAATTGAGGTCTTTCCCACTGTTCGTGTCTACAATTTCAATGAAATTTTCCCAAATCCAAAGTAATAGATATTTGTCTATGCTTCTCAATTCTAGAGTAATGTGAACAAGGTCCATTTGATTGTATGGGTAGTATTTCAGTCATCCATTCGACAGCTTCCAGAGAACACCAGATGTTGGCTTTTTTCCTACCAAAATCTAAAATACAATTAATTTTGTTGTTGGGTAGAAGAATAGAAAAAAACCTTCGCTTGGAATTCGCAAATGAAAAGTTTTGTTTTTGCTCCATTCTCCGTGCCCAGACAAACACTGATAATCCCTCTAGGATAATAAGAACACGTTCTGTCGTGAGTGACGTGTAGTGTGTGGAGCACGATTCCATCTCCAATCATAAGATCAGTGTCACTGTTGAGATATAGGTGGAACCAAATCTACTGTGAAAACATAGCCCTTTCGCCGCCATTCAAATGGCCTAGGGTTACAAGTAGACCAACAACCAATAGCATCCTAATATCAGTCCACAAACAGAATGAACTCATATACCTCAAATTCACACCTGTAAAGAATATGCAAGAATATGCTTTAAATGGCTAATTAACGATTATTTTAATGAAAATAGTGTCTTGTCTTTCAAATTTATCTGTCACGCTGTTCATATTTACTTGCAAACAAATATCATATAAATGACTTCGGAATGGAATATATCCATAAGCTGGTTAAATAAATATAAAATTCACATGGAGATAATAAAAAGATCAAAAGAAAATGAAAATAGAAGAGAAAAAGAAGTAAAGAATTAGAGCTAAAATAAAAATTTACTCCCTTACCCAAAAGATTATAACTACACCCAACTTAAATGAAACAATTATGAAAAACTACCTCGACATATCAAATCCAATGGTGGATATATGCAGATAAATTGCAGAAGATCAAACCGATTGTGTTTCCTGCAACCCAACTTTCTCCTAAGTCGTTCAATTACGATGGCCCAAAATCTAGGAAATTTGAAAAAAACCTAATTAACAAAAATCTGAAAATACTTATGTAATTGTAAGGATATTCAAAAATTTGAAAGAAAAATTGGTATGCAATGCTGGTATGCAATACTCTCTCTTTTTTTCAAAAAAAAAATGTAAACGAAAACATTCGAGCATGACATTTGATATTAAAATGTTTGCCAAAAAGGAAACACGTTTTTTAATAGATGGACGAAAGGGAGAAAGCGATCTCGTTAGAATGCGATCATATGAAAGAAATAAGAATAAATCTGGTAATTTAGATTGTGCAATCTAAGAGTCAAGATTGCATCAAAATTAGGTGTACCAAAATGGTTTGAAAATAGGTCATGTCGAAATGTACCAAAATTCTTTGAAAATGCCTCTATAACTCCACTATTGCAAATTTTATTTTGGCTCACTTGTTTATTTCAATTGTTATTATTAAGCTTTTCACTCTGTTCTAACGCTATTCTTATTTTGTTCCTTATTTGGTATGTCTTAGATTTCTGTGACACAAACTAGAGTTTAACCAGATTTTGGCTTGTAACACCTTTTATTTTCGCTTCACTCCCAAGATTGCAAATTTCTGACTATATATTCTATTCTAGTAACTATTGTTGTCATCGTGCATATGAAGTTTTTGGAGGTTGTTGGTACAAGTTATTACAGAATAATTAAATGCATCCTTTAGAATGAAAAAATTATCTCTTTTAGCATGTGTTTTTATGAGTAATATGTATTTGTATGTACATATAATGCATTGTATCATTCATCAAAATGCCAAAACAAATTCAAATGTTTTAATATTTGCCACAATTTTTGAAAATATACTCGATTCAAACTTGGATATTTTTTACAATGATTCGAATATCTCCAACATTTTCTGAATTTGAATCTAATATGTCTTCATTTGATTTCATTTGATTCGTATGCTTCCCTATACTGTGCCACCGTTATTTAGGTCAATCTTGCTTTAACAGGTCTCGTTTTGGATTGATTTTATTATTATTATTATTATTATTATTATTAGCAATGATGAGTTACTTTATTTAAGTAGTCAAAGGTATGTAGTAAAGACCACAAAAGAGAGACTAAAATGAGCGTAACCTGTAACGAAGAACCAAAATGAGAGCATCATGTCATTTATCTCAAAAAAAGATGTATAATGCTAACATATATTACCAAAACACAATGTCAACAAACAATGTTATTTGTCACGATACATTAGTCGTATACTTAGATTAAAATCATATCTCTCTTATTTTAGGATAAGGCTATATTTTTAGCTTTTTTTGATGCTTTCTTAATATCAATAATGACACTTGTTTACCTCGCAATATAAATATATGCAATCATAAACTCTTAACTTGCAGGCACAAGCAGCAAAAGGAAGAAAGGATAAAAAAACAAGTACGAAGCCTTTTAATTTTATATTTAAATTCTACTTAGAGATGCTTTTTATCTTTTGATTTGTATATTTAAATTCCCTAAGCCAAAGATACACTTCATCACAACATCCGTAAATCAAAATTGTATCAATGTTTAAATGTCATTGAAATAATTTTCTTTCCTAAATAATGAAATCAAATCCAATTTGTGATGTCTTTAAGATCAGTAATACTCTTAGTCACGAATGCTTAAAGTAGCTTATGCTTCCTAAGATTCCAGTTATTTCACGCAGTTCTTCATTCACGCAGATATGCTCGAGCGCCTAGGGTTGCACTTGTACCGGCATCGGTACCTGCGCCCGCACTTGCACCGACACTGGTACCTACACCCGCACCTTTGTCAACCCTACCGGTGCACGTGAGTGCATGTACACCATTTCCTTCCTCTAATGTCATTCAAGAATAATATGTTGTATTCACAGTGAATAATAATTAATAATTAATTTTTCTTATCTTCAAATTAAAATAAGAAAAATAAAAGAATTAACTTTGGCCATGAATAATAAATGTGAGAAAATTTTAAATAGAAGCACTATAATAAAAGTTTCACCCATATCTTAATCCCTAGTATAAGCCTCGGTGAAACTTTTATTATAATGGTGATTAACAAGATATGGGTGAAACTTTTATTATAGTAATTCTATTCAAAACATTTTCACATTTATTATTCATAGCTAAAGTTAATTCATTCATTTTCTTATATTAATTTGAAGATAAGAAAAATTAATTATTACTCACCGTGAATACATCATTGTATTCTTGAATGATATTAGAGGCAGGAAATGGTGTACTTGCACTCGCGCGCACCAGTAGGGCTGACAAAGGTGCGGGTGCAGGTACCGGTGTCGGTGTAGGTGCGGGTGCCGCCCAGCCGTACGACCACGAGAACAAAAAATTGTCTCAAAGAAGTGGAATCTTAGTAAGCATAAGCTACTTTAGGCATGCATGACTATGGGTATTACCGATTTTAAGAACATTACAAAATGGATTTTATTTCATGATTTAGGGAAGAAAATTATTTCAATTACATTCAAACGTGGATTCAATTTTGATTTACAAATGTCGTGATGAAGTATATCTTTGGCTTAGGAAATTTGAGTAAACAAATCAAAAGATAAAAGGCATGCATAAGTAGAATTTAAATATAAAATTAAAAAGCTTCGTGTCTGCAAGTTAAGAGTTTATGACTGCATATATTTTATATAATACGAAGCAAACAAGTACCATTATTAATATTAAAAAATCACCAAAATAGGTAAAAAAAAAATATAGCCTTAATTTTAAAATAATAGAGACATGATTTTATTTTAAGTATAGGACTAATGTATCGTGACACTGGAACATTGTTTGTTGACATTACAGAGAGTCTTTTGGTAGTGTATGTTAACATTATACATCCTTTTTTGAGATAAAAGACATGATGCTCTCATTTTGGTTCTTTGTTACATGTTTCTCTCATATTAGTCTCTCTCTTGTGGTCTTTACTATATATCTTTTAGTATTTGAATAAAGTAACCCATCATGGTTGGGATGCTTGAAGGATTAAAAATAATACGGAAATGTTATGTTAATAATAATAATCAGTCTAGAACAAGATTTGTTAAAGCTATATTGGCCTCATGGTTGTTAAGTCGTGGACTAGTTGTCCAGGTGGTTTGGGGAAGGGGGGGCGCCTAGCGACTAGGGTGGCCTAATTGTCCGGCCGAAAAAGGCGAGGCCTAGTCGTCGTTTAGTAGCGACTAGTCGGAGAAGATAAGCCCAACGCGATCCCAACCCGACCCATGACCGATCCGAATTTCATTAAATACGTTGTATTAAATATTACCGGACAAATTCTGTAATCCAATAACGATTCTCTCGCACGGCCGATGTCTATCCTTCCTCATCGACTGAAGATTTGAAGCAGATCTGGATTCAATTTTTTATCTTCCTCTTCATCCCATCTTGATCGGACGGAGAAGAAGAGACCAACCTGGTATTCTGCTTCAATTTTTTATCTTCCTCTTCGTTATCACTTAATTTCCAAATTTAGGTTAATTTTATTTAATTTGGTTCACTAAACTATTAAACAAGTATATTATATTCTTTATTTTTAAAATTTATTCTGTTCTGTTTTTTTCTGATTTCAATTAACACTTTTTCTGTTAATTTTATTCAATTTTTTATTTTTTTATTTTTTGATGATTTCAATCAACAATTGTTTGTGTTGTTATTTTAGTCTTTTGACTTAAGAAGTTAATTTAATATGTATTATCTCTTATAAAAAAATTATACTTATTTCAGAACAAACGGGAGATAATAATGTTCGTGACTATGAGGACCCATCGAAGGACCCCAAACGAAAAACCGGATCTAATGATCCCAGATGGAAATATGAGTTTTGGCCAAATATGAACAACAAAAATCTTGTGGAATGCACATTATGCCACAAACAAATCAATTGTGACATAACGTTTGGTAATGATATTTTGGCATATAAATATATATAGTTATTTGTAGTGAATGAAGATATATATAATGTTAAAAGTTTCAATACTAATTGTGATTTGTCGACTAGTCTACGACTAGTCGACTAGTCCCCTAGTCTCCCCGTGACCGACTCGACTCGACTTGTCGACTTAACAACCATGATTGGCTTAAATAGTTGTAAATATTAAAACATTTGTTTTTTGCATTTTGATGCATGATACAATGCATTATATGCATATATTAATATGTACTCTTAAAAAATGCATGCTAAAAGAGATAATTTATTTATTTTATTCTAAATGATGCATTTAATAATTCTGTAATATCCAAAAACTTCATATGCACGATGATAGCAACATTTTCTAGAACAGATTATATAGTCAGAAACTCGTAATCTTGGGAGTGAAAGGAAAATAAAAGGTGTTACAAGCTAAAATTTGGTTAAACTCTAGTTTGTGTGTCACAGAAATCTAATGTATACTAAGTAAGGAACAAAATAAGATATGGGTTTGAAGAGAGTGAAATGCTTAATAATAACAATTAAAAGAAGCAAAAGAGCCAAAGTAAAATTTGCAATAGTGGAGCAGTTGAGGCACTGACAAAATTTTGGGGTAAGAAATTAAAAAGAAAAAAAACTTGCAGTAGTTGAGACTTGAGTGGAGACTGAATCAAAAGATTGAGATTTTATCACCTAGAGAAAAAAGAACTCACAATTTTGGGAAAAAACAAAATCCTCAGTCAAAATGTATAAACAAGGGTAACCACAAAAACAAAAAATAAAAAAATCACTTAAAAATTTAATCTAGAGTAGAACCGTAAAAAAGAGGCATACAGTCCTCTCCTTGGCGATGCTTCATTTGGGGAAGGAGGCTGGAGTATGTATCAATCTGAAACGAAGCAACACAAGGGATAAGCCCAGTTAGAAGCAGTGGGAGAAGGCCGGTTAGATGCAGAGGGAGAAGGCCGGCTAGAAGCAGATGGACTGGAAACATACCTGATGGGGAACTTGGGCTACACCTCACGCCTCGCTTTTCTGTGGTTTCTTCAGTGAAGATAGTGGGTTTTTGGCTGGTAAGAGCACTCCCCTTGTCACAATCTTATATGCAACTTTATTACTCCGGGTATTATTTACAGAGTTAAAGTTTATTCACATTTTTTTATACCCATTTTTGTTACTCATATGACAAAATGATATAAGCTGGTCACTTCCTTTTTTGTATATATTTTGATGTTTTTTTAAAATATATAATATGGCACACTTAATCATTTTAATTGGTATTATTACACATGGGTATTACTATGGGTGCTTTCTTGCTTCATACAGACAATAATCGTTTGTGTGGCGCAAACGATTCTGTGTGTGTCTTTATAAAGTATGGGTGCACTTATGATAGCACTTTGTGGTGGCACAATAACATTATTCCAAACACAAAAAGCCTCACTTTGGGTCCTTCATGAACAAATTAGTAACAACATAAAAAGAGAGAATTTTTAGGTTAATAACGGGATAACTTTAAACGTAATTTCAGTGGAGTCCACTAAATTATTTTCCTAAAATATTTTTGGACAATTAATCCCCAAAGTGAGACTGATATGTTGTGCGCTAAAATTGGTGCGCAATTCAATGAAAAATCAATTCACAAAGTCGAACACTTGAAGGACTTAGAAGGTGCAAAATCCATGTGTCTCACATAAGATTCTCAGGATTTCCATCTTCCACTATTTCTATGCTAGCATTGATTTACATTGCAAAAGCAATTTGAGAATCAAGAATTAAAGGAACCTCGCGTGCTGGCGTCTTTCTGGTTCAGCACATCACGACACGCACGCGCGACACGTCGTGGTGAGGGTGTAAGCCAACTCTTAATTTTTTATAACACCAAATCGAACTCGTTTGGGCCACCACTACTCTACCGCTTCGATGCTCAAAGTCTCTAGACTCTGTCCTTTCGCCATGATGTAGTCCACTTTCATTATCATGTTTGTTGTAAATCCAAACAGTTTTATTAGTTCAGTTCCTTTTCCATTTCTGTTGTAATTTTTCAAGCAATCTTAAGGTAGTATTGGTGAAATTCGTACACAGAACTGCAGCTTGCGATGACAACATAAAAGTTCTGAAGCTCCGGTCCAAACTCCTGTTTAAATGAATCTGTGAATGAGAAAGAATCTTATGTACTCTGCCACTCTTTGCTTTATTCCTAGGGTTTGCTTTTAAAAAAAGCTGCTGTGTTGTGTGATTGACCTTTAATGCATGCTTACTACTCTAGGTACATTTGAGCTTAACCTTGTTCTGGTGTGTCATGTGTGCATTCTATTATTACTTATTAGTGCATAATGAGTAAGTGCAAACTGCAAAGATGAAAGGATAGAAAATGGCTATGTATAGTTACATTTAAAATTTGATTACAAGGTTGAGTATTCTGTACCTCATTCAACTAATTGGTCTACCCCAAAACCCAAAAGACAAAACACATTCAAAATTCAAAAAATAAAAGTACAAAATACTTGAGCATCAACCCTTGTTTAAGTTTAAAAATAAAAAAACCCACATGTTTAAGTTCCCTTTCACTCTTGAAGATTGAAATCATATTCATTTTCATCTTCAAGCATGAACTCGACCATTCTGTGTTCGTCTCCTTCTACATCTTCTATTCCTTGAGTTCTCTATTGCCTTAGTATTTCCTGCGTCCGTTCAAATACACCTTCCTCTAGGTGTATGGCACAAAGAAGATTTCCTTCTCTGATGAGTTTATCCTTTGCCATGCGAGGGACTTTTTAATTGTTCCCTCCTACTTTCAGCACTTCTTGCATACAAAAATTGTAACTCAACCACACTTTGTTAAGAGTTTGAGGATCCTATTTGCAAGGTACTGGACTACCCCCTCCCCTTCTATACTACTGGTTCATAATCTAACGCTTGTTCTAATGATCATGTAGTGGGCCATTTTGTTCTGGTCCAAACTCTGTACATCATGCCATGTTATGATAAGCTATACTATCGCACACCAAGAGAAGATGGTGGGGTAGAGAGAAAGACATCTATAACATTTATCTTATTGTCCTTGGTTGATTCCGGTGTGGAGGGGATGTCATCCTTCCCCCGTAGACCAAAAACTAGTGCATGCAGGTAATTTTATGTCGCCTCGCTCTTCACTTTCAATGCAATGGATTTTCATTATGTTGTCTGCACTCGGTGTGGGTTGTTGGGTTCGTTTCACTTTATGATACCGATGCACACATGTTGGTTAGGTTCTAATCTTTTCAGGTAAGTAGTGTAATGTGAACTCCCATTGTGCCTAAGAATGACGAGATATTAAGAGACATCTTGGATAATGAGGTTAGATTTGGTATCGTTAACCGGGATGAAATGAGGTTTGCTTAGCTTCTCCTCTATGTTGTCTGTCTTCTTTCTTGCAAACCAACCAATTAGGCTCTCTTATAAAAGGATAATGCCTTCCCCAACTCCTTTTACGTCTTACTTCAGCTGAGCCTGGTCCATCTAGATTTGATTGGGTTGGATTCTCCTAACCCACTCTACTCTTTTTTTCTCAAACTATTGCCTTAGGTCACATGAAGCAAAAGTGAGTTCGAGTGTGAATGTAAGCGTGGGGGTGCGAAAGCGCTAAAAAAAGACGAGTGTGAGTGTGCCCTAAAGCATCAATTTATAAAATAAAAAAGTATGTGTCTATAGGTGTATTTCAAAATTACTTAGTCTTTTAATAATGTTCATTTTGAACAATATATATATTATGCACAATTTCCTTCTGGAACTCTAAATTTGTATTTTTAATAAAAATTTGTTAACTTAAAAATTTGATCGTGCAAAATTTAAAAATAAAACATACGGAGTATGTCAAAATTTAAAAATAAAACATACGAACCCTATGGTGAATTACTGGGTTTGATGAATCTTGAACTGGCTCTCTATTGATCATTGCTTGTATCCCTGCTGAACACGCTGAAAAATTCTGATCATGCTTGATATCTATGGTTACTGCCTATGATTTTGTATCTGTTATTGACCAAGCCCATGGGTTATTGGAAACTTGGATGCTGCTGGAATCTGTTGAATGCTACTTGAATCCTGAAGATTATGGAATGTGCTGCTGTTGTGTAATGAGACCAATGAATTTCACTGTGGTTTTCAGTTATGCTCTTGATGCTGTACTAGTTTGTCTCCATGGATGGTACTGACCCTTGTTTACCACCTGTTGCTGATGGAAGTGCTACTGTCATATCCTTTTCATGGAGCTGCTGATGATGGACCTGTTGCTGGACCTGCTAGTGGACATACTGCTGCTGATGGACTTCCCAATGACGTTGCCTCTTGAATAATCACTGTTTGTTCGAACAAGTACATCATGTCATGTGCTTAACCCTGAAAATTGCTACTGCTACACATACCCACTGCAAATTGCTCACAGTTGATGACTCTGTTATATGAACCTGGAAGATTGCTAATGGTGGCATCCCTTGCACTGCACCCCATTGATGTGTCTGGTATTCTGAATCATGCCATGAATTGTGCCCTGATGAACTGATTGCCGCCTAGTTAAGATGACCTGAAAACCATTGGATCCTTGAATGGATTGGAAGAATCTGTTCGTTGTTTTTCTGTTTACGTTTCTGTTTGTAATGCGGTTTTTGAATTGTAATGTCTCTACATTCGTAATGGTACCAGTTTAGCTCAGTGGGTTGTAATTGTTTCTTATGCATGTAACTATTTCATGACTACGCATTTGACGTTGTTGTACTTGTTCGATTGGGTAATAATAATTTACATTTTACCCTTGAAAATATAAATGAATCTTAAAAAGGGACGATATGATTGTTGCCAACAAAACCTGGAGTTTCAGTAATAATAAGATATATGAACACAGGGCAGGGAAGAACTGCTCGGAAATTTGATTGGAGAAGAGTGGCTTAGATTCTTGCCCACAATTGAGGCCAAAGTAAGCTGAACAGAAGTCATCTGTCAAACAGCAACAATTTCAATTTTCAGGGAATAATTCTTCATTCCTTAGATTTTCAGGGAATAATAACCACACTATTTTCCATGTCGTGCTCTGCATGGACCTGTATATATTCGCGTATAATATTTTTATGCACGGATTATTTTTTTAGTTTATTCTATACGGAGTAATACCCAAAAAATGTTTTAAAAAATTTTTAAAATTAAATAGGAGTAAATTCCATAATTAGTCCTTTATAACAAGGGGGTTTCCATATTTAGTCTTCTATTATTAAATATTACCCCCGTAGTCCTTTTTTTAAGGGTACCTTTCCACAAATGGTCCTTTTTTGATCTTTTGTCATGTTGGTGTTAATTTAAATGATAAAAGTATAATTTGACGTCAACATTATGTCTAGTGACGTGTTCTGATATTGGTTAAGCGGATAACACAAAAATAATGACTATGATTGTGGGCTAGGATTCTGACGAAAGATCACATTTGTAGACTATAGTTGCCGTAAAAAGCGACTGTAATTTACAAACGACGCAAACGGAACAGCCTTTGGAATTGTGTATGACAAAAAAGATATATTATCATTGTGAAATTATACTTTTAGCCCTCAAATTAACACCAACATGATAGAAGATCAAAAAAAGGACTATTTGTGGAAAGGTACACATAAAAGAAGGACCACCTGTGTAATATTTGATAATAGAGGAATAAATAGGGAAACCCCTCTATTATAAAGGACCAATTATAAAATTTACTTTTAAAATAGATATATTGTTTTATATGTATATCTAAATATTTGCATTATTATTATTATTATTATTATTATTATATAATGTAAATTTTTAATAGATTTATATATGAGTCATGTTAGTTTTTATGTGCATAGTAAATTATTTTAAAGATTAGGACCTGTTATGCTGTTTTTAGATTTGTTTTTATTTGAGAATTAGGACCAGCTACAAATTATTACCTGTATATAGTTTCAATTTCAAATGTACCAATACAAAATCACAAAATGAAAAGCTGGGTTACAGTAAACTTAATTTCAAGTCCTCCTGAGAGAGTATCGCTTTTACATTACATTATTAAAAAAATTTGGGTTATGCTACACTTACACTACAAATTGTACGTCATTTGTACCCTGAAATTATATACAAACATTTTGATAGTTTACATCGACACAAGTGTTAATGCGTTAACAAAAATTTACATGGATACAATCTTAAAAACTATTTATGCTATTAATTTAATTTTAAATGAAAATGAACCTTAAGTTATTTAAGAATGCGTATTGTTTTATTTTCAGAATAAATGTTATACTATTTGTAGATGAATATTATAATTATATTGAATCAATATATGAAAATGAGTACTGAATCATTTTAGAATGAATACCACAATAATTATATTTGTGCGAAAATGAAAACTATTCTACTTCAAAATAAAATATTTCCTTTGTCCCTAAATGGATTACAATTTTTTTCTCTCTACTCTCGATAACTTTTGTTTGTTTACGCGATTTCATTATGTAGTTAATAAAATAAAATATTCTTGTCAACTCTCATTTTATAGATCTTTTCACGTAATTTTTTAATATGTAATTTTTATATCTTAATGATATACCAATTTGTAAATAAAATGATTTTAAAAAATAGGAAATTTTAATCTGTAACCTGGAATTTGTATTCAAATTTGGAAAGGAGGAAGTCAGTAAAGATGTACTTGTATACGTCCTCTCTCTATATATAAGAGATAAATAGTGATTGCAACAGCAAATTACCTCCGCCTCCTTGCTCTCCCCTCCTCCAGATCTGAAAGAGTCTGACTCATCACTAAGAATCAAGCATCGTCTCCGGCGGATTTGAATGAGCACGCCTCATCTATGTCGCGTCTGAACCGAAAATAGCAGGACACCGCCGGTCGGTGGTGTTCGGGCTGGGATTTATCGTTGTTTGAGGGGAGCATCGCCGGATCCCTTTGTGGTTGCCGTGTAGCAAGCATAAATTAAGACCAGAGCCTACGGAAGACTGGAAGAGCGAGGTGTCGCCCAGATTCCCCATCCCTGTCGCCCACCCCATTCTGGCGGTTCGGCTCTTTCGTCCACCAGAGAAGAACATGTATGTTTCCGGCGTGCTCCCTCTGCTTCTAACGCATCGTTTCAGATTCGTACTCCAGGCCTAGCCGCTAACTCCCTCCATTCCTTCCCCAAATCAGGCATCGCCGGAGTTTTGGAGACCTCGCCGGAGCATCCGAGGGTTCAGATCCGGACGCAGGACGCCGGATAAAGGGAGGTAATTCTGTAAACCTCTTTTCTACGGTTCTACTCTAGATTAAATCTGTACGTGATTCCACTCAAAAAAAAATCTGGGTAACCCTAGTTTCTACAATTTTACTGTTTTTACGGAACTTAACATGAAATGAAAAAAACGGATGAGAGCTAATCAATAATAAATTGCTTGTCACAATAGTGATAAAAATTTTTATTTGCAAAATTTAGGCTCATAAGCAGACTCTAGTTTTTCATTGCTCATTTGCAGATCGTTATTTCTCTTATGCAAAATTTTGAAATAGATTTATTAAGTTTTGAAATCTTTAAGGGTATGTTTGGTACACAGAATTGATAAAATTGGAATTGAATTAAAAGTAAATATTTTATGGAATTGAATTTTCCAATTTCAATTCATCTTATGTATTACAAATTCTAAATCTACATATTTTTGTGCTATCAAATAGCAAATTTGGAAGTATTGTCTCTAACTCTAATTCCATGGTTCGAATTCCGTGTACCAAACAGAGCCTAAGTTTTTTGGTACATTGTTGTTGGTAAAAAATGATTTTATTGCATTACTATTTTATTGCATTACTTTTTTGGTATGGCTGGGACGTTCCACCAATTCCGGGAACCGGTACCGGTACCATCTCCTCCGGTACCGGTTCCGGTACCCATCTCCCCATTTTTCTGTATCGGCACCGGCAGTTCCGGTTCCGGTACCGTTATTAAATTTATTCTATTTTTATTTTTTATTTCATTCTTTCCTTTATCCATTTCATTTTTAGATTTTTTTATTTCATTCTTTCCTTTAACAATTGCACATTTACAATTTTAAACTTTAAAAATTTATTAAAAAAGCAAAAAAAAAAAGAAAATTGGGGGTGGTCGAAACAGGCTGGTCCGGGAACCGGAACCAGTACCGGCTGGTCCGATACCGGAACCGCCGGTCCGATACCGGAACCGGTACCGGCCGGTCCGGTACTGGTACCAAGGGGTGGCGGTACCGGAACCGTACAATGTCCACCCCTACATGAAACTACTATTTTAGTACTTTCTTTACTTTTTACTTATATTAAACGTGATTTCTTCTTTAAATATAACTAAAATCAAATATAATCAAATCAAATTAAACCATATCATATTTTTTTAAAATTAAATCACATCAAATTAGTGGAAAGTACAGCAGCTTAACTTCGTCCTCTACCATCTTACTTTCCCTGTACATGACATCTACTTTTCTCACCTTTTTAGTACACAGTCTCCTACTTTCACCCCTCACATTTACTTTCCAGTTTTAAATTGTTTGCCACTTTTTCAAATGATGTGCATAAATAAATATTAAAAATAACTCCTCCACATTTCTCAGTTTTTAAACTTTGACGGTATATTATTGAAAAAATATATTGAATTTTCATATTTCTCTGTATCAAATTTGATCACAAATTAGGGTTTACAAGGAAAAATATCTCACTTTTTGAAATCAATTTATTTACAAATTGTTATATTGAGAAGAAATAAAAATTATATATTAAAAAAACCGCGTCAAAAGTTCCGCAAAACAAGAGGTAGCAAAAATATTTTATGTTATCAAATAATTAATGAAACCGCATAAAGAAACAAAAATTATCGATAAAAAAGAAAACAAATTGTAATCAAATTGGGTACATAGGGAGTATAAATTTATTATAATTAGATTCATATTGAAACATAATTTTGAATAATTTTGAAATATATTGTTTTTATAATATATATATAATATAAATTTATATAAAATAGAGATTTGATGGTCAAAATTTCGCATTACAAACCGTTAAAAGTCAAATAAGAAATTAATTTTACGAGCGAGAGAGTACATTGTTAAAAAGCATATGAAAAAGGCAAATTATATTATACAGTTCGGTTGTACCCATTTTTGGATACAATCAAAAAACCTATTTATTCTATGAATTTTATTTTAAATGAAAATGAACACTAAGTTATTTGAAAATGCATATTGTTTTGTTTTTAGGATAAATATTACACTATTTGTAGATGAATATTATAATTATATTGAACCAATGTGTAAAAATAAATACTACATTGTTTTAGAATGAGTACCACAATAATTATATTTGTGTGAAAATGAGTACTATTCTACTCCAAAATAAAATACTTCCTCCGTCCCTGAGTATTTGTCCACTTTCATTTTTGCACACTATCTAGTGCACTTCTTTAATCTATTTTATCTTGTAATTTGTATATTAAAAAATTATAAAAATTATATATTAATAATCTATATGTTAAGATGAAACAAATAAGATCACACATGACTATTTTTAGGCTTACACATTGAGAGAAATTGATGAGTCAAATTGCTTAGATGAACAGTTCCAAAAGTCAAAAGTGGACAAACACTCAGGGACGGACCAAGTAAGTACTTTCACGATCTACTTGTATCCCTCCTCTCTATATATAAGAGATAAATAGTGATTGCAACAACTAATTACCTCTGCCTCCTTGCTGTTACCTCCAGATCTGAAGGAGTCTGCCTCATCACTACCAGATCTGAAGAATCGAGCATTGTCTCCGGTGGATATGAATTAGCACGCCTCATCTATGTCGCGTCTGAACCGAAAATAGCAGGACACAGCTGGACGGTGGTGTTCGGGCGGGGATTTATCGTTGACCTAGGGGAGCATTGCCAGATCCCTTTGTGGTTGCCGTGTAGCAAGCATAAATTAAGACCAGAGCCTACGGAAGACTGGAAGAGCGAGGTGTCGCCCAGATTCCCCATCGCTGTCGCCCACCCCCATTCCGGCGGTTCGGCTCTTTCGTCCACCAGAGAAGAACAGGTATGTTTCCGGCGTCCTCCCTCTGCTTCTAACGCATCGTTTTAGATTCGTACTCCAGGCCTAGTCGCTAACTCCCTCCATCCTTCCCTAAATCAGGCGTCGCCGGAGTTTTGGAGACCTCGCCGGAGCATCCAAGGATTCAGATTCGGACGCAGGACGCTGGATAAAGGGAGGTAAGTCTGTAAACCTCTTTTCTACGGTTCTACTCTAAATTAAATCTGTACGTGATTCCACTAAAAAAAATCTGGGTAACCTTAGTTTCTACAATTTTACTGTTTTTACGGAACTTAACATGAAATGAAAAAAACGGTTGAGAACTAATCAATAATGAATTGCTTGTCAAAATAGTGATAAAAATTTTTATTTGCAAAACCGAGGCTCGTAAGAAAACTCTTGTTTTTCATTGCTCATTTGCACATTGTTATTTCTCTTATGCAAAATTTTGAAATAGATTTACCAAGTTTTGAAATCTTTAAGGGTATGTTTGGTACACAGAATCGATAAAATTGGAATTGAATGGCGATTAAATATTTTATGAAATTGATTTGGATGAAATTGAGTTCTCCAATTTCAATTCATATTAGGTATTACAATTTCTAAATTCACATATTTTTGTGCTACTAAACAGTGGAATTATTGTCTCTAACTCTAATTCCATGGTTTGAATTCCATGTACCAAACAGAGCTTAAGTTTTTTGGTACATTGTTGTTGGTCAAAAGTGATTTTATTGTATTATTATTTTGAATTCTTTTCATTTTTTCATGTTTCCCAATTAAAATGTGTTACTTTCTCTGCTTAGTCAATACAGGTATGGATGCAGTAAAAATTACAAGATAACGATTAATACAGGAGTAAAAAGTATTGAAAGCATAGTTTAAAAAACCGGATCGGCTGGTTCGGATCACTGAACCGATCTTGTCCGATCTTGTCCGGGCAATCAGACCGACTTCTGCAATGAACCAGTGTAAACCGGCTAATATATATATATATATATATATATATATATATATATATATATATATATATATATATATATATATATATAGGGATTGACTCCAGTGAGATGACACCTTATGGTAAGATGACATGCTTCAATGAGATGACACAACACACAACACTGCCAATGGAAAGCTCACCAACTGCCAATGCAAAGCTCACCAACTACCAATGCAAAGCTCACCAACTGTCAATGCAAAGCTCACCACTTTTTTT
>OOIL02006568.1:1389260-1408251 GCA_900332095.2 Cuscuta campestris
GGTCATGGGCGGTCAAAGTGTAAAGCTCACCAACTATCAATGTAAAGCTCACCAACTGTCAATGGAAAGCTCACCAAGGAACAATGCAAAGCTCACCACTTTTTTTAAAAAAAAAAGGTTAATAAAGCAAAGCTCACCACACTACACTACAAAGCTCACCAATGGACAATGCAAAGCTCACCTGGAAATAAAGCAAAGCTCACCACTTTGAACTTCAAAACCCACCTTTTTTTTAAATTTTAAAAATTAAAAAATTAATTAAAAATAAAATAACAACACCGGTCGACCCCCGGTCTAGGGCGGCGGAGCAGCAGTGGCGGCCGGAGCCCGACGGTGGCGGCCGGAGTCTGGCGACGGCGACCGGATTCCGGCGACCGGCAGCGGTGGCGGCGGCGACCGGCGAAGGCGGCCGGTGGCAGGCGGCGGTCAATGCTGGCAGTCAACAGTCAAAGTCCAGTCAGCACCCTTTCCTTTGATTTTTTTTTTTGGAAAAAAATTCAAAGTGTTGAAAAAATATGGTGAGCTTTGCCTTACACTTTGGTGAGCTTTGTAGTTGTCTTTGGTGAGCTTTGCAGTGACCAGTGGTGAGCTTTGTGTCATCTGACCGAAGCATGTCATCTCACCGTAAGGTGTCATCTCACTGGAGTCAATCCCATATATATATATATATATATATATATATATATAATCAAAGAGTTTAGTATTAGTGATAGAACAGAGTTTCCAAACTAATATAATAAGCAATAAAAATCGCGCATATGAACAATTATGAGACAAAATAAAGGTGCTAATTTACCTACTACAATTTAAAGAAACAAATAGCTAAGATTAAAGATGTTTTAACTAAGTAAAATGATTATTATCCTAGACTTATAGAGGATTACATAGCTTGAATAAGACAAGTTTTACCACATTATTTAAAATGTATCATTTCTATATATCTATATTATCTGCTTTTTGAAATTCCTTACTCTAATTCAATCCCACATTCATCGTTTTGAAAGTTTTTGCCCCAACGTTGTTTTGGATTAAATTCATCACTCCATAGAGGTAGTTTTTTCCTTTAATGTTTTCACTCTTTATCTTTAGTTCGAATCCGAAGAGATTCGACATCTTGAAGTGTAAGCTATTAACCTTCACATCTCTCCAATTTTTTAATAGCGCTAAGCCTTTCTAGCTTGGTGGCAACTCTTTGATCTAAAACAAAGAAAAATTATGAAAACAATAATAACAAGAGTTTTGTTAAAGATTCTATCAAAGTGTTCTAGCTCATTAAACTTTTTGTCTTACTATTATAGTTTTGATAATTTTTTTTTGTTTTAGAGCAAAGAGTTGCACCAAACGAAAAAGACTTAGCGCTATTAACAAATTGAAGAGTTGTGAAGGTTAATAGTTTACACTTCGAGGTGTCGAATATCTTTGGGTTTGAACTAAAGATAAAGAGTGACCAAATCAAGGGAAGAACTATCTGTATGGAGTCATGAATTTAATCCAATATAACATTGGGGCAAAAACTTTCAAGACAATGAATATGGGATCAAATTGGAGTAAGGGATTTCAAAAAATAGATGGTATATATATATGTATCAATCGTACATTTTAAATAATGCAGTAAAATTTCTCTTCTTCAACATATGTAATCCCTTATAAAGTTTGGGATAACTAATAATTTTCATTTTGCTTAGTAAATACATTTTTAATTTTAGCTATTTGTTTCTTGAAACTGTACTAGGCATATTAGCGATTCTATTGCTTGTTAAATTGGTTTTGAAAACTCTCTTCTATCACTAGTACTGGACTCTTTGATCATATATGTAACAACATATATGATCATGTAAGCATTTAGAAAAAAGTAATAAAATTTTATGAAAAGGAAAGAAAGTACATGAAGGAGGGGTGGACCAAACCCAAAACAGTTGCCCAACGAAACTCGAAAGCCCTACTAAATGACTAGATCTCTTTTTCTCTCCACAGTAACAACTAGCCCAAACGAAGAGTGGGGTCTTAATTTCTAGAAAACTCCCAAGTCTGAAGTACTATGCCTTTTTCCCAATGCCTCCACTATTAAATAAAGCCTTGGTGTATTCTAGATTTAGCCGTCTTAAAACCCAAGTGTGGCTCTAGACAGACACTATCATAAAATCAACACCATACACGCTTGCTAGAAGTACCTTTGTGTCGAACAGCTTTGCTACAGTTTCCCATACTTCTTAAGTTATTGGCTACATACAAAAAATTCACAACGCATAAGCGTCATGCCTTGCAATCTGTCTAACGAGTGTTGGAGATAAAAGCTCCAAAACATGCTTCGTTTTCGAGTATCTGCCCCAGATTAATGTTCAATATAACTTTCAAAATCTGGTAAATCTGAAGGCAATAATAATCTCGTGCTTCAAACTAGCTGCCACCAACAAAGTCATAGGTGATAGGCTGGATAGACCAATATTTCTTGTTCAACCCTCTGCCCCATTCCATCTTCAAGACCTAATTTTCCATATATTTATATTATTTTCGAAAGAAAAATACCACACACCAATCACCAATCTTTAGTTTAATATGAATCAACTGCTGTATCGCCAAACAAAACCTAGAGATAGAAAAACCAAACCCACACCTCTAACAACAAACAAAACCCGAAGTAAAATATACCACAGCTTACTGGTTGCTGCTTCTTTTTGTTGTTGTTGTTTGGTTTGTTAGGTTTTGAAATGTTAGTAGACTTGCTCTTCTTATTCTACTTACCCTTGGGTGGCTAAAGAAAGAAATTTTTTGTTTTTTTTTTCTTTTGGACCATAGTCTTTTGAAGGCAATCAATATCGCTGAGATGTCATCATCACTCCCACTCGACTCATGTGAGTAATAAGTATGCAATTGGCATGATGGATTTATTCAAAGGTAGGAGTTGAGCTTTACTTCTAGTTACAATGAGAGAAGGTACATCTTTTACACACAGAGGTTACGTCTTAGAATAGTGTAGTCAACTGCTTTAAGACCATGATCATTCATGACTTGGGCATCCCCATCCAAGTGGGAGTATGGAATAAAAACTTCAGATTGCCGAACATATTCTTCAAGAGCATCATTAATCACGAACATCTTCGTTTCTAGAAGGGGGTTGCAATGGTCAGTCCTTTAATTGTCATTGCTCGTAGCAATGGCTCCAAACTTGTTCAAAGATTGTGCTAGAAATTCAGCTGCAAAGTGAGAGAGAGAGAGAGAGAGGGGACACAAGTGATCAAAAAAACATAGTTTGGAGACTGAAATTCCAAACCATAGGCAACTCCACAGCAACTAACATCTCACCGTTAGGGCACTCGATGTAACACTCCGCCCCCATCCTGGCCGTAAGTGTATGTGTTACTCATATTAGTCATTCTGCCCACGCCTTAGAGAGGGGGTGAATAAGGCGTTTGAAAATTTTTTGGAGTTAAATAAAAATGGTGTTGGCAAATGCGGAAGCAATAAGTAAAACGCAAAAATTAAAGCGTTAAGTAAAAGATACACCGATTTTATACTGGTTCGGGAACTCCCTACTCCAGTACCTTAAGGCTCATCCTTAAGGATTTTCGAATCCACTAAGTCTCGGTCTCTTGAACTCCGTCAAAGCACCGCACTAGTTTTGGCAAACAACCCTTGCCAATAAAATTCACTCCGAGATTTCACAACGGCTATCTCGTACCATTCCCTCAAGGATTTCCAAGGCTATCCTTGAACCTTTACCCAAGGATTTATACGGTTATTCTTAACTATTACAATATGAGAATTTAACGGCTATTCTTAACCGTATAAAGATGTGTTTGAAGAGCACAAACACGAGTTCTACAGAAGGGCTTGAATATAAAAATGAAGAACAAAACTTAGCCGGTGTAAAAGGAAAGTATACTCTCTCAAAAATACAATTCGAATTTATAAATATGAGAGTATATAACTAAAAACACATGCTCAAAGTGGAATTTAAGGCTCTTAAAAT
The DNA here is from genome assembly GCA_900332095.2 of Cuscuta campestris. Lineage (NCBI taxonomy): Eukaryota > Viridiplantae > Streptophyta > Magnoliopsida > Solanales > Convolvulaceae > Cuscuta > Cuscuta campestris. Next base: position 1,393,231 of record OOIL02006568.1, read on the forward strand.
AGCCAAAATATAGAAAATAATTAATAAAGGAGTGAACACACTTAGAATATTAAATGAGGATGTTTGGAGCTTTGTTTCTTAAAGAAATATGAAGGATTAAGCTTGTATTTATGGTGGAAGATGTTAATTAGCTGTTGGGAGGTGATTATGATTGATTAAAGTCAAAATCACAAATCAGGAACAGTAATCCAACGGTCACGGTAGGCAGGTGTCGTCCACACTGTAGCATGGTACTGTGCGTACGGTAGGGGGTACCGTGAGTGGCGGTACCTCGGTACTGTGTAGCACAAAAACTCCATCCGGCTCTGGCGGTACCTGGTTAAGACGGGTTGGTCCAACCGTCTCCGCCTATCGTCGGTACCCAGGTACCGTTACATGGTATGGGGTACCGTGTAGGCGGTCTACCCTACCCTTTGGGGTACTGCTAGGGGTATCGTGCCACTGAGTTTTCCAAAATTCTCATAATCCTTCGTGTTTGAGTTTAAAATCTTTTGGATATTTGAAAATGTTTATGTGATGGTTATAAACATATTTTGTGAGTGCTTTTGAGCTTGTGAATATAGGTATATAAAGTCTTATCCTTACATTGGTTTCTACCTATATTTTACGTTAGTTTAGTGTTTCGACTTCATTCGTGAGTACCGAATCTTAATGGATTCTTGTTGTACCTGAAACACTTAAACAAATGTCAAGCTCTTATATTGTTTGTTAACATCACAACATAAATTTTGGCATTGCCTCAACTGCTTCACCATTGCAAATTTTATTTTGGCTCACTTGCTTATTTCAATTGTTATTATTAAGCTTTTTATTCTATTCTAACCCAATTCTTATTTTGTTCATCACTTGGTATGTCTTAGATTTCTGTGACACACAAACTAGGATTTAACTAGATTTTGGCTTATAACACCTTTTATTTTCCCTTCACTTCCAAGATTGCAAATTTCTAACTATACATTTTATTCTACTAATTGTTGCTATCATCGTGTATATGAAATTTTTAAAGGTTGTTGATATAACTTATTACAGAATAATTAAATGTATCCTTTAGAATGAAAAGAATTATCTCTTTTAGCATGTGTTTTTTAAGAGTAATATGTATGTGTATGTATATATAATGCATTGTATCATTCAGCAAAATGCAAAAACAAATTCAAATGTTTTAATATTTGCCACTATGTTTGAATATACATTCGAAACAAACTTGGATATTTTTTACAATGATTTGAATATCTCCAACATTTTCTGAATTTGAATCAAATATGTTCTCATTTGATTTCATTCAGTTCGTATGCATCCTTATACTGTGTCACCCTTATTTAGGCATATCTTGCTTTAATAGGTCTTGTTTCGTGCTGATTTTATTATTATTATTATTATTATTAACATAACATTTTCGTATGCTTCTTAATCTTTCACGTATCCCAACCAAGATGGGTTACTTTCTTTAAGTATTCAAAGGTATGCAGTAAAGACCACAAGATAGAGACTAAAATGAGAGTAACATGTATCGAAAAACCAAAATGAGAGCATCATGTCATTTATCCGAAAAAAGGATGTATAATGCCAATATATACTACGAAAACACACTCTTTAATGTTCACAAACAATGTTATTTGTCACGATACATTACTTCTATACTTAGAATAAAATCATGTCCCTTTTATTTAAGGATTAAGACTATTTTTTCACCTATTTTTGGTGATTTTTTAATATCAATAATGATACTTGTTGGCTCGCAATATAAATATATGCAATCATAAACTCTTAACTTGCAGGCACAAGTGGCAAAAAGAAGAAAGGATGAAAAAAACAAGTATTAACTCTTTTAATTTTTTATTTAAATTCTACTTAGAGATGTTTTTTATCTTTTGATTTGTATACCTAAATTTTCTAAGCCAAAGATACACTTCATCACGACATCAGTAAATCAAAATTGTAATGTCCTTAAGATCAGTAATACTCATAGTTACGCATGCCTAAAGTAGCTTATGTTTCTAAGATTCCAATTCTTTCAAGCAGTTCTTCGTTCTTGCGGTCGTGCTCGCGCGGCTAGGGTTGCCCTCGCACCGGCATCGACACATGTGCCCTCACCGGTACCCGCACCTGCACTAACATCGGTACCTGCACCCGCACCTTTGCCAGCCCTACCGGTGCGTGTGAGTGCATGAACACCCTTTCCTGCTTCTAATATCATTCAAGAATACTATGTTGTATTCACAATGAGTAATAATTAACTTTTCTTATCTTCAAATTAAAATAAAAAAATGAATGAATTAACTTTGCCCATGAATAATAAATGTGAGAAAATTTTGAATAGAAACACTATAATAAAAGTTTCACTCACATGTTATTAATCCTTAGTATAAACTTGGGTGAAACTTTTATTATAGTGGTGATTAACAAGATGTGGGTGAAACTTTTATTATAGTGACTTTATTCAAAAAAAATTCACATTTATTATTAATGGCAAAAGTTAATTCATTCATTTTCTTATATTAATTTGAAGATACGAAAAATTAATTATTACTCATTGTAAATACGGCAAAGTATTTTCGAATGATATTAGAGGCAGGAAAGGGTGTAGTTGCACTCACGCGTACCGGTAGGGTTGGCAAAAGTGCGGGTGTAGGTACAGGTGTCGGTGCAAGTGCGGGTACCTGTGGCAGTGCAGGCGCCGATGCTGGTGCGTGTGCAGCCCCAGCTGCATGACCACGAGAACGAAGAACTGCCTGAAAGAAGTGGAATCTTAGTAATAGGCATGCGTGACTATGCGTATTTAAGAACATTACAAAATGGATTTGAATACATGATTTAGGGAAGAAAATTATTTGACATTCAAACGTGGATGTAATTTTGATTTACGGATGTTGTGATGAAATATATCTTTGGATTAGTGAATTTGGGTATACAAATCAAAAGCATCCATAAGTAGAATTTAAATATAAATTTAAAAGGCTTCGTACTTGTTTTTTTGATCTTTTCTTCTTTTTGCCGCTCGTGCCTGTAAGTTAAGAGTTTATGATTGTGTATATTTTATATTGCGAGGCAAACAAGTATTATTATTGATATTAAGAAATCACCAAAAATAGGTGAAAAATATAGCCCTAATTCTAAAATAAGAGAGACATGATTTTATTTTAAGTATAAAACTAATGTATCATGACAATGTAACATTGTTTCTTAACATTACAGAAAGTGTTTTGGTAGTGTATGTTGGCATTATATATCTTTTTTTGGGATAAAAGACATAATGCTCTCATTTTGGTTCTTCGATACATGTTACTCTCATTTTAGTCTCTCTCTTGTGGTCTTTACTATATATCTTTGGGTACTTAAAGAAAGTAACCCATCTTGGTTGGGATGCCTGAAAGATTAAAAAAAATATGAAAATGTTATGTTAATAATAATAATAATAAAATCAGTCCGAAACAAGACCTGTTAAAGCTGGATTGGCCTAAATAAGGGTGGCACTGTATAGGGATATATACGAACCGAATGAATTCAAACGAGAACATATTTGATTCAAATTCAGAAAATGTTGGAGATATTCTAATCATTGTAAAAAAAAATATCAAGTTTGATTCGAGTGTATATTCAAATATAGTGACAAATATTAAAACATTTATTTTTTTCATTTTGTTTAATGATACAATGCATTATATGTATATGCACATACATATTACTCTTAAAAAAACAAATACTAAAAGAGATAATTTATTTTTTTCATTTTAAAGGATGTGTTTAATAATTCTATAACAACCTTTAAAAACTTCACATGCATGATGATAGCAATATTTTCTAGAATAGAATATATAATCAGAAACTCGCAATCTTGGGAGTGAAGGGAAAATAAAAGGTGTTACAAGCCAAAATCTGGTTAAACTCTAGTTTGTGTGTCACAGAAATTTAAGGCGTACCAAGTAAGGAACAAAATAAGAACTGGGTTAGAACAGAATGAAAAGATTAATAACAATTGAAAGAAGCAAGTGAGCAAAAATAAAATTTGCAATAGTGGAGCAATTGAGACACAGTCAAAATTTTGGAGTAAGAAACTAAAAAGAAAAAAGAACTTGCAGTAGTTGAGTCTTGGGTGGAGACTGAATCAAAAGATTGAGATTTTATCACCTAGAGAAAAGAGAACACACAATTTTGCAGGAAAAAAACTAAATCCTCAAGGTTGCAGTCAAAATGTAGAAACAAGGGTTACCGTAAAAACTGAAAATAAAAAAATCACTTAAAGATTTGGGGAAAAAAGAGGCTTACAGTCTTTTCCTTGCGACGCTTCATTTGAGGAAGGAGGCTGGAGTATGTATGAATCTGAAACAAAGCAACACAGGGGAGAAGCCCAGTTAGAAGGAGAGGGCGAAGGCCGATTAGATGCAAAGGGAGAAGGCCGGCTAGAAGCAGATGGACCGGAAACATACGGCTGGGGATGGGCGACGGGATGGGGAACTTGGGCTACACCTCACACCTCGCTCTTCTGTGGGTTCTTCAGTGAAGACAGTGGATTTTGGCTGGTAAGAGCATCCTCTTATCACAATCTTATGTGCAACTTTATTACTCCGGGGTAATATTTACAGAGTTAAAGTTTAATCGCATTTTTTTACACATTTTTGTTACTCATATGACAAAATGATATAAGCTGGTCACTTCTTGTTTTGTATATATTTTTTTGTTTTTTAAAATATACTCCCTCTGTCCCTAAATAATGTTCCACTTTTGACTTTTTGAAGATTTTTAAGGGAGGGATATTTTTGTGTTGACTTTCCAAAAATACCCTTGATGTGATGTGTTAAAGTAAGATGTGATAGGTAGATTATTAGTAAAAAGGTATGATGTGATAGGTAGGGTATGAAAAAGTAAGGGGTAAAAGGGGGTTTTTAAGGGAAAAGAGAAGTTTATTTAGGGACAAAGAAAAAACGAAAGAGGAACTTTATTTAGGGACGGAGGGAGTATAATATGGCACACTCAATCATTTTAATTGGTATTATTACACATGGGTATTACTATGGGTGCTTTCTTGCTTCATACACACAATAATCGTTTGTGTGGCGCAGATGATTCTGTGTGTCTCTATATAGAGCATGAGTGCGCTCATGATAGCACTCATGTTGTGACACACTAACATTATTCCTAACACAAAAAGCCTCACTTTGGTTCCTTCATGAACAAATTAGTAACAATATAAAAAGAGTTAGAACTTTTAGGTTAATAACGGGACAACTTTAAATGTAATTTTAGTGGAGTCCACTAAATTATTTTCCTGAAATATTTATGGACAATTAATCCCCAAAGTGAGACTGATATGTTGTGCGCCAAAGTTGGTGCGCAATTGAACGAAAAATCAATTCACAAAGTCGAACACTTGGAAGGAGTTAGAAGGTGCAAAATCCATGTGTCTCACATCAGATTTTGAGGATTTCTATCTTTCACTATTTATATGCTAGCATTTAATTACATTGTAAAAGCAATTTGAGAATCAAGAATTAAAGGAACCTCGCGTGTCGGCGTCTTTCCGGCTCAGCACATCACGACACGCACTCGCGACACGTCGTGGTGAGGGTGTGGGCCAACTCTTAATTTTTTATAACACCAAATCGAACTTGTGTGGGCCACCACTACTCTACCGCTTCGATGCTCAAAGTCTCTAGACTCTGTCCTGTTGCCATGATGAAGTCCACTTTCGTTATCATGTTTGTTGTAAATCCGAACAGTTTTATAAGTTCGGTTCCTTTTCCATTTCTGCTGCAGCAATCTTAAGGTAGTATCGGTGAAATTCGGATACGGCACCGCAGCTTCCGATGACAACATAAACAGTTCCGAAGCTCCGGTCGGAACTCCGGTTTAAATGAATCTGTGAATGAGAAAGAATTTTATGTACTCTGCCACTCTTTGCTTTATTCCTTGGGTTTGCTTTTAAAAAAAGATGCAGTGTTGTGTGATTGACCTTTAATACATGCTTACTACTCTAGGTACATTTGAGCTTGTTCTGGTGTGTGCATTCTATTATTACTTGTTAGTGCATAATGAGTAAGTGCAAACTGCAAAGATGAAAGGGTAGAAAATGGCTATGTATAGTTACGTTTAAAATTTGATTACAAGGTTGAGTATTCTGTACCTCATTCAACTAATTGGTCTACCCCAAAAACCCAAAAGACAACACACATTCAAAATTCAAAAAACAAAAGTACAAAATACTTGAGCATCAACCCTTGTTTAAGTTTAAAAATAAAAAAACCCACATGTTTAAGTTCACTCTTGATGATTGAAATCATATTCATTTTCATCTTCAAGCATGAACTCGGCCATTCTGTGTTCGTCTCCTTCTACATCCTTTATTCCTTGAGTTCTCTATTGCCTTAGTATTTCATGTGTCCGTTCAAATACACCTTCCTCTAGATGTATGGCACAAAGAAGATTTCCAAGATTTCCTTCTCTGATGAGTTTATCCTTTGCCATGTGAGGGACTTTGTAATTGTTCCCTCCTCCTACTTTCAGCACTTCTTGCATACAAAAATTGTAACTCAACCACACTTTGTTAAGAGTTTGAGGATCCTATTTGCAAGGTACTGGACTACCCCCTCCCCTTCTATACTAGTGGTTCTAAATCTAAAGCTAGTTCTAATGATCATGTAGTTGGCCATTTTGTTCTGGTCCATAAGCTCTGTACATCATGCCATGTTATGATAAGCTATACTAGGATCACACACCAAGAGAAGATGTCGTTTCACTTCGCTGCAGCACTGTAACTTCATCCCTGATCTGCTGTTTTATATCCTTAGCCTGCAATGTTGGAAATGCATAGAAATTTTTATGTCACAATCAACACCACCCATAAAACAACAACATGCGAGTTGAATCCACAAAAGTAGGGACACAACCCATAGGTAGTGAAAATATAAACGAACCTTAAAAAGGGACGATGTGGTTGTTGCCAACCAGACCTGGAGTTTCAGTATTAAAAAGATATGAACACAGGGCAGGGAAGAAGTGCTGGGAAATTTGATTGGAGAAGAGTGGTTCAGATTCTTGCCCACAGTTGCGGCCAAAGTAAGCTGAACAGAAGCCATCTGTCAAACAGCAGAAATTTCAATTTTCAGGGAATAATTCTTCATTCCTTAGATTTTCTGAGCGCCTTGAGCAGAAAACAAGCAATGGATAAGAAGCAACTTGAAGTAGTGCGCGAACTGGGGAAGGGAACAAGAGTTGCCTCTCCATTTCTTCAACTCATTTTGCATTAGCATAACTATGATGTTGCTGTCCTACTAAGGGTTGGAAGTATATGTTTTTTGGGGGATAAATTACTATATGCTGTTGATTTGTTCCTAGACGTTGTTGCGGGATTCAACAGGGTTGTTGCTGTCATGAATATATATTTATTTTGAAGGATTTAATTGTTGAATTAGCATACAAGTTTTAATAACCACACTAGTTTCTATCCCGTGCTCCGCATGGACCGGTATATATTCGCGTAAAATATTTTTATGTACGGAGTATTTTTTTTAGTTTATTCTATACGGAGTAATGCCCAAAAAAAGTTCAATTTTTTTTTAATAATTAAAATAGATCTATTGTTTTATATGCATCTTAACATTTGCATTATTATTATTATTCTTATTTTATAATGTAAATTGTTAATAGATTTATATATGAGTCATGTTTGTTTCTATGTGAATAGTAAATTATTTTAAAGAATAGGACCTGTTAGAAAGCTTCAAAGTTCTTGTTTCTGAGCCGGCTGTATTGGCACTTTCAGTTCGCAGGGTGTTTCTGGACCATTATTATTGTCTCCCTCAGTCTCCATTCTTGCACTATTGGACGGCGATGCCATTTGCACAGGTGTAGGCTGCTCAAAAGTGTCATTTGCATCTTCTGTTTTGCTTTCTCTGGAAGGAGATGTTGGAATCAAATCCCTCCTGCAGGGATGAAATTATCAAACAAAAGTATCACTTTACTGATAACAAACCAGTTTATGTGTGAAAATGGTACCCAGGCTGTAAGGTAGCTAGGCATGTCTGAGCTCAAGGATATTCAAATCTGGGTTCAATTTCTTGACCTACATATCAAGTACTGGAGTGGTCATTCTCACCTCAGAAGAAGATACTGTCCAAAGAGTCAAAGTCCATGCCTGTACATATCTGAAATCTAAAGGGAGTGGTTTTCTTTCATGTTTTTTCTTGTTTAGCTTTTAATTGGTTTGTAGTGCCTGTAGTTTTCGGAGTAGCTTGCTGGTTGTCATTGGTTAGTTGCTGGCTGACACTTACATGTACTCGGAGTTAATTGTAGTGCTGATAATATTTGCACTTTGTTTTTTTTTAAGGTTCCGGAGAACCATAATATTTTGGCATGCAGCTTGCCAAAAAAATGTAAAGATGATAGAAAATCGACCAAGCTAACTAAAAAATTTTAACTAGAATTTTTTTATGCATTAATCCCCGACACCGGCGCCATTTGACGAAAGAATTTTAGCGCTAGTAAATCTTTCCTAAAAGGGTCAATTTAATCCCATGTCGTATTCACAAGAGTTGTCACGAAATAAAACTTTTTATTGAAATTAAGGAAACATAACTGAAAAATAAAAATTTGGTTGTGTGTAAAAAAAAAGTTAAGAGTAATGGGCTTGGATGAATAAAAGAATGTGTAAAAAAAATGGTGGTTTATTTTAATGGTTTGATTGTTGTTGCGGTTAAAGTGCAGCGTAAGAGTTTGAAGATGAAGCGCCCCTGAAATTTATCACAAAAGAAGGGTTATATGAAAGGGTAAAGAGGAATAATTGTGATATATACCTCTTTATATTAAAAACCATTCTCCAATGGGAGAGGTAAATAAGGAGGCATTATACCTTCTTCAATTTTGAAGAGGTATCTTTACCTTCTTCATTTGGGAAGGTATATCAACTTTTCCCACTTTTTCAATTTATTTCATCAATTACTTTAGTTATTCTATTTTTGCTTGAATGTATTTTTTTATTTGTATCATTATAATTGTAAAACTTAATGAGTCAAGAATTAACAAAACAAGAATACTTTGTTTTTTAATTTTGCACTCTGTATTTTTAAGTTTTTTCTATTCAGGTATTTATAATTTTATATGTGCAATTGGACATAATGTATACTCCCTCCGTCCTAAATTATTTGCAACGTTTGCTTTTTCAGCAGTCGCGGGAACTTTTGTTTATTTTTACGTTTTCATTGGTTATTTGATAAAATAAAATATTCTTCACGCCTCTCATTTCGAAGAACTTTTCATGTAGTTTTTTGATATGTAAATTTTATTTTTTATTTCTATATCAATATGTAAATAAAATGGATTGAAAAATCTTGATATTTTGTCTCGGGAATACAAATGTGGCAAATATTTAGGGACGGAGGCAGTATTTAATTATTTCAAAACTGACATTCTAATTTTTTTTCCAATAAATTAGTTGTATTTTTAAAAAATCTTTAAATTAAAAAATTTAATCAAGAAGAAACAAAGACAACAAACCTTAAATTTACCTCCCCATGATTTTGTTAAGAATGTATATTTTCTTTTCTAATAATTGAAATTTGATTTAAGAAGGTAAATCAACTAATTTTTTCCCAATAATGTATGGAGATGTATTTTTCCCTCTTTTGCATTTTGATTTACCTTCCCTCATTGGAGTTGCACTCTTTTTGAAAAGGTAAACTTGATCACATGGAGAGGTAAATGAAATATATACCCCTCCAAAATACCTCCCACCATTGGAGTTGCTCTAACATTGCACGCATGGGGGATGGGCGACTAGCTTTAACACTATTTGTTGTTCAAGGAGTTTGAGAGGCAAAGGAAAAGAAAACATAGAAGAAAAATATTTTTCTGAGAAAAAAAAAAGTGAAAGGAAAAGAAAATGAGAAGACAAAATAGAAAAACAAATTTCACTTCTTTTGGTAAGGAAAACTTATACTAATAGTGAGACATTTTAAAACTGAAATGTGAATTTAAACAGCTTTGAACACCATTATAGAATTTTATGAAACATAATTACATCATTAATCAATCTTAATAATGTTGGTTCAGTAAATACATCAAGAGTGAGAACCGAAAAGAAAACCATTGAAAGAGTGTTATATTAATTCAACTCAACAATTTCAACTCAAAAAAACATCTCAGTAATTAAATTAAACTATTAGACGATCTAATTAACTAAAGTTTCATAATCTAAATTATACTCCGTAGTACAATAAAACATGCAAGGATCATGTAAATCTTCATGAAGTGTTAGCAGTGGAGCATGTAAAGATACGTAGCCTCATTAAATTCTTCACGAATCTCTTCACGCAGATCGCCATGGAATGAAGGATGACGAGAACCTAGTGATTTTTCCAAGAATTGAGAAGCCTTCATGGATGTAATCCTGCCATCTTCATCAAAAGCAGCAAGAGTCTCGTGTGGCCCGAGAGCTGGGTGGAAGAAATCAGCACAAAGTTTAGCTGACTTGGTTGGGTCTGCACTGCATACCAACAACCCCTTCTCCATGAAGTCTTTATGACTAGCGCCGCTACCATCTATGCTTACAGCAACCACCTCAACGTTTGAAGGCTTTCTCCTAGTACTCTTTTCAAGCCACGTAAACTCAGCCAATTTTTTAGCTAGAGATTTATAGCGCTCTGTGTATAGATAAAGAAGAACAATCTTGTTGTTGTTAAGCGCTTGTGCCACAGGAATCTCATCGACTGAGCTGGTGGAATCATCAGGCTTGCGACAAACATGTTCCCAAGGAAGTAGTAACGAGCTCAATCTCAGTCCCCTTAACCTTTGAAACTCCTTCTCAACCAAAGTCCTCCTGGTGTAAGGATAACAGCCAATGCCAAAGTCATGGATGATTGCTAATCCATAGGTATCAACATACTGTTCTTTAGAGTCCACTATGAACAGACCTTCCTCAAAACTGTCAATTTCACGCATTCGATTTAGCCTTTGGGATACGGTGTTGTTGAAGGGGAAAAACCACACATCTAGCATCTTATGACTTGCAAGAGCATCCATGACCAACTCCTGCTGCAACCTTGGGGGCGCCCGATCAGGGGGGCAGCAAACCACCACAACCTCAAGCTCATACTTTTGCCGCCTACATTCCTCGCGGACCTCCTGAATCGTCCTTAAACTTCTACAATCGGAGCACATGTAAAGCCCCACAAGCTTCTGTTTAAGTTCTGAAACTGTAGTACGAGCATCCTTCAACATATTGCACAGAACATCAGAGTCCCCAAGGCCCAAAAGCTCATTGAGGGAGAGACCATCGAGATCATCATCACGGGCCAAACAAATCTCCTCTCTCTCTGGAGTAAAGGGAAAGAAATCATGCTCATCTCCTCCAAACTGAAAGAACATGGAGGGTGTGTCATGGAAAAGGACCTTCTGAGATGGATCTAGAATCACAGCTTTGGTAAAACCATCGAAACCGAGCGCTGAGCAAATGTACTCGCGCCGAAGAGAGTCATGGAAAGGGACAGCATGGCAGGAAAAGCCCGACAAGAAGTGTCGATAGGCAGAGCGAGATTCAGTGAAACCCATCCTCATCATTGGCACCACCACTAGCACGAAATCATCTCTTTTAGCAAGCTCATGAGAAGCTAAAGCTATGCAATGAGCCATGTCCCCACTGCTTGACCACCACACCAAAGGCGCAAACACACAACAAATCATGATGTATTTACCCTTCAGGTTTAGGGTGCTCTCCATGCCAATACTACTGAGTTTGTGGGGTTGAATCCTTCGAACATCAAGAGCACCCTTCAAACCCCTATGTGCACCGATATTCGGATCACACGAATCCACACACCTTCTGAATTTGGTGGGCCGAAAGCTGGGAACACTTTGTTTGAAACTCAAGAGTTTATCCCCTAGCAAATCGAAAACATCCAGCTGTTTGCCTACCTCAACATTGGGCACATATATCCTTGATTGGGAATAAACGGGGAGTTCGGTGTCAAAATATGAGCTGATCTTATCTTCCTTTCTTAGGGCGTGTGCGCTAGGGAGGTTAAGATCAGTGAAGCGGGAGAACCGGAAAAAAAAATTGATTTGTTGATGTCGACTCTTGGATGCATTAGGAAAGCATACCTTCTCTCCTAACACCTCCAGCATCAGATCTACATTCACAACAACAACAAAATTGAAATAAAGCAAATTTCATGAAATTGGAACACATGCATAATTGCACTGATGGTTTAAACTGATAACCTGATCCGCGGCGGCGACGCTTCGACCTGGACTCTGGCTTTAAGTCTGATTCTCCACACCCATCTTTGGCAGCTAACGCAATTCCTTCATCCCTTGATTTATTTCCCGCATCAAACCCTAGCCACACGTCTCTCTCTCTCTCTCTCGGTATGTTTTCCTTTTGCACTCGTCTTCTCTCTCGCACCTATCTTTTGTTAGGATTGTTCTTGACCCACCAACCTTACATACCTTACAAAACAGTGAATTAAATTTTAGGGTTTAGGGTTAAAATATCATTTTCTTTTTTGTTAATGGAGTATATGCCTTTGATTGAACATAGGGGTGAGCATGGTACGGTATGGTACGATATTTAGCTCGTACTGATACCGTATCAAATATTTTGGTTCGGTATGGGATTTTACTCCGTACCATTCCCAATCCCGAAATATCGGTGTGATTCGGGATGGTTCAGTATCGGTTTCGGTACAAATCGGGATGAACATACATACCTACTTTACACGTTAAAATTTAACAGTATCCCTTTATTTTTGAAAATTAAAAGTGAATTTAAATAAAAAAATATGAAAAATAAAAACAAAAGAATATTTAAATGCAAGAGATGCGTATCAAAACTTAGTTTATACTCCGTATTTCACAAACTAAAAAAATGAATGACAACAACGGAGTATTTTGAATCTTTGTGAATCTTTGTGAATGCTTTTATGTTCATATACAAAAATTAAAATTCAAATAAAAGTATGATTTACACATCATACTATCATAGAACTTGAACCTTTTTAAAAAAAAATTATTATTAAATGAAAGAATATAAAAATATTACTCCGTGATATTATTTTTTATAATATTTTAGTATATATGTTCGGTACGGGATTTTCGGTATGGGATGTCACCTCGTACCGTTCCCGAATACCGTACCGATCATTCAGTTCGGTTTCTTCTCAGTACTTTTCGGTTCGGTATTTGTCGGTTCGGTATTCTCGGTTTTTTCAGGAAATTTTGGTATCGGTTCGATACTTGCTCATCCCTAATTGAACGAGTATTTGGATCTGTGCCACAAACTTTCTTACTTCCTCCGTCCCTGAGTATTTGTCCACTTTTATTTTTACACACCATCCAATACACTTTTTTAATCTATTTTATCTTATAATTTGTATATTAAAAAATTATAGAAATTATATATTAATAATCTATGTGTTAAGACAAATCAAACAAGATTACACATGACTATATTTAGGCTTACACATTGAGAGAATTTGATGTGTTAAAGTGCTTAGATGCACAGTTCCAAAAGTCAAAAGTGAACAAAAACTAGGGGACGGAGGGAGTTTTACACGACTTAAAAATGCTAGTACAATAGAAAAAAGTGTACTACGAGCAACATTTTATGCATGTGCAAATCATTACACTAAAACTATATTAACATATAAATGTTGGTACATACTTTTAATGTGCAACTTAGGAGGATGTATTCGATCTGGATTTTGTAGTATTTTTTAGATTTTAAAAGTCTGTGGGTATTCAATTCAGATTTAAAAAAGTCATTTAAAATCTAGATATATTCAAAATAGATTTTAAAGTATTCTTTTAAATCTAATGGTATTAAAAGATTAAAAGATTTTAAAAGATTTTTCTAAATTAAGGATTTTGATGGATTTTAGGCTTTGCCTATTAATTAAAGTCTGAGTCCAAAATCTGACAAAAAGTAGAGATTTTGCAAAATCACAACCGGAGCAGATCCTATTGAAGTCGCGGGCGGGAGCCTCTTTCCTATGATATTTAACCCAATTGTCTTGACACGCTCCATTTCAATTCCAATAATTGGACAATGTATCTCCTTCCATAAGCTCTTCTCTGATTTCGTGTATGGCAGTAGCGATTCCAACCCCATCGTGTTGCCCTATCTGAGAGCACACGGTATACCTATCACGCCCACCGGCATTACGGGGCGTTTAACGCCCCGGGGGCGTGAAACACCGCCCCCCGCCGGCGTGAAACGGGCGTGAGGGCGACTGCGTCATTCCTTTGACGCGGCGTGAAACGGTAATACTCCCTCCTAACGGCTAAAATAGCCGTTGCACCCCAAAAATAAAAATAAAAAAAAATTTTTTCCCTATAAATTCAACCCTCCCCAACCAATGTCTCACACCTTCTCTCCAATCTCTTCTTCTTTCTTATTTTTAAAATTCAAAATTCAAATCTCTCCTCCCAATTTTCAACATGAATCCTTCCGGCTCCGGCTTCGATCCCGACAATCTCCCCCTGAGTGACGCCGCGATGTGGTTCTACCAAGAGTAGGGCGATCGACTGCCGATATACGAGACGCAACAATCAGGGTACGTCGACCGAGATTCGGTTCCGGAGACTCAACCGGAACCGTCCGGATCGAAAAAAAGTACACGCCGGAGGAGCCACAAAGCCAAAGGCACGTTGACCGATGCGGCACGGGCAATCCAAAAGTGGACGCCGGAGGAGGAGTGCATATTGGCGTCGGCTTGGGTTGACGTCTCCGAGCATCCAATCATTGGTAAAAAATTTGTTTTTTCTAATATATTTATATTTTTATTTATATATATTATATTTAATGGTGGTCAAAAAAAATAATTATATACTTTTTTAAAGGTACGGAGCAAACGAAGGATGCGATGTGGGATCGTATCGAGGAGAAGTTCTTCACGGCGATGAAGAAGGACGGCTCGTACCGAACCCGTGACCAACTCACTTCCAAATGGAGCCACATCAACAAAAAAGTACGAAAATTTATGGGAGTATACGAGGAATGCTCCCGGTCCCGGAGGAGCGGCATGAACGACG